>JACGTP010000039.1:252573-378432 GCA_023678845.1 Mischocyttarus mexicanus | reverse complement strand
ATTTTGATATAATTTATTTATGGTTTAGTCAACGTAAATATAAGTTCCGTCAAAATAAGGTAAAAAATAGTTACAGTTCTCTTCAGTCAAAAATTTCAAAAGGTTGCGTCACTCTGACCAATACTTAACCTTGACTTAATTATGACTAAATTATATGAAAATCTTCTCTAAACCTTGGGCTATCTGCCCATATCTTTGTTTTTAATCTAGCTCAAGTTTTCGCTGAGAAAACGCTGACGCAATCTTTTGAAACTTTTACTATAGTCGGCACCATTAAGGAAAGGGTTATATGCGATAAAAATGAAAATTCCAATAGTGATATCGTCCACTTTACAATACTTTATTTGTAAACAAATTTGCGAGAAAGTCAACATGAAATAAATGGACAAGTTTTAATGAGCGGTGATATTGCAAGTTGTAGATGTTCCTATAAAACTGGCTTACATGAAAACTGTAAGCATATAATACCTGCTATTCTGTATTTTCATTTGCGTTTAGTTTCACTTGCATAGATCCGTTTCTGAAATCTTTCTAATCTTGTCTGAATAGTTGCTTCCTTGTTCTCGTTACAAGGCAAATTACACGAAGGAACCTATCTTCATAATTTATAATTTTTTATAAATAATTTATAATTTTTTCTATGTAAAGGCTTTTTAGATATTTCACAATTTTGGCTACGAGATATTATGTTGTCAATGTCGTTGTAGCAGTCTTAATCCTCACATTTCACTAGTGATTGAAACGTCGACCTACGGGCCAAATTACCCAGCCAGTAGTATACCTCTTTTGCCGCTAGTCACTGGATAATTTGGCGTTTGGAAATGTGGGGTATTAAAACCGCCATATAAATTTCCAATTTATGTAGGAATCGGCGCTCCATGCCACTAAAAGATCAAAATTAAAATATTGATCGTGGAAGGAGAGATCGGTCGGGAACCTGAATAGTTCAGTGGATTAGAGCATTCATCCAGCAAGTGAAAGATCCGTAGTTCGATTCCCGGTCCTTTCTTTTCACGAATTTTACATATATACATATATTTATTACTTTTAATTATATTACAAAGACATAATAGCTCTTTTTAAAGCTTTCTGCTTATTCTTTCGAATTTTATTTCTTTTCTCTCTCTTCTGCGTTGCATCTTTGAAAAATTGCATACCTTCTTCTTTCTCTAGATTATCTTTTATATACAACATGCAATGCAAGTTGTATCCTACAATATCCTGAAACAAAAATAAATATTATCTTTGTTATGATCAGTTTAATATTTTAACAATTATATATAAAAAATATATATATTATTACTCTTAACGTAGATATCTTTTTAAAAATAAGTGGTTTTATTTCTTCTAATGTTCTTAAAAGATTTTGATTTGACAGGATTGGTCCATGATGAGCTTCTATTAAACAAATAGTCAATCTGGTTAATAATTCTGTATGAAAATTATTTTTCAATAATCGTGGAATCATTTGTAAAATTTCACAGGCAGAAGAAAATGGTAGTAACAGTAAAGCTTCTTCTAAATCACTAAAAAAAAAAGAAAAGAAAATATTTTAATTAAATGAACCGGTATTAAAATAAAATCTAAGTAAGTCATCGCAATTTTACCTTGCTTTAACGCATTTTAAGATTTCTAAGAAACAGTCTTCTCTTGTTTTACAATCGTACGCTTGCATAAATGGTGGTAATTCTACTACAGTATCAGAATTTTTAAATTTTAATAATTCTTCACTATACAGTTGTGTCACTTCCAAGCATTCGAGAATTAACTCTGCCTAAATGAAAAATAAATAATTTACAATATATAGTAACAATCAAAATGATAGAGATTATATTTTCAAGATATAATTAATTAATCCTTACTGCTTTCTCACTGTTCACTGTTTTTTTTGACGGTAACAATTGAGTTTTTTGCCCTTGTACAGCAGAAGTTTCTCCAGTCATTAATTCATTTTCTGCGCGTTCTCTTTCTTCTTCTGCTTCATCTTGTAATACTAAAGGTTCAGCAGTTTTTTCATATAATCGTATTACTTTATCAGATCCACAAGATACAACATAAACACCATTTGGTGATATTGCACAATTCCAAGCTTCACCAGCATGTCCCTATTAAAAAACATTTATATATATATATAAACTTAGATCATTTATGAAATATATTACCTGTAAGGTAACGATTTTTTGATATATATCAGCATCCCATTGTTTAATTTTTCCATCTTTACCGCAAGAAAAAATATAATGAGTTTTAGGAATAAATAAAAGTCCTGTCACGGAACCATCGTGTGCTAATATTGATTTATGACAATCTCCATAATCCAAACCCCAAATTTTAATGGTTCTATCAGAAGAACCTGTTGCTATGAGAGTAGAGTCGCTGGATATATCCATGCATGTAACTGGTTGACTATGACTATAAAGTGATATGAAAAACTGAAATAAATTATGTAAATTATGTAAACATCAATTATTAAATATTACTGTCATTAATATTTTCTTTATTAATTACCTTAAATGTATTCATCAAAAATATTTTTACAGTACAATCCATTAAGGATACTGCAACATATCTATAATTTGGACTTATCCTGACACATAATACACCTTCTTCTAGTTTAAGAGTTCCTTTATGTTTCAAAGATAAATTTCCAACATTTGTTTTACTATTAAAATCAGGACAAATAATAAAAGTCCAAAAGTGCACGTTTTTATCAGCACCACCACTTGCAACTCCTTCCTAAATATTTAATTGAATTATCTTTATAAGAGAAAATGTTAAGATAAAATTGTAATCTTTTATTATTACAATTATTATTTACCAGATCAGGAAATAAAGTAATACTCCGAAGTTCTTTGGCATGCGCTGGTATACTTTCTAAGATTTCCCCTGAGCAACCGTCAATGATAACCATTGAACCATCTTTTAATCCTACTATGAAATATCTATCACCAGGTGCAAAAACTGCTGTTAAGGCATTTTGGCATTCAATAGTACGTATACACGTTAAAGATGGTCTATAAAAATATATAAAGAATATAAATTTAATTTAAAAAAATAAAATAATACTATATATATACATAAAAACAGTACCTATTCCACAATTTAATAGAATCACTACTTGCTGTGATGAATGCTAAACTATCAGAACTGAAACATACAACTTGAACATTGGTGCGATGTCCAAAAATTTTTATAGACCTTAAACATGTCGCTTCTTCTTTTGTTTCCATTAATAAAGAATACAAATCAATAGAGTTATTATAAATTCCGACACAAACCTAAAACATACATATATCATAATTATAATAATTTCTTATAATAATAAAATAGATAATAGAGAAAGCCTATGTAATATTAGAGATTATTATATAATATTAATTATAAAACTAACTCTCAGTTCACCTCCTTTACCCACAACCAAATCTAATCCTTTAATTTTATGGGATACTTTGATTGGAGATAAACGTTTGAACATATCCCTTACAGCTGGCTCATCAGAAACTTGATTATCTACGTCATTAATATATCTGTCCAAAAATAAATGATTTTAGTTATTTCTAATTTAATATACATCTGCTAACATTAACTGTAAATTTTCATTCAACTTTTACAATTTAAGTAGATAAAACGCTCTGGTTATTAATGACCACTGTGGCTGGTCAAAATGTTAATATAATTATTTTTTCAATTTTCGTAAACTTACTCAGCTTTATTCTTTTTTTCTTTCTTCTGTCTTTTAACCATATTCTTCTGTGCTTCATTTTCTTCTAAAATGTGAAAAAATTCTACTGTATTGTTTACTCCGTAACAAGCAATTATTGTTTTTGCAGGATCAACTTGAAGAGAAACGACTCTTCCACTGCAATTTCTCAGTAAACTTCCAATATGTTTACATCTCAAAGGATGTTTTTGCTACAAAATTATTAATAAAGATGTTAAATTATATGCTAATACAGAAATTCATTTATATAAAAAAAAAAAACTTGCTTAAACATACCGTGTTTGTGATTTTTTCGTCTTCATTTATGCTCAAAGTACCTATATTAACATTGTCTTCCGATGTTTCTGTATCAACGTAAGACAATTTCCATATACGTATTTCATTGTCATTAGATCCAGTAATTAAATATTCATCATATTTTAATAACGCAAGACCCCAGACCTAAATAGTGGTAATAAAAGAATTATATATATATATATATTTATCATCAATATTACATAAAAATTTAATCAATATATATACCTCTGATCTATGACCAAGAAGTGTACGAAAATTATGTTCTGTATCTAAATCCCAAAATTTGATCAAATGGTCTTTACTGGAACTAATAAGAATATTTTGTCTGGACACAAAAACGACTTCAGTTACGACACCTTTATGCCCTTTTAAACGACATATTCCTTTATCTGCTATTACATCCCAAACAATTATATCTGTATCCTGAAAAAGAAAATTAGAATAATTATATTACAGAACATTAATATCTAAAAAATAGAGATAATAAATTATTTTCTTCTCTAATGTTACCATGGATCCCGATGCTAATCTGTGGCCAGATCTATCATATGATAAAGTTGTGATTTCAGAACTATGTCCTGAAAATGAACTGATATTCTCCCCAGATGCAAGATCATATATCTTAATAATGCCATCGTTATAACCAGCAGCAATGTGTTGCTTGTCTGGCGAAGCAACTAAACGTGTTACTACCGCTTTTTCTCCAATTAAAACTTGTACTTTTTCGTTTATTTTGAGATCCCAAATATTGATATGTTCACAGGCACCTGCTGCTACAAATCTACCTTCTTCTTTTTCCAATCGTACAAAAATTACATTGCATTGGGAACTTGCAATTAAGTTCATGTTACCGGATGAAACATATCTCAAATATTGTTTCGTGAGTCCCATTTTTTCACTCATCTTGATTTTTTTAATTATTAACAATAATTTCTCAATTTACCGTTTATATTCGTATATAAATAACACGTCCAACAAGTATTGTTTTATTTATACATATAATAAAACGTTTTAATTTTTCAATTTATACAAAAATGTACCAACAAAATTTCAAATAAGCCATGCGGCAACATAAACTATCTTCCAAACTCAGATGTACATCCTGCTAAGCCGGTGGCAGAAGAACAACTAAAATTTATTTTCGACGGTAGCGCCACATATATTCTAAGGTTAAGTATGTTAATAAAAATACATTTATTCGAGTATTTTATAGTTTATATAAGGTTGAGCATAGTTACTTCCAATTCTTTTTAGTTTTATTTTGTTTGTATTTTTTATGAAATAATAAAATTATATTAATTTATTATGTATTTAGCTCTACCGGAAATAACGTTTGACTAAACACTTTAACAAAATTTAGATATCATCTTGATATACGTAATTTTATTTGCGCCAAATTTAAAATATATTTATGGTCACAGAAAAGTTATGGATTTTAAAATAAATAATTAAAATATATTAAATATACAGTGAATGCTATTTGATCCAATTGTAAATAAAAATTAATGATAATTTTAAGTTAATAATGGTAATAAAAATAATGATATATTAATTGTAAGATGGTGATAATAGGATTTTTATTTCGTAGGAATAAATGATTTTTATGAGAAACGTACTTGTTTAAAATAAATTATACGGTTACAAAAATATTGATATATTAGTACATTCTTAATAATAATATTAAGTAGCATTAAATAATTTATATTAAGGAATAAAAAGGCAAATAGAGTAACATGTAGATCTCTACTCAATCTTTTTTATTTATTATAAATGGATTGTAAAAAGTACATAATGTTTGTGTATATCCGCACACCATTGACGAACTTTTTGTAGAATCATAGATTAATATAAACGCAGATATATGATAAAGCATCGATAATATTCAAATGATCTGGATAAATAATATCGAACAAAAGGCACTGGCAAGAATAATTTGTTTTTAATTATTTACAATATATATTTTAACAAACATTTATTACAAAGCAGTATCTAATTTATATTTTAATCAATATATTTTTGGATGCATGATATGTGTCACTTAAGATTAAAAAATTATATAATTTATTGTTCAATTCATCAATAACATTTTGAAATTAATAAACATTTTATAAATGCCAATAGACAACAATAGTATCTTTTTCACATATTCATTTAAAATTTTTTGACACATACATTCATAAGTATTTAAATGTTTAATTTAATTTGGAAGCTCAATATATTTACATAAATTAACGAAGCTTGAAAATTGAAAAATCATAATTCATATTAAATTATATAATATTTACATTCTATAAAATATTATTACTAATAAGTCTTGTACAGTCATTTCTAGTTTGGTAGATCAGTGATAATACTGTTCCAACTGAAATGGATTAAAATACTCTTTAATGTAAGCAAAACATAAGAAAACAGTCTGATTACTATTTTTTTTTAAATGGCGTGAGAAGTATGGAAAAAGCACATTTATTTCAGTTATTATTTGTCTACAATAGTTTTTTAAATTTATTTGGTCAGTAAAAAGTAATATAGAGAATATGTATTTATCCACTATTTTGTGGACGTGATTCAAATATTTGGTCTCCAATATGTACAGGCTGATTTAGTGTATTTTGAAACCACATCATCCAGTTACTAAGATAATGACCTCCTACTATTTGATTATCTGGATTGTTTTTTATCTGTGCATTGTTTAATTCTTCAAAATTACGAACGGTTTGAAGTTCTGTAAAACCGCTGTTTACCGAATGATTTCCATGCATTCTTACCTCTCTTTTTCTAAGAGCATCTTTTACTAACCTTCGTCTACGCTCCTCTTCGGTTTCTACTGCAGATCTTGTGAATCTTATTTCTCTGGCTCTCAAAGCATCTTTGCGTAGTCTTTCCTTCCTTTCTTCCTCCGTTTCCTTTGCATATTGATTTATTCTAGCTTCTCTTCTTTTGGCAGATTCTCTGTTTAACCTTTCTCTACGTTGTTCCGGGGATTCACTGGCATATAAAGAAAGACGCTTAATTCTTCTTCTTTCTGCTTCTCTGTCTAATCTTTTTCTTCTATCATCTGGTGTTTCATTATACAATCTATATTGCCTTTTTCTTGCTGCCTCGGCATCAAGCCGTTTTCTTCTTTGTTCTGGAGTTTCGTAATACATTCTCATTTCTCGTCTTTTGGCAGCTTCTCTTGCAAGTCTTTGTACTCTTTGTTCCTCACTTTCATTTTCATATAACTTTCTTCGTTTTTCTCTCATGCATTCAGCTTTTTTCCTCAATCTTTCTTCGTAATCATTTATTGTCGAAGACTTTAATTTTGTTCTTTTTTTACTCGTATTGTATTTCTTAGTTTCTTCTTTTGTCAAACCACCACTGTGGTCTAATGTTTGATCCTTACAAATAGCTATGGGTGTAATTGTAGCTTCAATATCAGTGGGAATTTGTACTTCTTGTTTATCGTTCTTCAAAACTTTTAATCTTAGATTAGCGTCATTATTTACGTCACATAACCATTCTGTCATATAAATCCCATCAGAATTAGGCTTATGTCCAGATTGTTTGTTTTCTTTTTTAATATCTAGACTCAAGCTTTCTAAAAATTGATTAGACGTAGCAACTGTCGAGATATTATAATTTGTTTCCGTATCTTCCGATTGGGATTCAAATACTCCAGAAGATTGGTTAATCTGTTTTTTGATCTGATCATTTGTAGCATCTGAATCTAATGTATCCAGACAAATAGAGTCTGTTAGAATGCTACCAATATTACAAGCTTCGCTAGATTGCATAGCATCTGTATTAGAATTGGGTGACTCTATATTTTTACTATCTTTCCAGTTATTATCATTATCTATATTAAACTCTCTCCGTTTATAATTTTTATCATAACATTTGCTTTCTTTTATTTCAATAGAACAAAAATGTTGTGCTGCAGCAATAATTTCAACATCATTAAAGTCTGTTTCACATTCATCATTCTCTTCCTTGACGTATACCGAAATAAAGTCAATGGGACGATTTGTTATCTGTACATCTGTTTCACTAATTTCCATATCCTAAATAGATAAAAACAATATAATATAACTAATATTAAACATAAATAATCTCTAATTTTATAGGGGTATGCATATGTACATCTTTATGCATAAGAGACTTTAGAATATTACAGATCAAGTATTCTATTTTAATAAATATAATATAGAAAATGATTGAGAATCAGTTAAAACTAATAATGCAACATAATTTTGTATCAAATGGAACAATATAAATAATTAAAATATATACATATTTTTTATTGGATACAAAAGATAATGCATTACCTGCTTATCGTCTGCTTGTAACAGCTGATTTCAGGATAGTGTCGGGGTTAGTAACGGAAAGGTTCATTTTTATAGTTTATAACATTATTTCTAGCATTTGTAAATCTTTGAATTTTACCTCCTATACATCCTAATGCTAATCGCATTGTGCGAATATGGTTCTTTATCGTATTCACATTTAATCAATAAATATTAATACGAATTCATTTGTACTACTCCGTAAAAAGATACAATCAGTACTTCATTTCGAAAATGGTAGGCGTATCATCGTGTTTGTCATGTATTTAAGAACTTGCATATAGTTATAATAACGTGTATAGTTGCAACTATATTAGCATAATACAAAGCAAAGTTAAGTTTCAATATTTCCTCTCTAATGCATGATTTTATAAAAGTCTAATATGTTATATATGTTTTACCCCCGAAAATGTTGAACTTTTCAATACGTTAATGATATTTATGTCACAATATATGACATAATTAATGACGTAACACGATAGTAACAATAAACGTTTCTATAGAAAGCACTTGAACAGTTTTTAGAAGTAGGAGTATATCACATTTTTAATATAAAAGTTTTGTATGTGTTGGTAATTCAGCTTGCAGGTATCTATTAATCGATTATTGGATTTTTTCTCAGTGCCATCTAGTGGAAAAATATACGAATCAATGTTTAAAACGACTGTTGATATTACTATCATACAATTATTTTTAATTAATTTTTTATTTTCTATCTATATAAATACATATATATGTATATATATGTTATTTATTAATTATATATAAGCTAAATGTTTTGATTCAATAACTGTTTAGTATTTATTATTCAAGAAAATATTATCTAGATATATAATTTAATTTTTTTTATATATTATATTATATACCGTGCACAATGTGCACATAAATGTACTTACTCATTCATGCACACGTACGCGAACTTTACTTATTGAGAATGCGCCACTACAATTAGTTTAGGTATTTTCTCATCAGGTGGCGAAAAATTCGATTATCGATATATTCAAGTATTTATTTTAAACTGTACATCTAAGTTCGCACGTATTAGACACATATTTTTAGTTTTTAATTGTTTTAATTATATTTAAATAAATACAAGGTATTTGATTTAATAATTGATTACCATATAGTTAAATACATTTCATATATTTTACACGAAACTATACGTATACCAAATTTTGTATCAATTAATTAAACCTTATTCATATAAAAGTGAAAACATCGAATAACCAGATAGAAAAGAATTGAATTCAAAATGGATTCTGGGGAAACGCGCGCGCGAAGATTCGAGATTACTCGAAAGGTTAGTTTCTTTTTTATTAAATAATTTAATATTTAAAAGAATAACTTTTTTTATCTGTACGATGAATCGAGTTGTATAAAAATAGTAGTCGAATATATTTTTGGTAAAAATATTGAGAAATAAGCTGGTGACGGAGCATTTGCGAGGACGCATTTAAAAAAAAGATGACCTGAAAGAGCTTAAAAGGTCAATAACTTTTAAGAATTTTGCTCTGATTGGCTTGAAATTTTGATATAACATTCTTGAAATGTTTGACTATAAGAAAATGCAAAAAAAAATCAATTTTCCGAAAGTATTTCTTCCTCCTTTAAGAACTCATATTTTATACAGAGAAAATCAACTGTACCTTACCTAAAGAAATGTATTATTTTAATAACATGTATTGATAATGCGAAAAGCGTGAATTCTTTTCGTTATATTTAATAAGGCAAGTCAAGAGTATAGTGTGAAGGATTTCACGAGTTAAATAAAGTCCCACGAAAAATAATTGAAAGAATCCGGATCGTCGTGGAGGCACCAGGACTTGATGTATGATAGCTTCAGAAATGGCTGTCGGCGCGAGACCACGTTCCGATAAATCTCCCGGTTTTTTTTAAACCTGCGGACGGTCTTGTTCGTTCACGTATATAAACGTATCGTTTTAATAAATATTTATAACGATAGGGGAAGGGAAGGGGACGGGGTCGGTGTAGAGGAAGGGAATGGGGATGGGGAGGTGGACCAATTGGAACCGAAGTTTTACTACTACTACTGATGATATGGTAGTGTAGCGTAACCGTTGTTGTCGTTGTTGATCGGAATCGTCACTACTAGTGATCATGCCATCGATGAACTCCAACTCCCATGAACTGAAAGTATCTCCTCCGAACGATAATAAAGATATCCATTATATATCCGATCGGAGTTTGCGAACGTTTTCTTATATATCGATCTTCGTGTTATTTGTTTCTTTCCTTCTTGTCCTTCGACGATCACTCTCCCTTTAATCCCATCTAGCGAATACGAAACGATTGCCTGATCTTTGTCTTCGAAACTCGCGCCGTCGCGATTATTGTTTTTTCATTTTTCTTTTTCATTTTTTTATTCTTTCATCGATACATATTCTTTTCCAAGATGACCAGTTTATTCTCTCTATGATTGACGCGATCATCGATACGTAATTCTTCTTCTTCTTCTTCTTCTTCTTATGTTATAAACCTTTTTTTTTCTATTTCGTTAAAAGAGAGATCCAAGAATTCGTTGGAAATGTATAATTCAACGTAAATTACATACGTAAGTAATTGGTATTGGGCATATATACGTGGGTAAATTACACGTATTACAAGAGTTATTTAGAAAAAAGTTATTTGACGAAAGAGGTGTAATAAATTGTACCGACTCGATACTCTATAATAATTCATTTTTTTCTTTCTTTTTTTTTCTTTTTATAAACGTTATTTTCAGATACTGGAATTCAAGATATGCAATAATTATTCTACCAATGGTAGCACGTATACTACTTCAATGGAATTTCGCTAATTTAATAGAGAGGAGCAAGCAGAAAGACGTGTCATATAAGAAGGATATATGTTATATATATATATGGTAAGAAGGGTTTAACATGGAAACTACTGTCGATGGTACAGTCCGATTTGGTTCGCGAATTCTCGACGAGGTATCATCATTGATGTCGATTACGATGCAGTCGATCGTCTCACCAAGAATGTTTTCTTATGCTGGGTGTCCCCGGACAGCGAGGGTCCATCCCCCTTTATTGGATTTAGTCTCTTAATGATTTTGTCAAGCCACAGAGGTAGAGGAAAAGAACCTGCCAATCGTTCTCTCTCTTACCTGGTTATGCGTTCGGATTTGGCGCTATGACCATCGCTCTGACTTAGTTGGCGCGGGAATCCTCGTAAATTATGAACATCTGTGCGATGCAATGAATCACCCCAGATAACGTTTCATTTATCATCTTATTTCAATAGCTAACAGAGGATTCTTTAAAGGGGTAAACACGAGTAGCGATATCTAACAAGATTTTGTACATACGTTATTATATACATAAGTTTGTAGTATGCATACATTAAAATTATATTAAAATTATATTAAATCATTATCCTAATATAAAATGTTAGAAGTTTCTAATAGACTATGATACACAGTTTTCTCTGTATTATATAATACAATAGAGAGAGGATGATGAATCGAAGTATATCGGAAATAAGATTTTCACTCTTTTTTTCGTTAGTCGAATGAAATTCTAATAGTACCAAGAAAGGACCATCCTCGATCATACATCATTAATTATCGACACGATGCATTAAACGATTTACCTTTTTCTCGATCCCACGGACTGCTGCCGAAAGCGTACGAGGTTCGGGCCACGAGCGGTGTGGGACTCTGAACAATCTTTGACCGACGTCAACTCTAAATGGAAATGTCTTAATTATCAGAGCACGTAGTAACCGTGCGCGCGCGCCACTAGCAAAAACAAACCCCGTCGTTGGGTCGTCCCGCTTCGCGATTATCGAACATCGACCGCAATGCGCCCCGTAAGACGGGAGGAAACGGAGAAAGAGAACGGTCGAACAACGATCATCTTTGAATCGGGTCTTAAAGTTCGTGCATTCTGTCTACTCCGAATTTGGGTTTCCTGAAATGATAGCTTAGAAAAAAAAATGGAACGATTTTGCTAATTTAGTTTAGTCGATGTGAATAAATACAATGTTTAGTTAATGTTACTCGTATGATTGATTGCATTCTGCTTTGGTATTATTTTGTAGTAGTAGTAATAGACTGATACTTTTTTTTCAAGCATCTATAATTAAAGTAATACCACTTATAATAATACTTTAAAAACTCCATGTCAAATGTTACGAATTTGATCATCACAGTTAGACTACAGAAGACCGTAGTCGTCTAATATAAGTAATTTAGATTTTAAGTTATCTTCGAAGACGGGGTAAAAAAAAAAAAAAGAAGCAAAAATAAAAAAGAATTAAGTCGAAGTCTCTTATGGGTTTTTGTCTCTGACTTATAGCAGTAGCGTGCAAGTCGTGACATCGGCTCATCTGAATTTCTAACAACGCTAATCTCGGTAGTTGGTAAAAATTCAGTGATTAGTAGAAAGGGATCTACCTAGCGTGAGCCAAAAGTAAGATTGAATAGAAACGCGGGACAGAGGGGTGGAACACTGTCGTGCCGTTGAAAAGAATTTCAAGAAAAGAAGTGTCGGACCTGATCGTCGCACGTCCTCACTTTTTGTTTTCCGCTTTAAATTATTTACTTCCTTTTTCGAAGACCCAAGACCTCAGCAGGTTTTCTTTTATACAGTTTGCGCTTTCTCACTGGTGCACAATACCCCATGATATTAGAAGATAATAACAGCGGGTTTCTTCGTCACGATGAAAGATTTCTCTCTCTCTTTCTCTTCTATGTTTGGTACACCCTATTTTCGTTTCTTCAACTTTGATCGCACATTGTTCTTCCTTTCTCCCCTCCCTGTTACTCTCTTCTTAGTTGATTCCTTCTTTTTACCCCTTTTTCGAGCGTCTGGACTGCGGTTTCATCCTATTCTTCTTCTTCTGTTACTGTTTAATAAACTCTACCACGGTTGTTCAACCGATAATTTTCAATACGCACGAGCGCCGAATTTCGCTATAATTTTCGGTTTTCTCTACATATGCATATATACCCCACTATATTCTATTTAATTTAACGCCAGTGCTACATAAATATGAGTTATCATTATTATCATTATCATCATCATCATCATACATCGTCGAATCGATGTATTATTGTCGACACATGCACAATGTTGAAGAAAATTATAGGTTTAAATATAACAAAGTTTGATATTTTTGTTTGCAAATTAAATAATCGAAAGATTAAATTTTTCAACGATTGATTAACTATCTCTAAATTTTCTGAATAAATATTTCTTCTTAATCTTTTAAATGTTCCATGAAAAATATTAATTCGGACTGATTGTAGGTTTTTTCATTGTAAAACTTTATACATATTTGTCTAATCTCAATTTATCATAATTCTATTTCTCGAATGGAAGTAATCTAATAGTGATTACGACGAGAAATACGTGTTAGAGAAAGGATGATTATTTGTTTCGGGTGTGATCGCATAACTTGAAATGCCTTCTCAAAGATTCCACGCGAACCTAAGGTAGACATACATACATACCTACCGTTCTCCAAATTATGTGGTCAAGCCAACAACGCTACATTGTAGCAACAGAATCGTGTCTCGTTACACTCTTTTTCATTGGCTACATTATACCGAGGATACTCCAATGATCTTCAACCAATTTCAGCTTTGTTCTTTTTTTTTTCTTCCAATTTCTAGGTAAATGTATTATATTATATATGATACACACACACATACACATATATATGTGTATAAATATATGCATAAATATCTACGTTACTAATTTTGAACATTTTTCGTATTATCTTATACACTTTTAAACGGTAGACCGTATCGTAGCTGAAGTCAAAGTGGTAATTAGGTGAACGCGTCGCTACATTTCAATTTCTCACCCTAGCATCGATGACGTTGCAAAAAGGCACGAGCCACGAGCGTCGTCGATGTACGAGACACGAGAAGATCCGGTTCGAGTATCGAATGAAAAAGAAAGGGAATGATAGACGAAGAAGGAAATAAATAAATAAAGAAAGAAACAGAGAGAGAGAGAGAAACATTTTTCTACGAGAAGAGTTCTCAAGTTTATCGTCAATATTCCTTAGCTGTTAACTTTTCCGAATGGTTTTGGAATTTTAATTGCTCGTTAAAAAGGACGACCATCATTTTTGCCTTATTCCCATCGAATGAGATTTTCCCGTCGAATAACGCCAAGGTTATTCCAATAGCGGAGCATACTCTCTCTCTCTCTCTTTCTTCCTAACATGCATGATGTGCACACTTACACGTATAAATACACATACGTAGAATGCATCCTATCGTGGAATCCGCGAGTGGCGCTGACCAGGCTCAGCAAGAAGATAATACGCCCTCCGAACATTTCAGATTCCAACCGTACCGAAGAATAAGATTCCCTCTTCGCGGCTGCTTTCCCCCCTTCCTTCTCTCTTTCTCTCTTTCTCTGCCTTTATCTTTCTTTCTCTTTCTATCTTACTCACTCACTTTCGTTCCCCGTTTACTTTATCTCCCTTTCTCTTTTTCTTCCTTTCCTCGCAGCCCTTGGGTTCCTTCACTTGAGGGATAATTATGTTCGAGACCCTTATTCGATCCTCTCCGTAAACGTATCGAATTCTCCGTTTTATCTCCCCTTCTACCCTCCTCCTTCTTCTTCTTCTTCTCCTTTATCCCACCCTTTAATCTTTCTTTCTCTCTTATCTCACTTTTTCTTTTACTTACTCGTTCTAATCGCACTCCCATCGAGTTTGCTTTCTGCGAATTATCTTTTTCATAAGGGATCACTTATGCTCAATAAGAACATTCTGATAGATTGACTAGAATATATATTGTTCTATTACTTTATTGATAATATTGAACCTGTAGTATATTCGTTCCATTTTTGATTGTTTGGAATTATACATAGAAAAGCTTTTTTGTGCGTTTTCTAATTTTTTCGAAATAAATTATGTATCGGTTGGAAATATTTTTATTTGAAATATTATTTCTCTCGGGGCAAGCCCGATAGAATTTTGTTTTTTTTCAATTCCTTTGAGGGACGGGGTGGTGGGAGGCCCCACTGGACAATTACATCGAAGAACAATTACAGGTTGGCACGTCCACACAGTGCCATCCTCGCTTTTTCTTGCACTTGAGATTCCGAGCGAACGAACGAACGAACGAATGAACGTGCAGAAGGAGCTCTTTTTGAGAACACAACGAGTTCGAGTTCTACGTTCCAAAGGAACGTTTATCGAAAATCAGAAGAGTCATTTCTGGTTGCATCGAATGAAAATTTGCTCGTTAAACCATTTATTATTATTCTTGGAATAGCTCGTACATTTTATGGAATATAAGAAAGAAAGAGATGAAGAGAAAGTTATCGAGAAATGCAAATGGAAAATCAGTGAATAGAAGAAAATGAATGGAAGAAAGTAGGGGTAAAAATAAAGGGATAAAGTGGATCCGACAAATGTAGTCCCTGTTCTGAGATTACATTGACGTATTTGTAATTCGATGAGAAAGTAGCAATAAACAATTTGACACGATTAAAACGAATAGATTCAATTAATTCTGAAAAAACGAGTTTTTGATTCTTACTATTAACCAATGTAAAATGATTTCCTATTAGATTTCTTTAACTTAGATTCTAAGAAAACACACACGAGGAACAACTAGGTGCGAAAATGAGTGTGCAATGAAACTCGAGCCTTAATGGCGAAACCAGTGATTTTTGCTGAAAAAGATCAACAAAAAGAACGTAGGGAATAAAAACAACAACAACAACAACTCATACAAACGCACGTACGCCAAAAAAAGTAATCTCCCTTCCCGAAAAAGAGAAAAACAAATAAAAAAAAAAGAACAAAAAAAGGAGGAAACAAAAAAAAAGAATTTAAACAAACCATACACTATTTCGCAAACAACAAATCAAGTCGACACCTTACGGCGGCCCGGTAATCAGCTAATTCCCGATAACAACTTAATTCGGGCCTCCGTGGGCCCGATCAAACAAAGTATAACCACTTAATTCACCTAATAAGCGGTGTTGCAAGCGAGGGATACGGCAATCCACTATGGTGGTGCGAAACTCCTGACATGGCTTTACAAATACGTTGGCGTACCTGTCTCGTAGTATATATGTATATATATATATATCTGTCTATATCGATCATACTCGATCGATTCCTCCAGTCATTAGAGGGTAATGATCATTACCGTACCTACACGGCATATGCGCCCTATCGAAACAACTAAATTCGTGTTATTTTGCTTCTACATATGTCTTCTCTCGAGTCGTTTTGCAATAATCGAGTATTATCATTATTTTTCTTCAAGAAAGAAAAAACAAAAGATAGAAAAAAATAACAAGGATTTCAACCACGAACGAATATCGTTGATACCGTTATATATTTATTTTTCTTTTTATCCATACAATTATATAATCGTATATTTATTATTTATTAAAATCAATTATTTATAAAATGTGTGTTACGAAAATTTGTAAACCTTCAGGGTTGTTGCAAAAAAAAAAAAAAAGAAAATTGAACGAAATTCATAAGAAGAATCTTCTACCGATTCCGTATACTCCACAGAAGAGAGTAGTAACGAGTTAAGATGGTTGTGTGTGCATCGCATCGCGGTGCCACTTCAAAGCGGGAATCCCGCGCAATCAGTCCCTCCTATCCTCTGCTACTCGTTTGAAAAACCGAGCGAGGTGCCGCGTCCTTCTCACTCTCTCTTTCTCTCTTTCTCACTCTTTGCTACCTTTCGCAGCCACCGTTACAACCTTCTTGCTTCGCCTTTTCCCTTTGAGATCAGCGAGTACTTTCACAACTCCTAGCACCTATCTTTCTCTCTCTCTCTCTCTTTCTTTCTCTCCTTATCTTTCGTTGACCTTTCCTTCGTGGTTTCGTATCGTCATCGACTAGTCGAATTGATTTTCTAATCGTTTTAAATCGTATTCAATGAAAATGTTAACAATCATTAGTATTTAATTTACCTTCTTCCCTCTTCTTTTTCTCAATCTATCGTAACATTGAAGATAACTTCTATAGTTCAGACTTTATGTCAGTTCAAATTTATTTAGTTGTATAGATAAAATCTTTCATTTGCATATATGGATGATCTGTTTCATGAAAATCTATTTAACATCTTATCTTATTCTATCTCTATTAAGGAGGGTCACAACTCCGTGTGACGTTCGGTTGTTTAAATATTTTTTACAAAAAAATGGTAAAAAGAAATTCGATTTTTCCAATCCATCACACGGAGTGACCCCTCATTAAACTCGTATTACGATTTTAAACGTTTCTTTATTTCTAACTGCAAACTCGTTTCATGATTTCAACCGAACGATCACCTTTCTCACAGAAAATATTTTCATTAAACAGCACAAGCGTGTGTTTGGATGATAACATATGATGAAACGTGACATTGGTCTGATGATGACGGTGATGGGTACGCTAAACGAACGGTCGTCGTGAGTATTGCTTTACAATTAGCATTGCGTAGGGTTCTGTTTAAACTTTATCTTCCTCTTTCTTTATCTGTTTTTTTCTTTCGTATAGATCGTAAAGACAGACGACGGAGTCGTCTTCTTCTATGATATTCCGTCTTTTTAGCTCGTTAGATCGGGAATAAATCGGTGAGGTCGACGTTGAGGTCGGGTTATATAGTCGGCGATAGGAGGTCAGCTAACGCTGATTCACTATTACCAAGGATATGGACGTCGCTTCTGGGTGGTAATTAGCTCCAATCCTGGTAACAACGTCGTATATCTCGTAGCCATTTTTACGCGAATGAAAACGGCTCGACTTGTTGGCGGTCTCTCTGTTCATTATTTTTATGCTACTTTTCTCTCTCTCACATTCACTCTTTCTCTCTATTTTCTATCTTCTTCCCTTTTCTTAACCGGTCTGGTACCCTCTCGTTTCTCCTGTAACTTCGTCTATGATTTAAAAGGGTGTTAAAACCTGCCTCCACGTGCGTTTATACTCTTTCGTCATTTTTGTGTACCTAAAGATGATACTACCCTATGTGAAGTCGTTTATGTTACAGGACTGAGATACAGAGACAGATAAAGAGAAAGAAAGGGAAAAAGAGTGGAATTAGATTTTTTTTTTTGTAGTAATTCAAGATACCAAACTTTTTTTTATAGAAGTTATATAAGTCCATTTAATTTTATTTTGAGAAAATAATAATTCTTGCAATTATTTTTATCTAAATTTGATTATATTTTTCAATGGCCTACAAGAGTTTTGAAACAATCATTAAACGTTTATTGATAATTCTAAAATAGTTAAAATTGGATTTAATTAAACTATCGGTAAGAAAGTGTTGTTATACTGAATTAATATTCCTTTTTTCGTTCAAAGACTAAAAACATCGTAAGAAAAAATATGAAAGAGTCCGATGTCTTTGGAAATGGTAAAATTAAGGGTCTTCGTGTTTTTTTTTTTCGTGAAGAAAGACAAGGAAAGAAAGAGTTCTGGGAACGGAAGACAGGATGTATTCCATGGATCTCGCGTGAGATGAAAGGAAGTCAGAAGGAAGGAAGCGTGGGATGATTTTGTCGTTAGGTGGGAGTATACTAAAATGAGGTCGTCGCACGTTGGGAAAAGGGATATCGAAGAACAAAAAAAAAAAGAGAAAGAAAAGAAAAAGGAAGAAGTAGAGAAAAGAAAAGAAAAGAAAAGAAAAGAGTTGCTGTGATGTTCCATATGTCCGGTGGTAATGATGACGATAGTTATGGCATAACAGGTGCTTAATTATTAGATACCGATCATTGAATATTAAGCTTTTAAAATGAAGAGGGTGTTCTTTTTCATCTTCATTATAGATTCTTCTAAAAGGAACGATCTCTCTCTTTCTCTCTCTCTCGTTCTCTGTATCTTTTTATAGTCACTTCCTCAAGGATGAGCACGCTTCATCTATTTTTTTTTTCTCCTTTTCCTTTCATTACCTTTTTTTTTTCTACCATATTATTATACCTGATCTGAGCTACCGTCTAATAAAAAGATTTCTTGATAACTTTGTTTTAAAAACAGGGACGGGTATGGTGTCAGATGGAACAAGGAAATTGACGGTCTACACTGATTTTATGTTAAAAAAACAAAAAAGAAACGTTGATCTAGTTTAAATTCTTGGATAGTAGTATATATCGTAGGATTTTTATGAATGAATTTTTATATGAATGAATTTTTATATTTATTACTATAGGATGAGAGTACTGGGACGAATTAACTAAGAAAATATCACATCTTAAATTATAAAATTAATTGAATGTAACTACACTTGCTCTATTCGGTATTTATTATTAAATTAATATTAAATTGTATTTTTTTAATATTTAATTTATCGACAATTTGATTTATATCTATTTCTATCGTAACCGGTTATCGTGAACCTGGTGTATAATAAAAGTTATATTTTCTGCAATAAAATATAGATAACAGTTAATTTAATATTATCATTGTAAATAATAAATAAAATAATATTCATAATTATAATTGTCGTAAAGGTGAGATAAAATAATATTGAAATATATTTTATAATATAAAATAAACATAATTATATATATAAAATATGATATAAATCATCAAATCAAATTTTTATAAAAATTTTTACCAACACACATACTCATATATATATAACGTTATAGAAATTATCAAGTGGAAAATTGGTACGATTTCGGATAAAATAAAATGATATTCCATTGATTCTAATTCAATAAGTTGTCACATTGGACTATATCGATGAGATTATTTCGTATCGTTAATCGTTTGTATGCACGTCTTATTCATTTTAATGTTAGATTCGCGCATCGTCATGACGTACGATTGGCGGTTGATGGTGGTTCACGATCGTGTTTAGAATGACTCATTGGAAAGCTTTCACGACGGGTCTTCCCATTCTAGAAACTCGATTCTTATTTTTTTTTTTTTCTATTTCCGAAAAAGGGAGCTCTTCTAGAAAGAAAAGAGAGAGAGAGAGAGAAGAAAATAGATGGAAATAAATAAAGAAAGAAAGAATGAGACGAACGTCTTTACCAGAGCTGTGTTAGATAAGCGTATCGACGCGAATGCATTCGACATAATGAACTTCCTACTTCTTCAAATGACAAAAGAGAAGGAATGAGAGACTTCAGCGCGTTGAAATTGATGTGATTCTTCTTGGTTGATTTCGATGACCGAAATTATCGCTACCGTGTTATTCTAAGTCGAGGAGGATATTTCATTCTCCTCCTTTTTCTCCTCTTCTGTGAAATTGGTCTTATGAAAGGACCACCTAGACGTTCCGATGAAAATGGAAATGAATTTTTCTCTCTCTTTCTTCTTTTCTCTATTTTTATTCTTTTGTAGAAAATATATAATAGAACATGTGTCTAAAGAACAAATGTCAGGGTTGGGTGCTACTGATCAAAGTCACGAGATTAAATAACCATTTTGTATATAACGGATAATTGCATAAATGCAAGTCTTCGTTTTGTTGTTGTTGTTGAATATATATATTTATATGATTAGTATTAAAATTAGTATACAAATAAGGTAACAAGTAGTGACAAGAATAACAAGTATTATTGTACATTTTGTTCATGTGTGCTTAATGAAATATTTTCTTCGATATGCATCTATTACTTTCAATAGTTTTTTTTAAAAAAAAAAAGAAAAGAAATAGGAAAGAATGGAGTTGTATCGAGAAAATTCCGTTTAGTTATTCGTTAAAGTACCGTTGGTAGGTTCACTGACAGATCATTGGTACTTGAACGTACATCGTGTCGTTGTCAATGTATCTTCATCATAAATCATGTTGCGGGGATCAAGAACGAGAGGATCTCTTACGAAGTGGACAGTTAGTCAAATCGCCAAAGAGAAGCCGAATGGAAAAAATTTAATAAGTTGTAAATTAAAAGTTACCTTTTAACTATCGTTTCCTTATATGGAATCTTGCGTACGCGTTACGATGTTTTAATTGTTTGTTGCTGGTACGCATGGATATGTTTCTCGTGACTTAAAGATCTATGGATCATTTTCAAAATATCCATGGAAAAAGGTGTGAAATTACATTGGGAAAGTATAAGTACCTTCCTTTATATTTAAATTCCGCTACCGTGTTGTTAAACGTGTTTCGTGCCCTACAGGTCGTGTACATCTTACTCTGAACTTTCCTTTCAAGCCATTTTACAATTTTTATACTATTATATTTATACGTAAAGATCAGGGATGGTTAAAAACAGATATTGTAAAGTTACAGCGATCTTCAATTTTTTCTTCTTCTAAATACAATATATAAATATATTTTTATTAATTTATTTATATTCGTTTGCAATATTCTATTTTATCATTAATAATTTGAGAAAATTCTCTTATTTTGTATAAGAAAATTAAAAATTCATCTATTTGAATTTTGTAGTACGAATGACGTTAGTAAAATGAATCTTGTATTTAAGTAATTTTTAATTATACCAAACAATCATTTTTGTTCATATTTAATTCCTTATTAAATATTTATCATATATATTAGAAAGTGTATCGCATGTATTAAAAATTGCAACAATCTAGTAATTTAAAACAACTACTCGTCCATTGTATAGGACGTATTCGACCCACACAACTTAAATGGAAAGTCAATCTATAATCAATCTAGCACGAAAAGTGTTTGATAATAAAACGAGAGATATGATATGAGATTATAAAAAAAGGAAGAGAAAAATGAAAGTATAAAAAAAGGTATTACAAAGAGAGACGAATGATTCTTGAATTAATAGAGCCCCGAATGAGACGATAATAAAAACAAGAATATCCTAAGTTATTCAACTATATACGAGAAACAAGTTGGCAGCAGTGTGAGGTGTTATTTGGCCAGCGGGAAGACGAAGCTAAAGAACAACAAAATCAGGGCTCAGTGATCCCCGAAATCTTTCACGGGCTTATTGTAACTTAATTCATCTTCGCAGCACTTCCGCGATGGGTGGTCGTTCTCTCTCGTTTTCTCTTCCTCTCTCTTTTCCTCTGATTCTCTGGATCTTCCATTTGAACGTACCCCGTTGAGAGAGAAAAAGAGAGAGGAAGAGAGAGAAAGAGAGAGAGAGAGATAAATCTTGACTTACAAAGGAAAAGTGGATCGTTCGTTCATAAATCACTCCACGTGTTAGACGTACTCGTTAAATTGGAATATCTCAATTTGGTTGTAGTAATATTACTACTACTACGTTAGGTCATTAGGTATCACTGGTAGTACGATTAGACCAATAAAAATGATGCCGTTGATCGTGCTAGAATCCTCGGTTTTTCGAACGAGACTACCACGGACACCTTTACTCCTGGCACCTACCACGCGAGCAATTTGTTTCTCGCACGTGCTCGTCGTAACCCCTTCTTCTTCTTCTTCTTCTTCTTCATCTTCTTTTTCTTCTTTTTCCTCTAGTAGAGTTTATACCTATTCCAGTGGTTCTCAATCACCGTTTTATGAAGGTTCATCTGACGTCATTCCCATTAATTTCCATTTATAGTAGCCATTGTAAACGATTTGACCGCGTGAAAATAACCCCAAAGATACTCCCCTAAGTTATTCTTTTTTTTTTTTCTTTACGAACAACGAAATTTTTCTTACGTTAAATTTCTTCTCTTTCTCCACGTGGGCGGTAAAAGGTCCTCGTCGTTGTCTGGACCATGGACCCTTTTAAGACAGTTTAAACGGTTCGCACCGCTACAAAGGATCGATTAGACAATAGACAATTTCTTCTTAGGTGAGAATTCAGAAATGATTTCTTTTCGGAACATCCTATTCGAACACCTCCCCTACCAGGTGATTTTTATTAATAGGACGATAGATTCTTTTTTTATTTTTACGATATTTTGCGTGAAATATCACCTCATTGATACCACCTCTTTTTTTTTTCTTCCTAAAGTCTCCCTCCACCCGTCCTCACCCTTTTTCACGTTTTCTTTAATTTCCTATCGTAAGTTTTGAGATGACTCGCATCCCTTTAGAACATCCCATATGCCTTTAAAATCATTTCGTAAAAGGATGTTATATTCGGGGAAAGGATGTTTCAGGACACTTTTATATTCGTTCACAAAGAAAACCCAAGGCTTTAATCTAATTCGATTTGACGATAACTTTTAATCGAATTAAGGGTTGGTATATGAAATAAAAAAGAAACACAATATCGATTTTTAGATAGACACCGTTTTGATATTATCGTCGTGATTAATCTCACGCAGAGACACGAACAATATTACGGCAGATGTGATCTAATTCAACAACTTCCTTTAAAAAAATAAAAAGAAGAACATAAAATCATGTCGTTGTCGTTACCCTTTCCTAATCGTTTACCTCTCCTTCCACCTATCCTTCCTACATATTAAATCGAAATTACCAGCTGTTCGATTTATCTTAAACGTTAAGATTTACTTTCCAAGAAGAAGAAGAAGAAGAAGAAGATAATTGAAAAATTTTCGCGTAATTGTGTATATTTTAAATCACAACGTGAGAATCTTCGTTATTTCACGATACGTTTTTCAATCTTATTTTTTTCTTTTCCCAACTTCCCCTTTTCTTTTATGAACACCAAAAATTAAAAATAAAAGAATTCGTTTGAAAGCGAGGTCAGTATCGGAAGAAGAAGAAGAAGAAGAAGAAGAAGAAGAAGGAAGGTATTGGATTCGTTTTATTTAATTCGAAAAAAGAGAAACAGGAGGTAGTATGCCGAGAATATAAAGCTACCACCTTCAGATTTATTTTTCCCTTTTTTTTTTCTTGTTCGTCGTTGGTTTATTTTTTTGGAGTAAAAGCTCTAATTTTCTTCCGAGGTGTATTTCTTTATTATTTTTTGTTTTCTCTCCTTCTTCTTCTTCTTTTTATTTTATTTTTAGTAAAAATTTTGTTGGATTTTTGGTTGGACCAACACACACCATCACAATCACCATTACCACCATCATCGTCGTTAACCCGCAGGGGGTTACACAAGTTCGATATATGCGACCGTGACTTTTAAGATCGGCGTCGTCATGCATCGGAGTCCTGGGTACTCTCGGTGTATAATCAGGACCTTTATTTTCGCGGTGTGTACCCTGTACTTTAAATGCAGGTAACGCGTGTGCTCGCTCGTAGACGCGACATACGCGTACCAAGTTGTAAAGAACGAATAACGTAGGAATGGGAAAAGATATTTTTGATTTTTGCGGAAGTCCACGCTACTCGAAAGAGTGTATTTTTCATGATTATGTATTTGTGTGTATATATGTAGGTATGTAAAAGTGAGAGAGAATTATCACGTGGATACACAAAAAGTGATTCAAACGATTGAAACGTATTATGAAACTTTATATGAAATTATTTTATCTTTGTAAATAGAACATCCTAGAAAGTTGTTTAACGTGACAAAAATGTCAAGTAATGTAGTTCGCTCAATTAAAATAATTTTTCGTCAACGAAAAAGTTGGGTTTAGATCCTATGGGAGCATCGATTTCCGATACAACACATAATTATTCGTATCCTTCTTTCATACATTCTACTTCCACGTAGAAGGTATTGTTGAATTCATTCATTCAGGGATGAATGAGGGAGGAGTTAGGAAGAAACGAGGAAAACACACGCATTTCCGTTTACGCAATATCCTTCCGGTAGCAGAAGTTTAAACCGCTTTCATTATTATTGCTCTATGTCGGACTGGACCGCAATGTTTCTTTGCGGTGTGGCACGCACTGCCTTTATTCTACGAGAAACGTAGCGTATTTTCTTTCTCTCTCTCTCTTCTTCCTTTTTAGTTTTCAATAAGAAATATATATGTTCTTTCTCTGTTTGTTACCCCAGGTACTATGTTTCAAGATATGTAAGTATGTATTATATTTTGTTGGCTATAATAAGTAATGTTGGAAACAATACTAGTATTTTTTTCTTGACAAAAATTTCCTCACTACTTATTATCCAACAAAGTATTATATTCTTATACTGGGTAGGGTTCTTTTTAAGATGACAAAGTTAATTATTATTTTTTTTTTAATATTAAGAAACAAAAGTTGTAAAATTTAGATTATATAGCGAAATTTTAGAACGTTAATGTTTAGGAAATTTTATCCTATAACACTGTTTTTAACAAAAATTCAATTCTATATACCAATTTTAATATTTGACAAGTCAGAAAACAAAAAAAGGAGTAAATTATTATCCGAGATATACCCCACCCTGTATATATATATATATATAATCATATTACCGTAGAAATATTTATAATATATTGTAATAACGATCATGATTATGATGATGATGATGATGATGATGATGATGATTCGTTCACTTGACTTCTCTGATTGTATATCATCATCATTTTTACGTAACGCTTTCGGAATACGACAGTGAAAAAAATAACTAGCCAAGGAGTAAAAAGAATTTCTTCGTTGGGTCGTCCTCCGGCGAAAAGTTTCGGGTTTAAAATGTCTTTTCAAAAGTCAAAATTACAATTACTTTCTCTCGTAAGAAAGAGAGAGAGATAGAAATAAAGAAAGAGAGAGAGATAGGGAAAAGAGATAGAGAGAGTGAGAGAGAGAGAGAGAGAGAAGAATGACAAGCGTACATTGTATTGAACTGGGGACTGATAAATTAGCGGGTTTTCAAATAGACGGAAGAGACCAGAGAGAGGATCACTCCATCTGTACCTGACACGTGATTGATCGTCATTATTTATGAAGAGAGTGCCGCGACTGCCCGAAGTGTGAATGTTAATAAGCTTCCGAAATTTTGTTACTTTGAAACGGGACGTTACACGTCGATACGAAAAGGAAACGCATTATTTTTATAACAAGCCAATCAAGACAAAAGATATTTTTTGTTCTGTTTGCAGAAAAGTAAATACGTGCACGAAGGTGTCGAGTGATATTCCGAGAAATTGTCATTTGTTACATTTTCAATATAAGATACAGTTGAAATTTTTCTAGAAATTTTCTTAATGAATTTATCTATTTTTTTATATATTGAAAATTAATTTTGACAAATAATAATACATGTTCTAATTCGGTTTCTTTACTCTTCTCCTTTCTACAGGTTCGATGAGAACATCTCTATTAAAACACCTTCTCACATTTATTCAATACTATTAGAAAGGGTCGCGTTTTTCTTCACCTCTATCTCTCTGGAGTCAAACAACAAGCACACGATGTTTTTTGTCTTTTATTTCCTCCCCGATGGGTCACCCCTCATCCTTATTACTAACCCGTACCCACGTGGCCTGTTTTTAGTAATTGTAAACAGGTACTAGTAACTCAACGTGTCTAGGACCGTTTACTCATATATATTCTCATGTAATATATTATACATGTCGAAATATAATAATTTTTATAATTAAATACGTCGATAGAGAGAAAGAGAAAGAGGCTCTTCTTCCTGGAGAATTTACACCGTTATAAGATAAATCTTTAAAAAAAAATACAGTACAATGACCGAAAATAAATCCCATATAAATACCACGAACATATTTATCGTTAATTATACACCTGATAATGATATTATAGACGCATAGCGATAATCTTCTTTCGTGGCGAAACATAAGGGGAAAAAAAACAATAAAAATAAAAAAATTAAAATTGAAATAATAAAAAGGATCAAGAAGAATATAAGTAGTATTAAAAAAAAAAAAGAAAAAATAACGAATTGGTATTCTTTATACAAGAATGACCAACCCGAGAGTCCTAATATGCGCTAAGAAATGCGTCATTGGGAAATCTGACGTTTACTAATTTCTATGAAGGGTCAACCTGCAAAATTGCTATAAATCTCACATTATCCAGTGCGTATCTATCGCTCGGCATGATATCCCGCTAGAGTGGCGGCTAACGTTCGAATACGAATAAGAGGGAGAGATGTTCGACCGAGATAAATGCGGAAATGCTTGACTTATGAACTTTCTCTCTCTCTCTTTCACTCCTTTTCTCCCTTTTTCGAGTTGTTCGTTTTAACTGCTAACAGTGGTTTGGTACGAATGTACATGCGTTAGGAAACTACGAGCTATGGGAGCACGTCGTACGGTTCTGAATGAAAAGAGAGAGAAAGAGAATGTGAGAGAGAGAAAGAGAGGGAAGAAGAAACATAGATGGGACCTGTTTGGTAAATTCACTATATGCGCGAAGCTTTTCGTTTCCCGGATCATTGCCAAGGTGAAATCATTCCCTTCTCTATGCGTGGCTGTGTCGTGACGAGAGCGAGAGATGATTAATGATCGTTCGACGGTAGTTGTTGCATGAATCGTTCGGTAATAAGTGGGAGAAAGATATATATATATGAATATATAGGTATTTATATGTAAGTATACGTTATATGTAGGTATAGGGGGATTCGTGGGATCATCGCCACCGGTGATTTCAACGCTCGGCTACCGTCGTTGCTCGAATCTACTAAAGAAAATTTTTCTTCACACACACACACACACACATCTTTTTTTTATTATTAACAATGACGATGAACGAAGATATGACATCGATATATGAAAATATATATGTGTACATATATATATATATCTATCTCTAGGAAGCAATTCGTAGGACAAATTAACTCGTAGCTAAAAGAACCAAGTTGCATTCTTATGTGATCATACGTGACTGATTAGGTTACTCCAACGATGCATATTCCTTTACTCGACGTAATTCTTTCAGTTGGCCCACTGGACCGATCGAGTATTATTACGGATCTAGATCCTGTTAGAGATCGTATAGAAGAAGAAGATAGAATAATAATAATAATAATAATAATAATAATAATAATAAGAGAAATAATGATAAAGAGAGTATTCGTAAGCAGTACTTCGGGTAGTTGAGGTTAGTCGTCGTTAACGCATCACGAAAAGATGGACGAGCCACTGTCGGTGTTCGTGGTCGCACAATGCACATATTAATGGCACTTGGTAGCGGTGATAAATTCCTAACTTGAACTCGCTATCTTCCATAGAAACCTTTCTTTTCTATATTTCTTTATTCCCCATACTTACTTTCTTTCTATTCCTTTCCCTTCCCCCCTATTTTTCTTCATTTCTTTATTTTCCCTTTTGCTCTTTAACCTGGCGGAGACATAACGTCGAGTTAGATGACAATAAACAAATATAACTCAAAGTTTGCCGTTAAGAATAAAACGTACTTTCTTGGTTTTGTCTGTGGATATCAAAAAGAAACAGGAATAAATAAATAAATAAATAAAGAGATAAATATATATATAGACAGTTAATTGACTCTCTAAATTATCCAAGTAAAGATATAGACGAGAATCTTTTAATCTTCTTTAACAGATTCTACCTTTTCTATCTTTGTCCTTTCCATCATTCTCTGCATTATCTTATTTCCAAGAAAGTAGGATAACGTTGAAGCACTCCCGTCAGCTTGCCAGTGTAGACAGCTTTAAGTCTAGAGTTAACGTATAATGTATATATACATACATACACACACAAACATATATATATACGTATGTCAGAATTACGTTACGCTTACGATACGATCGACGTTGATTTATGAGGAGGTGAGACTACTTGTTGTTGGCTTTAATTAAAGTAAATCTTAATATACGAATAGAGAATTGTGATCTTCCTGATACTTACGTCTGTCTCTCCTTCTTTTTCTTCCTATTTTTCTTCTTTTATTTTTTTTTCAAAGTTTCTCTATCTTATAGTTCTTAAACTTCTTCTTATTCTTATTCTCATTCTTATTCTTATTCTTCTTCTCGAGTTTTGGCAACGTCCTAATATTCCAAATTGTTTAAACAGCATCCTTCTTTCTTTTCTTAGGTGGATTTAAAGACACCGCAAAAGGTAAAAGTCTTTTTATTTTTTCCATGGAAATCCCCTCGAGCGTGTAGACGGTGAAACGTAGCGCCCCGTGTTCGTAAAGAAAAAAGGGCGAATAAGATGAAAAAGGGAGAGAAAAAGAAGAAGGAGGAGGAGAAGGAGGACCGATTGCAATTTCCAATGGCGGAGACGAGCGCGAGATCGAAGGTCCCCGCCCGTTCGGGTGGACCCTTAGACATTTTACGTTTTCGTGATAGCTCAGGGCCGTTTATTAGGAAAGACGGTTTTTACCGGGGCCCCGTTTATCCGCGGGCTTTTTTTTTCGGAGTACTTCGACCGATTTTCGGGTTCTTGACCGCTCTAGGAATTTGACCGTTTGCCCAAAGGTCGCAACCTTTTCATTCTGCCAACTTCTCTTCACCTATCCGATCTTTCATTGAAAAAAAATGATTTTATTTATTTGTTATCTCTTATCAGATTTAATTCGAGATCTGACATATATCGAGACGTTGTTAATTTTTTCGAAAAATCAAAATCTTGTATACTTTTGTTAAATATTATCTAAGAAGTTAATTGATTAATCGTTGCAGTATCCCTTGCAATAGATATTCATTTCTATGAAATTATTATTTTGAACAGAAGGAAGGGGGTAGGTAGTTCGAAGGACAGTACCCTTCTCCCCCTCTCCCCCTTCCTTTGCATGAATTCTTTTAGGTTTTTATTTTATGGCGCTCCGTGCAATTTGCCGAAGGATTAGAAGCGCAAGCACGGTCTCTGCGTGCTGCTGTGCCCCGGGCGGTGAATTATTATTGTCTCGGTTGCTCACGCAGAGGGCCCTGCTGCCATCCGTGTTGCGATCTGTACAAGAGTGAAAGAGAGAAAGAAAGAGAAATAGAAGCTCTTAGGGGAGTGAAGGGGAGAAGAGACGCACCGGAGAAGGCCAAATAATAAAAAAACAATATTCCTTTAGTTGCAGATTAGAAAAATACAAGAATAAAAATTCGTCGCAAATCTATGTTTGGGTTACTTCGAATTTTCTTTCTATCTCTTATTTGGTTTGTACGTTGGAAAGGAAAAAAAAAGAAAAAGATAAACAAAGATTAATTTTTACATTTTAATGTCGAATGGTTTGATCGGAGAAAACTAAAAAGAAACGTGTTACCGAAATTTTGAACGAGTCCGATGACTTCGTTCAGAATTACATCGGTGGTTTCGATTTCATGAAGACGTCGTATTCGTGAACCCTCGCCCACGTGTTGTTACTTGGAACGCACGTCCCGACAATACCTACGTTAAATCGTTCGAGTATTCATTGTCCGATGTGGTGATTTCTCATTGTAGGTGGAGGAGGAACGGCACGAGTTATTGACTCGTTTAATCCTGGGTTACGCCCCGACCTACCTTAACTTTAAGTTACTATCCCGATACAGTGTGTAGAGAGAGAGAGTGAGAAAGAGAGAAAGAAAGAACGAGAGAATGAAAAACTTCGACCCACGATGTCTCTTCACAAATGTATATACACATATATCATATTTAAAATATTAACATTCTCTTTTCTCTCTCTCTAAATTTTATATAAACGTTTTAATGATTGTATTATATATGTATGCTTATTTCATTGATAAAGTTTTATATTTAACATGCATATACGCATACACATATACAATATCACTTCTTACATATAAATCATATACAAGTTAATAAAATTCTATCTTCTAAATTCTATATAAAAATTTTAATGATTGTGTTATACATATGGTTATTTCATTGATAAAGTTAAATATTAAAATTTCATTGCTTGATAAATTTTAAAAACTAACTCCATACCTAAAAATTCTACAACCATTTTAACCTATTTTAAGAAATTTCTTTTATTTTTGATAATTCAAAGATTCGATGTATGAAAGAAGATCGATTGTTTATATGTGAGTATGGTATACGTCGAAATACATCTAAAGTGAGAATAATTATTGAAAAATTAATAAAAGTATTGTTTAAAAAGAGAATATAAAATATTGTATTTAATGTAAATGAGACGATAAATGATATAAAAAAAATATGTATAATACCAATAACAGGAACACGTCTAGTCGGAAGCTAAGAAGAATAACGACTGAGAAGAGAAGGGACGTGTAGAGGTTATTATTAACCAAAATAACAGTTTCTCAACCGTTTAATGTTTTTTACATATACATACACATATAGACACATCACTCACCTCTGAGCCAGTATTTATATTCAAATGTTGTCGTTTTTATTCCTCTTTTAAAAATCTCATCTTCGAACTTGTAAACACATTAACCGTGTACGTTAAAAAAACTGCTTCGATGTCCGTGTTTTTATATTTGGTTTATTTCGAACATCAAAAGATCAAGTAAAAACAGGGGAAAAAAACTTATGTGGGACGATTTAATATTTGAAATCATTTATCGTTCGATATAATGTTTAATATAATATACATATACGTTAGTGATATACGAATGAAATGTACTCTTGTTTGTGCATATAGCAGGTGCCGTTTAAACGGCGTCCACGTTTCGACCGTATTATAAATCGTTGTCTTCGTTAGTAAAATCAGCGCCGCAAGTCCACGCTTAAGTAAGCCGCTTCGTGGTAGAAGAAACGATGCTTAGTCGGGTTGCTTAACGAGAGACAGAACTGTATTGGCTGAGGGCGTCCCATGATACATATACAATCCAATATTTTCTTTCTTTCTTTCTCTCTCTCTCTTCATTTTATTTCATTCTCCTCCTTTTTTCTTTTTATCTCAATCCTTCGAACAATTCTTTAAAGGTGGCTATGGCACTCTTTGTTATCGAATTGAAAATATCGATGTAAATGCAACTTGGATTAATTTTTTCATTGATTTATGCGAGATCTTAATGAAACAATATGGATCATTGTCGTTGTTTTAATATATATGTATTATTTTTCTTATTATATTATTTTCTTTTATAATTTTTCTTCTTTTAATATAAAATATTTCTAAATGAAATAACATTTAATTTTCTACCGTTAATTGGTACTTCTTTCCTTCTTCCTATTTATCTTTATTTATTTCTTTATTTATTTCTTTATTTATTTCTTTCATTCTCCTGTTCGATTGTAAACCGGCAATAACTCAACGGTAGACCATGCAATTAAGCATGATAAGTCACGAGCGGTTACAATAGGTGAGAGGCGAGGGTCGACTGAATCTCGCTAGGAAAGACGAATAATAATTTGCTTAGCCTAAGGGGTATTATCGGTAGATTGTAGAAAAATCTTTTTGGAAGAAACAAAAATAAACAAAATAAAAAATTAAAAAAAGACAATGACGATCCTAGCCAAGTAGATACTGGCAAAGAGAAAAAAAAGGAAGAAAGAAAAGGGTTGCTGATATCAACGTGTGTTAGCCAATAGGAAATCGTATTGAAGAATCTGCCACTGCTCTTGATCCATGTTCAGTGCAACATTGCATTGCTCTGCTTTGCTTTGCTCTGCATCTGCATCGATCGGCAGCCATTTTTGCGCATTCATCAGGCGGCTTAACTAGGCGTGTCCGTTTATGCTCGAGGCTGTATTTGTAGGTTAAGATCTTCGATGAGTTTGGCGCCGTACTAGAAGAATAATAAGAACGCATTTTGCTCTCTCTCTCTCTCTCTTTCTAACTTAATGTTTAAGAGTACCTACTCGAAGAAAGTTCACGATAAGGCAGGTGTGTCTGCTGATGTTCGACTACCCTTAGGGCCCTTTTCGTACCTCTTTCGATCAAGATCGGTACCTTTAGATTCGTCCTGCTTTAGCAGTTCCGCCCATATTTCGCTTCGCTACCTACCGTATTCCTTCCAATTTCCTTCTTAGATAAGAGGACATTGTTGCTCCTTCTTTTTTTTCCGAATAACTCTTTTATCTTTTTCAAAATGATTTGGGGAATTGGTTATCGAACAAAATTTCATATATGTTTCTTCGAATCTTCTCTAACGATAAGATTTTAACAAGAATTCATTATAAGTATACAAAACTCGAAAATGATAATACATTGGTGTGAACTCGACCAATGCAAGGTAATACAAATATCGATTATGTTCTAAATAATTTGTCGTACTGTCCTTTAATTTTGTATTACAACATTATCGATAAATTGGCTCTTGCAATAATACGTTTCTAACATCTTTAATGCCAACTATCCACGTTCTATAAATATGTTCCATATACGTACTATTTATTATACACACACACACACACATATATATATATACATAAATTTTATTAAAAGATTGAAAATATTTATTATCGTGAAAATTTAAATAAGAAATTATAGGTACACGCATTAGAGACGACCATTACGCGGAAGTTACGTGTCAATATAGTTATACTATTTTTATTGATACATCTCCTAAAATCGTGATACATATTCACGGTAGAAGATAAAAAATGTATCTGATCTTATCTATCGTAGAATTTTCCCTTCACACCGATCAAGAACCGATGTTTACGCGGAATCCATTCGCGATCTTATATGCGCGATTACTTATCCTTGACGACTTTATCCAGTTTTCTCGTAAACCTCGATCACCGGCTTTTGCTTGGTAAAACCTCACAGATATATCGGGTAAGATCGACTATTTAATTATCGCCATGTGATCGAGACTCGCGAGAATCATGATAAGGATCGACGGTAAACCTCCGATGGTTGGCCTGCTCGATCTGTTATTACGTTTCTAACCCTCTTTGACTATTTATAGGCTTGCCGATAGAGTGTGATTCCAAGATCTGATACGTTAAATCGTATTTCTTATCGGTAGGACTATTACTTTCTTTTCTTTTTCCTTTTTATCTTTTCTAAAATACGCTTAGTAGTATCGGTTGACAAGATTTTATTATTGAAGATCACGTTATTAGCATTTATATATCTAAATGCTTGTAGTAATTATTACAATAGAACATATCTAATAATTTGTATCTATAAATTAGATGAATTATTTTAACCCTTTGGAATCATATGTTTGTTCTCAGCCACCAATGATTTTTATATTTCAATTAATTAATTTAATTTAATTAATACCAATTCTCTACACTAGATTACAATTAAATATAATTAAAGTATCGTCGAAGTAATACGATTAGAAAAAATTGTCTACGATTATTTTGAACGAGACCTTTGAGAATGCATTCTCGAAGATATTTGTATTTGCGATGATAATCGCAAATAAAGAGATCAAATCGATGTATATACGCTTAAAGGTTCTAGGCGTGATTTCTTTAAAACATACCGTGGCGGCCGTTTTGGTTTTGCTCGTTCCTCAGACTAGTATGTCGCTATTACGGACGTGCAAAAAGATCGTTCCTTCGTTCGTTCGTTCGTTCGTTCACGATCCATGAAGAAGAATAAGAAGAAAAAGAAAAATAATAATAATAATAAGAAGAAGAAAAATAAATCGAACGGCTATGCTGTTTCTCTGGCAATGTCTTCATCCTTATTCAGTATATATCTTTTTCTCAGCTTTTGGCAAAGTACAACGTGGAGAATCTTTCCGCAATCATTTTCTTGAGTACGTTCATTAAGAACGTTAGAACAAAGTTAGCAATGAAGTTAAATTAATAACGTAGACACGAGTTTCTTCCACTACTTATCACCAAGATCCTTTTTCTTCTTCCTTCCTTTTTTTTATCTTTACTCCGTGGAATAAACTCGAAAGGAAGGGGGGACATCATGGCAACGGTTATGCAGTGACAGTGCGGAAACCTACGGTCAATGAATCGGACGTGGACGACACACGAAGGATAGAAGACGCAAGACGTTCAACTCGCGTCAAATTATATCAACCTTCGGTAAGAAAGAAAGAAAGAGAGAGAGAGAGAGAGAAAGAGAATGATTTTCAGAGTCCATCGAACCGTTAAATCGATCAATTCCACTACCTGAAATTCCGCTGACGAATTTCTTGACAAAATTTATCTAACACATTCTTGGATGTTATACCATATACTAAAAGTAACAAGATTAAACGGAATCTTAGATATACCGTTTCCATTTGGTCCTTTTCAAATATACTTATTCAGAACATTTATAGTGATGCCTTGGTAAAGGATAAGTTGGGTCTTTATTAAGCATTTGCTTTCTATCCAGCTGCGCGAATACGGTGTTGGTACATAGAGAAAAGATGGGTCCACGGTGATTATACGGGACGGTAATGAAGTTAATGCGTCTGTTGCTCGTACAATAGAGTAAAACGGCATTATCGCGATTACTACTATTACTGCAATTATGACGATTGCTCGTGGCATACAGAAGGTCCAAGAGAGAGAGAAAGAGAGAACAAGTTTACTAGAGTAAAGTGGAATACCTGCGTATTCCACTTACGAGAGGACGTTTCTCAGAAAGTACGAGATATTATTTTGAGAACGGTCATGTAAAGGAAAGAGAGAAAGAGAAAGAGAGTTATCCCTTCTAACGCTTCACTTCGCGTGTCCGGATGCGTGTAAATTCTTTGCGGGAGTAGTGTGTCAGGTGTAGATTGCCAAAGGATATGAGGAAGCCGAAGGATACAGGTGTGATCATCCTCGATTTGGTCCTGAAACATATTAGCAAAATCAATCTTACGTATTTTAATGCTTCTTCATTTTGTGATGATTTATCTATTGAACTCTGACCCTGTTTCTTATCTCCAATCGTTATAACATATACAATATGTGATCCTGAAATTAAAATAAGTTATCAATACGTATATAAATTTTTAATAGATTTAGTCAGATTTGTATGATGTTTTAAGGGTTCAACGAGAGAATGAATACAATACACACCATACTTAATATTTGTAATAAAATATATTACTAACTTAATAGTTCATAGTATTGTCTAATTAGCTATGATGTTGATAACTTCGTTAACTGGTGGATCGACTTGATAGTCAACTTGTTAACATAACTATTATTAATAATTTAACGTAATAGTTAGATTTATAATACAATTGATGATCAAACAAATGAACTTATCTTTAGATAGAACAAGAAGAAGAGGGGGGAAGCTTCTGACAATAAGTTGATGTTAGTAAAGGGTCCTAATCCTTCTAGTTAATTACGAGTATCGTCGAAGGTCTTTTATTTTCTGTTGAAGGCAATGTTAGTTGCACGAATGAGTTTCGTATAGATCTTTGAAAAGGTTCGATAGGAAGATGTAGGCGCCGCGTGCTCGCCGACCCTGACCGTTCCCACTGGCGGCGTATCGAGGTCTGTAAGTTATGCGCCCGTACCTACTGCAGGCACGTTAAGGTAAGTCCAAGTACAGGCGGAAAAGATAGGGAGAGTGAGTGCGTTGCCTGGTATCAATTTGTCTGGCTGGTAGCAGGTTCGGTCGAGCAGACGAAGGTCGCTTTGTAAGAGCCGCTATCCGCCGTTCTATCAAACCCCCAACACAACAACATCCGCGGTGCGATCGATTTATTCTCACAACGGAACGCGTAAGATACCAATTACCTCTGGCACATAGGACTCGCGCCAAGACTCACGTGTGAGCGAGCCAATGGAAAATCGAAAATTAAACGATGCCGCATCCCATCTTTACATTTCTTTATTTCTTCCTTTTTGTTTTCTTTCTCTCACTCTCCTTGTCTCTGTCTCTGTCTCTTTTACTATCCAATGATGAACTTTAACTAATTCTTAGTTTGAATTTTGTTTAGATCAAAAATGAATAAGAATTTGAACAAAAGGAATGTGTAGATTTTCTTCTATGGGGGTTTAAGTGTGAAATTGGGTTAGTTTGTATTTTTCTACGAACCTGTATCGTGAAACAAACCCCAGTGGGAAATGCGTTAATATAGTACTTCTCAAATACGATACTGTAGTTATTTATTTCTATATAAAATTTGGAAAACTGCAATATTATTTATCAATCAATCAATCAATCAATCAAATATTGTTAATTTAAAAATAAGAAAAGAAACGAATCTCTTTAAGACACCATTGGAAAGTTTTAACCGTGATCAAGTTTTTCCCCATAAATAATACATTTCAATAAGAATATATAATTCATTCGATAATTCGTTGTAATTGAAAATAATGAGTTTGATTTTTTATTTTCTTTTTTTTTCATCGTTATCCGTTATGCGTATATCTCTCCTACTCTCTCTCTCTCTCCTCGATTACTTTTCACGCGCGTTAACGGATTCACGTTATTATCGCGTCATAATCATGGACGCCGAGACAAGGATACTGTATGGATAGATCATCGAAGTCTCCGCTATCCGCCATTGTTAACGCGTTAACCGGCTTATCGTCGAAACGTTCGGTTAATAATACAGTATGTTCTTCGACTACAGCTTTCACGTTTGAATGCTTGCTTGCTTGCTTGCTTACTCGTTTCTACGCTCCAGCTGATCGCATCTCTTCGATATTTAGTTTTATTATATAGTGTGTAAATACATAGATATGCATACATATATGATGATAATTATGACAGTGGCTTGAAACCAAAAAATTCAACAAAAAACTAATTATATGATTTATATTATAATATTGATCATTATAATACATTTTTTTTTTGTTCAATTTTTTTTTTGACTCAATACATTGCTATAATTACAAACAGATATATGTATGTGTGTGTGTGTGTGTGTGTGTGAATATTTTATTTAATTCTATTTAAAAAATAGAATTTTTTAATTCGATAAGAGTACGTCATTGATTCAAATTTATTACTTTGTATTTAACAAAAAGTTATTTTGACTAGTCCAGTAGAAATAGGTGTACAATTAATATTGTCGGGTGTAGTTTTAGTGTCAAAAAAAAAAAAAATAAAGAAAGAAAATAATACCAAAAAGAAAAGAAGGTTAAAAAGTTCAAAAAATTTAAGAGAAAGAAAAATATCTACTTATGGTTGTCCTAGGGAAAGGTTAGTCGGATGCGCAGTTTAAATGGTAGTTATATAGAAAAGTTCGTAGAAGACTATGGCCCGAAGGAATAGTTTAAGTTCTATCTCTCTCTCTCTCTCTCTTACTCTCTCATTCTTCGTAGCTAAAAGACCAATTCGGTTCAACACGAGATGCATCACTATGCATCATGATTCGAAAGGATCCGATCTCTCGATGAGAACAACAACGATGATCTACTTCGATCTAAAGAAGAAACTTTAGATCGTCAACAATCGATCTAATCAATGGATCCATCGATTTAGTATTAATTTTCTAACCTTCTTCTAAAACATTATAGATAACTATGCTATAATATATGTCGGATGTGTTCTTTTTTTTTTTTTTTAATATTCTTTCTCTTTCCCTCTCTCATCTTCGATGATCCACTTCGAACGCAACACCGAAATCTGCATAATTCTTCTCTTCGTTGCACGCGATTCTATGAAAGGAAGAGGGATGAGATGGTAGGGGGAGTTAAGGGTGCACGCACAATCATCCTTGGAAATTCGTTTTTTTTTTCTCTTTCTCTGTATCTATCTTTCTCTCATCTTTATTCGCATTGCACTTCCTTAAATACATTTGGTCTTGATCGAGGAACATTTATTGGTGGGAATTCGTTTCATCGTTTTTAATAATATAACAATAATAATAATAATAATAATAATAATAATTAACTATTGTTACGGTGAATAGAAATAATAGAAGATCGTGGGAGATCGATTAAATAAGAACAAACAAAAAATCGCCTAGGAAAGATATAAAATAATAATAATTGTAATAATAATAATAATAATATTAATAATAATAATAATAACAGAAATGATTCGCTATTTCTAAATTAACTTATACACCCTCGTAAAGGATGAGTCACGCATATTTTTAACGTCAAATTGAATACACATAGTTTATATAAAATATATATATATACAAATTTTTAACGCAATGATTTAAAATCAACTTTAGACATTTTAATTAATCTCTTTTTTATTATAAAATTTGAAATATCGAATATTGATAAAAAGACACTAATATGTAATTCACATCCTGTATAAATATATATATGTTACAGTTAAAATGTGAAATTTGTTAATTCATGAAATAACTGGTACTGATAAATTGAAATATGAAATAAAGTAGAATTACATAAAATGTAGACAAAATATAAGAAATGTTTAAAGATAAATCAAAATTTCACAATATCATACTTCAAACTATTGTAAATTAATATTATAGTTAATGATTTCCTAATAAAAACGACAATTAGTTTAATTGTAGAATAAGAATTTCTTTTTTTAATATGCATAGACTTAGATTTTTCATGAAATTAATTTAAAAATTATAAATTTTAAGAGTAACATATATATATATATATATGGTACATAGTACACACATAACATATAAGTATACATATTTACAGAAAACATAATGAAGTTTTACTAAAGGTCAGGTATCGAAAGAAGCGCTTTTGAATCGGCATTAGAAGTTTTTCCAAAGTACGAAAGATAGTCTTTGCCCGGAAGGAAAAAACGGTGCTATCGCTGATGTACTATACCGGAATGATTCGTCGCGCGTATTACTCTCTGTCTTCCGTAATGGCGTGTGCGCGGGTCGAAGAAGAAGAAGAAGAATAAGAAGAATAAGAAGAATAAGAAGAATAAGAAGAATAAGAAGACTAAGAATAAGAAGAAGAAGAAGAAGAAGAAGAAAAGGCCATTGCCTCTGTTTCGCGTGCGATTTCGTCGAGACGTCGAAGAGAAATTGTGCGAATAGCCGGGATACGTGAGCGAGTATACGCTGTTGATGGCACGACTCGCACCAAATGAAGACGTTCGCGTCGACCGATTAGTTGCGTTCGTGCTACGCATCCTACGTTTTATTCCTTCGTTGTTAAAGAAAGATTGAGGAAAAAGAGAGAGAAAGAGAGAAAGAGAAAATGGGATGATGTTGGAATCGTAGGTTCTGGACTACTATTAATGTAACCGTTCCTATATTTTCTCTTTCTCTCTTTCCCCGATTGCAAACTGTTTTGCTTTCTCTCATTCTTTACTGTTTCAATTCTTAATTTTTAACTTATCATCTATCTTTTTTTAAATTCATATATGCCAATAATTATGACTGTGATTCTAATATTAATTTAAATAATTATAAATATTTCTTTAGCAGATACTCGAACTGGTAGTTATAAATTTTTAACAACACCGTAACGAAGAAGATAGTCTTGCATATTTAATATTTATCTATTCGTTTTTATATATCTTTATAAAATAGATAATATCTCAAATAAACTCATCGGACAATAACTCGTTCTTCTCTTTTTCCTCAATCGTTTTCTACGAATAGGAACAACGACAAACCGATGATAGAAAATACGATGATAGAAACTACTATCCTATCACCCTTAATTGCGGAAGCCAGAGGAGAGATGTGAAATAAATTTGCTTTACGTATTGCGGACAAAGACGTTGATCCGAATTTTTCTCGCTTTTCTCGGGACGAAATTAATGAATGCCGTCGTTGAGTTCGTAAATCGTTTCTCTCTTTCTCTCTCTTTTACTCTTTTACTATATATCTATCTATCTATCTCTCTCTCTTTGTCTCTCTGTCACCTTAGCTCGAAGATTTATTTAATCCCAGCTCGGAGGAGAATAGAATCGTCGAGTATAGCTCGTTTCGATGAAGCGTCGAGTCATCAGTTGAGCCTTAATTAAAGCGTAATTAAGAGGTGAGGAAGTTATTTTGGAAAAGAAATAAAATAAAATCAAATAAAATTAAATCAAATAAAAGAAATGAAATGACAAAAATATCAAGACATTCGGATAAGAAAGTTTGTAGTTAAAGATAAAGAAAATTTCTACTCGAATCTTCTTTCGTAGGGTTCTTCTTACATTATAAATATTTTCACTCGACTTGTGGTGACGACTACTCGTCGTTGGAACGACGAAGAGGAGAGCTTTCTCACAGCTCTCAAAGAAAAAGCTTCGAAGGTCTTCTCTTTATATATATATTATATATATATATCTTTTTCTTTAACGTTCACTCTCTTTCTCGCGTCCAACTACTACCATCTATCATTCTGTCAGCTAGGAGATTTCAATTTGCTCTCTTTTTGCACCATTACCGGGCCCCGGCGGCCCGCGCAAAATTGTATTTAATTGTGATTGACTGCTAAGTGGTAGTGGTGGTGGCGGTGGTGGTGGTGGTGGTTGTGGTGGTCCCAGTCGTTGCCATTTGTCCCGTGATTTTTGCATATTCTTAATTGCAATAGGAGGGAGCCAAGAACGCATCATCTCATCTTTTCGTCTTATTGTTAAATATCATCTTTTGAATCGTGCTTTATTCTCCAACGAGCTAGGAATCATTCGCGACCTTGCTCCTGATGCTTAATATCCATTTATGCTTTGATCAAATTCCCTATTGTCTTTTTAATACAATCTCTCTTTATATTTTAATGTACGAACGAATGAGAAATACATATTTATGAAAACAGTTTTTAAATTGGTAATAATTTGTTAAAAAAGAAAGTCAATTATAAAAAGAGAGTAATCCTTATGTACTCGTCAAATCAATAATGATTTTATATACGTAAAAATTATACAAATAATCATATATGTTCTTTCATCTTCAAAATATTCAATTTCCATTCTCTTTTATTAAATCATTACTCACACCATTTAATAATCACCGTTGTATATTCCACAAAGTTTCTCATTCTAATCGATGATATTTATTTAACGAAATTTCATCTTGTTAAAGAGAAAGTATATTCTTTATTCTATAGTTGCTAAGCAAAAGATATTTTTGTAGATATTGGAATAATTTAATAGCCGACTAAATCGGATATGTATGTTTATGTACTTACTTAGTGTACAGAGATAGACAAGCAGACAGTCAGACAGAAATACGCCTACGCGCGTGCTGGTTTAGAGACGATCATCTGCGAGGATTTATTTACAATCTAGAAAGAGATTCTAGATCCTTCAAAGGATCTTTTACTTCTCACAGGAAACCTATCGAATTAACAAAGAATCACAATTTACATTATTTCTTATCGGCTACAAGAGCACAACCGGGTGAAGGGGGGGTTAGGGTGGAGTACTCGACACGTACGATACTTTCTGCATCTTTCCGTTCTCTTTTTCTCTTAGCTACCGATACTATCTTGCGAGAGAAAGAGAATGAAAGATAAATAAATAGAAATAGAAAGAGAAAGAGATCGATGTTTGTGAAAAAAGTCACGTGGAATCTCGCGGCAATGTGGCACGAAAAGGGGAGAAACATTAGCGATGAAATATTGCGCGGCACGAAACTGCTGTAATTATTGCTCTTGATTAAACTCACCGGCTGTATAAGGAATTCGAATCGATATTCCCCTCTCTCTCTCTCTCTCTCTCTCTTTCTCTTTCTTTTTCATATATATATATTCCGTTTATATTACATATACATATTAATGTATATATCCTACCTATTATATGCACAAAAAAAACCACACACTAATCGATTTTAGCCTTAATTCGCGCTTACTTTATCATTAAAGATCGCGATAGATGACGATTGTTGTTTAAAAGTTAAAAAAACAAATATATATATTGGAGTTTTATTCCCTTTGTAAAAGTTCATAAAGTGCAGCAATATAAGTCTGTGCCATTTGCAATGTTTCAAACTTGCTCAATTTCCTATCATTGCCTAAACTAGGTACAACGTCACGTAACCTATCAAAGGCATCATTTAAACTATTCATTCTCCTTCTCTCTCTTGCATTGGCAGCCAATCTTCTTCTCCTTAATACCTCGACACCCGGTGCAGTACCATTCTTGATCTTTTGTACGGACTCCTTGTCAACCTTGTGTTCGACGTAATCGTTCGTACGAAATGGTTCATTATTCCTTTGATGATGATACCTAATCTGATCGTTTTCGATAGTTTGATTGTTCGATGCACAGGATTGGTCTTTCCTCTGCATGCTACAGGTGCTACCAAAGTAAAGCACGTCCGACCTTTGACCGTAACCAGCACCAACAATCTCTGGTCCACCTTCGTTATTTCCGGAGTGCGCGTGACCGTTACTTTTACCAATCGGATAAGCCTTTTTAATGTAAAAACTATCCTGCTTTTGCGAGAACTCGCACCTGTCGTTACCGAAGACAACGTTAGTGGGATGGTGTTCCATTTTTGGCGCGTAACCGGATTCCTGTTTGTTCGTGAACGTTTCGTTGTTAAACGACGTCGTAGTAGTACTTGTCGTAGTAGTTGTACTGTTACTGTTCAATGGATTTTGATAGATATCATCTAAACGTTGGTGATGATTATGATGATGATTATGGTGATGATGATGATGATCGTTCATCCTGAACACAATTTTCGCACGTTCCTTTGGATTTCCTATCATAGTTTGTGATTGTTGTTGATCGTTTCTATACCCTTCTTTGTAATAACCTTCGTAAAATTCGGCGAAATTAAAGCTCGCCGCGGTGGTAACGTGAAATTCACCATTCAATGTACCGATTTCTTGGTATTCTTGATGATTATGACTGTCCAAAGAGCTAACGCTACCACAGCTACTACCTCGCGATCTTGGTGGCTGAGGATAAACCTCCTGATGAGCCCAAGATACTCGTTGATTAGATTCAGGACTACTAGCTGATCCATAACCCTCGGAGTCCATCAGATCGTATTGCTGGAAGTTAGCGTAGGTGGTCATCCTAACCACGGATTTACTACGTCTATCGTGGTAAAGAGTCTTTATTTCTACGATTTACGAAAGGGACAACAAAATTTGGATCTCACATTTGGATTAAAGGGTCCATAACGAAATCCTAGTACTTGTCTTTCCTGTCCGCCGCGAGACCGTGATTTGTTTTGTTCGATTTATTTTTTAAATACTTGTTCCTTATCGGGGTACAATTTTATGTCATAATTTGTGACGTAAACTTTTTAATACTTTATTATTTTTTTTTTTTAAACGATCATCGATAAACGTAAAATTCACGATTTTCTTCCTCTTCCTCGTATCGTCCCCGTATGGGATGATGCTTCACGTACGGAAGCGTTGCGTAAACTGGCTTTACCTGACGATCTCGTGGCCTGGACCATGCCGGTTGCTTTTCTTGGGACTTAATGGAAGGGAGGGAGAGAGCGTGCCTTCTGGGACCCACGTGGAAGGGGATCCCTGAGGAGTGGAAGGGATCCACGGGGAAGTAGGAATCTCTTTGTAGAAGCCGCAAGACCGGACACGCCTCTCTCTCTCTTTCTATCTCTTTCTCCTCTCTTTCGTTCTTGGTTCTTCTTTGCTGGGGGCTCTCTCTTTAAGTCAAATTCGATCGACGGAAGGGAAAAAAAAAAGGAGAGAAACGACGAGAAATACGAGAAGAAAGAAGCCGATGATCGCGTGGCACCTTTTTCTTTTTCTCTTCCTTTTTTTTTCTTTCTCTTATCTTCTCTTATTTTTTTTTTTATTCTTTTCGTGACGGGGGTAACTCTTTTTCTTTTTTCTCGAAACGATTATCCGATAATCCTTTCCACGTGGATCGATATCTTATCTATAATAATTTTTCTATCGATTTTATTTCTTTCATCAGCCCCACTGTTCGCACTGTTATTTTCTTTAATTTTGTTATCCAAATATTTCATGACTATATTTAATTTTTTATATTCATAATAAAAATTACAACAATTTTGAGAGATCACCGTTGAATGATACTTCTTATTTGTTTTTCTTTATCGAAGATCTATTATCTTCGATAGATCGTATTTTTACGCTTTATACCTATTTTCACAGATTTCCTTTTACTGTCTTAACGAAACCCAAATAACGTGTGACAAATTTTACGAGCTACCTATCAAAGAACAGGACAAAAGAAACCCGCAATACCGTTATTTTTGTCTTCAGATTTTAAACTCACGGAATGGGTCTCGAATAGCATCGACATTTTGACTGCTTTACGAGCACGAAGTGGCGCCTTACAAGTCTATCCATTTAGTATGGGGAACTGTAAAAGATTGACGACAGGTCAATAAAATCTAACTTTAAAAAAAAACTACAACTACTACTAATACTACTATTTCTACCTACTACTACTACTACCATTAATTTTGGTCAAATTTCATTCACGCATGAACAAACTTACTCGCAACTGTTTCTTGTTCCCTGCTTGTTTTTTTTATACTACTCGATTTATTTGTACACATAAGTAAATACTTATAGAAATAGATTTGCGTAAACGATATAACGAGTTATAATGAAAATTTGAATTATGTTTATTGGTTCGACCACTCAAATGCATTGACGTTTACGAAACTAATGACACGTATTTCAATAAACAATGAAAGATCTTCTTTTCCTAGTTACGTGTATCACTTTACCACCTATCGCGATCTTGTACAGAGAAAAATGATCATTTGTATTTACCAATCTCATTCTAAGTTACTATTTTAGTACTTCGTTGCAAACATAACATTAGCGTTAGATGCTTGTTCTAACACTTAGTGATCATTACTAACAGTATCTACTAAACACCACCTAACATTATTCCTTTATTAGTAAACACAGTTTTCATGGATAACGATAGATATTTTTTACATTGAAAAGATTAATCTTTAAATAAAGAAAATAACAAATAAAATCAAACAAATTATCGATATTCGTATCGTTAATCGTACAGTCGAATGACATAAAAATATTCTATGTCGGTCTACGTTACCCCATTCTTGATCGTAAAATAGTAAGTGGGGGAGTTTAAGTTGTGAGAAAAAGAAAAAAGGGAAAAAGAGAGGAAAGATAAAGGAGAATAAACGTTGCTCGGCATGAAATATCGTCCTTTTCCCTCGTTCATTTTCCATGAATTCGAAAGAGACGGTGCCTATGCTAGCTCGGTTAAAGGCGGTAGACTTTAAAAGCTCGTTATCCTACGCTAATACGCAACAAATGAGCCGATCCTTGAGAAACTCTCGGCTGCTTTGACCGACCCATCTGAAAGGAAGAGACAGAGAGAAAGAGAGAAAGAGAGAGAGAAAGTAAGAGGGGGAGGGAGATGCTAGTGAACGAATGGGCACGCTCTCGTTTCCACAAACTTCCAATGTTTACGCCTACGGACGACGTGCGTCCTTTGATTTACGGTTTTAAAAAAATCCTTACGTATTATGGTTGTTCTATTCCGGTCGATAGGTTTACCTATTTCTAAGTTAATATACGAAAAATGACTATGTGCTTTATCGTTTATTTTCTCTTCTTTCTTTCTTTACCCTTCACCACTTCCTAACATTTATGTTACTTCTTCAATTCTTCATATTTTACTGTTGTTTTTTTAAATATTTTTCTTCTCCATGCAAACTTTGAAAAGAAATTATTAATAGATCTCCTACTTATGAGATACATCTTCGTAACTTCGTTTCGTTTCGTTTCCTGTCTCTCGTAGATCGATCGATAATCGATTTTCTTGCTTTCGATGTAAAGCATAAATTGATTATTATACGAGTAGGCTACATCGCGAAACGGCAATTCACGGCTCGGACAATCGCTAATGATTTACAAGATAATGACACGTTTGACTGATGCACACTGGCTACTAGCGGCATCCACGACGTGGAAATATCCAACGACAGATGCGATGGTATCTGAGGTGTATTAGCTCCGTTGCAACGTCGATGAGACAGACAACAGACAGACAGACAGACAGACTGAAAGGTAGAGAGAGAGAGAGAGAGATGAAAGAAAGGATACCGGTATTAATCCTTAACTATTTTCTTCTATCTTTCGAATAATCGATACAATTTTTTTCAAAACAACCAAGAGTAACGTCATCTTTTTGTTTTCTTTATGAATAACTTTCAAGTCTCCTCTCAATCTTTATTATAAAATATTCCTTCTCTTTTACTTGTCAATTTATTTTTGTATAAAACACACCTTCGGGGCCTAGCAATACAATATAATTAATCGACACTTTTGATGGATTATCCTTCTAGTCTGATTAGCTCCTGGTTACGGTGCGTAAGAATAAGAATCATTATTTTCTATCTAATCGATATCTACCCCGTACGGAATTGGAAGATAATAGAGATTAGTAATAATAGGAAGAAAATGACGAGTGACGTAATTCGCTGGAAGCATGCAAATTAGAAAATGATAAGGAATGATATCTAATGGAATACGTATGCAGGTGTATCTGTGTGTATCTGTTAAGATTCGTCATGTGTTGCACGTAGTATGATTTATTTTTTCGTTCTTTATTATCTGTCGATATTTATTACGAATTTTTCTTTTAATTTATATTATATATTTCAAAATAATATATATTATTATAATTAGATATGTTTTGTTTCTTTCTTTTTGATATCACTAATACGAAAACGATTTTTGAGTAATATAAGAGAAAAACAGATGAATCTTAACCGATGGGTTTAACCTTAAGATAAAGGTTGAGAAAAAGAGAGAGAGATAAAGAAAGAAAATCTTCTATCCTATATTTCAAGCAGTGGGTTTGATTTGCTAAATGATCCAAAAGGTCTATTATTCTTTTAGGGTTCATCCAAACATGACCCTAACATAATGGTTGAAGATTTATGACTAAAACGAGAGCCCCTAATTAGAATTACACTCGAGGTGTTCTAATTACAGGTTTCTTATAATTCTTGTTACTAGGATCACTCTCGGAAGATACTTTTTTTTAGCGCAAAACGGTGGTTAGTTAGTTATCCTGCCAATTTCTATGGGGCCCTCTCTTTCACCGTAGATTATTGTTCGGAAAACTAAATGACCGTGGGCGTCTCTATGGTGTCGAGTTTCTCTCACTTGTTAGGTTTAGTTCTAGAAATAGATAGGTTTACTAGGATGAGAGATTTCTTTGGCCTCGTTATAACACGATTTGTGGCGTGAGTTAAGAGAGAGAAAGAAAGAGAGAAAGAGAGAGAAGAAATTAATTTTCTAATTAGAAATTCTCTTAATTTAAGTATTTACGTTACACACTTTCAATATTGAATGTGTAAACACTACATATACATAAGTATACATACATTCTATTTATATAATATAAATATAAAAATATAATAATTTCAATAATTAATAAATAGAGATTGTACAAATATATATTATATAAATTATATAATAATGTAATTTAATCTTGTATAATTATATGCATATATATATTATACTATAATTGTTATAATTGTTAATAAAAATAATACGAATAACTATGGTATATATTTTTGTTTAAAATGATATATCCTTTCACTTCCTTTAATACGATTCGTGATTATTAAAAAAATCCTGTATATACACGTCATATTGTATAGACAGATTTAATAGAAATATAAAAGATAGATGAACAAAAAATATGAATATTACCTATTAAATTTTAAAGAGTATTAAAATAGAATGGTAAGAGATAAAGATTTGATACTACCGTGCGAAATAATAGTTGCTACTTATTTTCCTCTGTCTTTTAATTTTTCATTCTTTCTTTATATTTATTTTTCAGTACGAGCAATCAAGGTGATCATTAAAAGGGGGTACGTAGTACATACACGACGCCTTTATTCGATTCATCCTGATGTAAAATACGACGCGTTCCTCAGGACAGCAAATATACATACCGTGAGATGTTAGACAAGAGACTTGTAAGAAAGTCCTCCCTTACTTCCAAAGTAAAATAATAATGATTTATGTGTTAGCTTATCTAATGCCATCGACTTCCTGTCTACCGTTTCTTTCCATTCTATAATATACGATCGATTAAATGAACGTAATTTCCTTTCTTTTTCTATTTATTTTTCCTTTTGTCGATAGTCGTTGTACTCGTTAAATTCCCGTTTCTTTCAAAAAGTTTCGTTATTCGATATGACCACCCGATGCATCGCCAAGTTCTTTTGACCCTGGATCAAAACCGCGAGCAACTATTTATGTTATATATATCCTTAGATTTTATTGGCCCATTAACAGTTTGTCGTAACCATTAGCCACGCTTTTATGCTATCAAGAACTTCTTACAACGACACATAAGTCTTTCCCTGTATAGAAAATATAATTGAAAATTGGCTAAAGAAAAAGAAAATGAGACGTTAATGTCCACCCCGTTTCTCCTTTAGTTAAAATTTTCCTACGATAGGGAAAGATATCGTATATTATGTGTATTAATAATAATTAAATAAATCATTCTATTTTATGATCATATTAAAAGTCTTGTTATAACAAGTTTCACATTTAATTCATTAGAAAACTAAGATTGAATATTATTATTATTATTATTCAACGATTTAACATGGATTATTAATTAACAACGCGACATACTTTAATCTATAGCGATATCTCATCCTATTCTAAGAATTTGAAAGCAGGACAACAATATATAATGGTGTATTTAAAAGTATAGTACAATGACAACAATTTGGAATTATTTTCTAGTTCATTCGTACTTTTTATAGGATATAGTCTATAGAATTTGTTCATAATTATTTATACAATGAAAAATCATTTTTCTATAGATTCTAAACGTCTTGTTTTATACTTACAATTTATATTTTGTTTTCTTCTTCTCTTTCTCTACAATCTCTGTCTCTTTCTTTCGTTTATTTATAAATACCGTTGACTGGACGTATAACGCATTCAGGTAACGGTGCTAATTACTTATTTACTGCGATTCCGCGGCATTGGTCGGTGCTCAAGAGCAATCTGAGAAGACGTTGTTGTTGAAAGTAATTTTAAACGGCGGGCAAAGTTAACGTATGAAACGAAGGAGAACTCGCCGGCGCGTGACATTATCTCGTATCGTAAAATACTCGAGTACCGATCCTGAGAACGACTTAATTGATACTAATGAAATTATCTCGAACGGCTTGTTTTTCACCCGCCGATCTTTAGGATAGTTCTGTATTTACGTATAATCGTTATGTACGAAAATAGAAGAAAAAAAAACATAAATCCAACTAACATAAGTTAAATCTATTGAGCGATCATAACTAGAAGTAGGAGGTAAAATGAAACGTGTGAATGTACGAAAAAAAAACAATATGCTGATATTTACAGGGGTAGTAGTATGAAAAAATAATAAGAGAAAAATTAATTGTTGAATAATTATGATGATTAAAAATAAGAACGTAAGACAGAATAATTGAGTTGTATGATTTGAAGAAGATAAGAAGAAATTGATGATTGATCGAGTATAGAAAGAAAATCAAGAAAGTTTGATACATAGAATATTCTTGAATGTAATAAATGGAACTTAAAAGTAACAAAATGATATATAAATGATTGTCCAGGAAGGAATTCATTGACATTAATATTCCATAACAGATATAAAACGAAGATCAGGAACGTTTGATACGTAGAATAGTTAATGACTATGCAGTAAATGGGACTTAATCCTTTACGGTCCATACTATTTCCGGTGTCTTCTTTCAAGTAATTTGCATTAATTTGTTATTAAATTTTTTTTTATTATTATATGTACCGATATGTAATCTGTATACAACCCTATTCCTATTGTAAAAATACTGGTACAAATTTCATAAAATATTCTGATCAATGAGATGAAAAGGTATTTATTCAAATTAAATTAAAAGAAAAGTATTAAAAATGAAGTAGTAATATTTGAATAATACGAAATTCATATATATGTATGAAAAGATGAAGAAATGTCGTATATTTTGAGTAGGAACTCGAAATACACGGTTGAGTTTCATCATACCCCGGTAGTTCGTTGTATCTTCTTGGATGCTCAAAGTTGTGACAGTCACTGTTCCACCGGGTGATATACCGAGAAAGCATATCCTCGAGGTCCTCGTGCTCGCGCGTACACGCAAACATTCACTAACTCACAAATGCTCACCAAGGAGATAGAATATGCATCCTTCACACGTGCGTCGCCAACTCGTCGTTCCCGTCTCTTCTTCGTTCTCTTCGTCCGGGATAGTTTGCAAGCATGACGAAGCTTCGCGGGAGTCGACGAATCGTTAGTCGAGTATTCTTAACTCTTCCTAAGAATCGCGAGTAGTGTGTGTATGTAAGAGAGAAAGAGAGAAAGAGAGAAAGAAATTGAGAGAGAGAGAGAGACCTTCCTGCGAGAGATCATAGGAACGTCTTGGGAAACTTCGTGGATCTTTCATGTGATCATAATGTGTTACTACTCGACGTTAACAACGTTGCCAAGAATTTTCTTGGAATAACTTTAACTTTGTTTTTTTCTCCCCTTTTTTCCCTCTTATTGTCTCGTAAATATTTATTTTTTATTAACACGTTTAATGATCAAAATCAATTCTATACACAAACCCCCCAAAATTGAACAAACAGATATAAGACTCGAGACAAAAATGACAAAAGAATAGTAAGGTTTTTAATAAAATTTCCCTCCAAATTAATTCTTAATCGGTCTTTGTTTTTCTAATTACCGATGAAAATTTATCCACAAAAATAATATATCTATAACCTTGCGAAGAATCACATAAAGTAAGTTATTTCTAATTACTTGTGACATATTAATATTCTTTCTCCGCTAATCAACAATTTATTTAATGTTACATTCGCAATGGTTCGATATCACGGATGTGTTTTCTCTTACGAGATTTCGATTTAAAAGTAGGACACACACAAAACAAGAAAATGATGTCTCTTTCTCCAAGTAACATTAAACTCTTGTTTGATTCCTGGACAACTAACCAAAGATTCTCATATTATTATTCTCGAATGAATATAATCTGCGTGTAGTAAAAAGGGGACAGAGGAGGAGATTGGAGGAGGTCAGGCTCTAGGAAATCGCTAATTCGAGTACCCATAACTAGGCTCTGGGTGGGTGTCCAACTCGTAAAGGGTTCCCTCGCCCTCGGGCTTTGAAAGGAAAAATGATGGATGAAAAAGAAAGAGAGAGAGAGAGAGAGAGAAGTCAAATGGGGAGAGTAAGAAATAAAAGGTGGAGAAAGGAAGAGAAGGAAGAAGAGGAAGAGGGTGTGGGAAGGGAGAGGAGTTGAGCAAAAAGTTAGCCGCCGGTAGGTAGGTAGGTAGTAGCCATGCAACCGATGCAAATCGTTTGACGATCGTTTTATTTTATTATATTTTATTTATTTACTTTTCTTTTACATATACTTGCTATTTTATTTATTTATTCATGATCGTACGAGAGTCCTATGTAAATATATACGGCTTCTTTATGGGAAGATCCATGGTGAACCCGCCGTTACCAACTTTACGTCCCGATGATCCGTTTCTAAGATGGCCACCACCATCAGTGGCCAGGTTAAAGAAAAAAGAAAGAAAGAAAGAGAAACAAAAAGAGAAAGAGAGAGATGTTTTACTCGTTGATGATAAGATCTAAAGGTCACGAGGATACGCGTATTTTATCGAACTTTAACGTCGGATCGATCGTCAATCGTGAAAACTATCGTAAGGTGCGTCTTTTTGAAATGACGTCTCGTAGAAACTATAATACATCATAGTTTAAATGTCGATTATTATTATTATATAGTTAAAGAATGATGTATAGTATATGTTTACTGTTCTCTCGATAATGGTACATGATGATACCGTTCGATAGATAATTTATAAGCACAACGTTTATATTTCTAATCAATCTATATATAGATTTGTATATATATGCTCCTCATTTTCCTATTTAAACTATGCAACTATTGTATAAAAAATTTGTTCGTGCAAGAGGATATTTTGAAAGTAATAGAGAATGCACCAGTTGCATGGACCACATTATATAAATATATAAAGTTAAAATATAAGTTATAGATCATTTCTTTGATATACCCATTAAATCATTCAAGGAGTACTAATATATCATCGATTGAATATCCTTAACGACTACGCTCATACAAGAGACATACATACGCACAAGTAGAAACGAGTTCGCAGTAGCAAAGCTTAGTCATTTATCCGGCGCCGTCTTTAATTAACACGCTCATAGAGAACCTAGTGTAATCGTAGTCCTTTCGTAAAACTTTCTAACAGAAGCAAGCACCTAGTCTACGAGACTCCTGGCATCTACTAGCAAGTCAGCGTCGATTAGGTGCATCGTTTTCCGTAAAGAAGCGCATGAAATCCTTCGCGCAGGTATCATTTCGTGAGTTCGCGCACGAGCTACTATATGTGTGTCGTGTACTCGAAGAAAAAGAAAGAAAGAGAGAAAGAGAGAAAAGAGAGAAAAGAGAAAGATAAAAAGGACCTGATGCACGGCGTTAATCGGAGAATTATAGGATCAACGACGTTACCCTGGCAACGGATAACGGCTGGCCAGATGTTACCAACAATATCGCCACCTAGGAAGTACCTACGAGTTCTGACATCTGCCTCGTCATTCTTACTGCACGTCTGATTGTTAGTGAAATGAAAGAAAGAGACAGAGAATCATATATATATAGAAAGAGAGAGAGAGAGAGAGATGGATGAGCACAAGGATAGCTTACATGTATTTCCTTTTACTCAAATATTAATATTCTAACATTTATTAAATACTAGGTTGGTGGAAAAAAAATGTCGAATCTTTCCATTGAATTATTGTCAAAAATCCGACATTTTTTTTCATCCACCAACCCAATATATTATCGTTCATTTCACACGAATGAAAGGACGAAAGTTTCCATCCTACAAACGAAGGAAAGAATTTTAGGTCATTTCCGATTGGCTGCAAAGTAGATAACTTGCAAGGTGGACTCAGCAACGTGTGAAGATATACCTACTGATTAATTATCCTAAATTAACTGGTGTATAAGAAGAAGGGTGTTCGACAATTATCTGACCGTAAATATATCTACATATCATTTGCTTTATCATCAGCATAGTCTCTTAATATCATTTTTTTTACATTTAAGAGATAATTAATTTAATATTATAATTAATAACGAACACGGGATTAAATGGGTCGATCGTTTGAATGATAAATTAATAATCCATTCGGTTTAGCTTACTTCAAAAAAAAATAAAATAAAATTAATATCGAACAATATGTAAATTAATAAAATCTAACTATGTGTATATTTGTAATAATAATTATTGTTATATATAATATGTATGTAAATGTGGTAACATCGATAGGGCAAATTCTAATTCAATTATTTATAAATGATAATTTTCGGTGGCCGGGTATAAGGTTTAAAGTGTTAAAAATAAAAAAACGACACAATTATTGTTATTATCAATTTAAAAATCATGCTAATACCATTACGAAGCCTTCCGCCTTTACGTGTTATTTTTATCAACTAGTCAAGATTTTCAGATAGATCGAACGATCGATCGGTTGATCGGTTGATCGATTTTGCCCATCAAACTTTATTTCAATAATCGCCGAATAATAAGGTTGGGCCCTGTTCGATCGTTATGAGCCCACCCTTAAAATGATTGCTAGTAGTAGTAGTAGTAGTAGTAGTAGTATATAGTATATAGTATATAGTATGTCTATAACCTGGGGTGGGCTAAAGCCAATTTATGAATCATTAGACATAGTCGAGGTAACATATTGAAATCGATCCACCTTTTTTTTTTTATTATTTCTCGACACGCATCGTCGCGGCACCTACCCTCGTAGTTTATTGTTGCACACTGTTACGGAAATCGCTGCTTCCCTCTTTTGAAAAATATTTCATAGAACTAAACGAAGCAAATACATACACACATACACATAAATATATATATATATATATTTTTTTTCTTTTAGTCTATGCAGAAAAATAGAATGAAATTTTAGTGAAGATGAAGCACGTGCCAGCACACGGCGAACAGAAACAGCAGCAGAATTAGTTCTGGTTAATTCGAAACGACCGCACTAAGTCTTCACCTCGGTCGTACATTAAAGCGCGAAATTTAAATGAAAAATTGGCGCGTGTCCTGTTCTCGCAATTCACGACACATATATGTACACACAGAAATAGTCACGGAGGAGAACATTTTCCTTCGTAAGTTGTTCGTAACGACATCGTCACGCCTCAGAGATCACGTGGCACCTTTTCGGCGGGAGATTTCAAAGATATCACACTAGTCTCGCGGTCAACGGTCGAAATGCATGAGGTTCGTTAAAGAATCGACACACTCGGTTACCTGTTCTTAGCAAATGCAAACTTTTGCATATATATATAGGATGGAGAAAAGAAATAAAAGGAATGAATGTAAATGAAGATCTAAGGATCCCGATCATGGAAGTAAATAAGTAAGTAAGTAAGTATGTCGTATAAGACGACGCCATTTTTTAGTTTTTGACCAATCCTTCAAGAGACTGTTAAAAACTTCAATATATTCATGTGGGAGTAAGAATTTAAAATTCCCGTGACTAAACATAGCGTTAGATAGGAACGATGAGAGCACGAGAGAGTGAGAGAGAGAGAGAGAGATGTACGGTAAAGGATAAAAGACGATACTTAGGATAATCGTACGGTCATCATCTTCCCGTTAGCCACAATAAATTCTAAACAACGGATACGTAATTCCGTCGAGTCACGCTCGTTTATGCGCGCCCGATCGACAACGTTCGAACCTCTTTTCGAATCTACAACACGTCCTCGTACTCGTCCTCTCTCGTCGTCCTCGTCGTCGTCGTCATTGGTCGTGTGTTCTTGCTCTTACCTACCCATCTTTCACATAGTGGAATTCGTGAGAGTACGCGAAGTTAGTATCTCGAGTAGGTGAGTGGACGGACGGTTAACGTATTAAAAAGGATGCGTTTGCGAAGTGTTCTCCTCCACCAATGGGTATTCTCTTTCTTTCTTTCTTTATTTCTTCCTTTATTTCTCTCATTCTCTTTCTCGTAGCATAGTCGCGTGCCGTCATGCTTCGTCGAGCCCAACGATTTCTCGCACATGACACACAAGAGTGAGAAAGAGTGAGAGAGAAATACGACATTACGACATTAAGGCTTCGGAGTGGTGGCCCTGCATGCCACAGCGAGCTCATCGCCAATCCACCAGCGATCCGAGACTCGGCTGCCACGCGACTGGCACGTGGGGTGCAATTGCACGAAACACCCTACTACGTTGGTCATGCCCTACCGATTCTTACCGACTCCTACCGACTCCTCCTGTTTCTTCTAACTCCCTTGACAGTCACAATCAGCCATGTATATATGTCGTCTATGTAATAGTATTCTAGTGATTATAATTGTAAAACGATTTAAAACATTTTTAAAGGGCCAACCAACTAAACGATTTTATAAGACGACGTTCTTAAACACGTTTCAATTCATGTGATCTTTTAATTATGATATACTATGATACAAACAATTTATTATAATAACACACTTAACTATATGAATCAAATATGTATATATATACGATAAATAAATAAATTGAAATATTAATATTATGTTTTTTTTTATTTATATTCCCATAATATAATAATTAATAACCCAACGGCGAGATCAAATCGACTGACCAAATTTTGTATTCCTAGAATTAATACTACCCATGAGATAGAAGACACGAGATAAACGTAAAGGACTCTTAGTTGTTTCAAAATCGATTATTTTAATTAACAAATCCTTAAATGAGGATCGTAAAAATAATCTATTGGGGTATTATTTTATCGTTTGACATTTCTACCGTATAAACACGACACTTCGCTTAGAAGGTTAGGGTAGTAACGCGATGACTTAACGAAACCTAACGTGGGTTTATAGTTAACAATAACGATTGCTGATCTAACTGTAAAATCTTCGTAAAATTAGTAGCAGGTCGTGAACTCGTGTAAGCGCGGATGGCAAATAGGTTAGCCGTCGCAGTTGGACACGTGGTATAGCACTTAAAAGAAAGAGAATGAGAGAGAGAGAGAGAGAGAAAAGAACAGAAACAGACAGACAATAGGATGTACACCATCAGGTCGGATAGATAAAAATAAAATAAAAGGAAGGAAGTATAAGAATGAATGAATGAATGAAAGAAATAAATAAAAGATAGAAGAAAAACTAAAGATCTCCGACACCATAAATCCACCATCGAGAAGATCTCTCTAATGGACGTTTCCTGTCGAACTTGAGAGAAAATCGTTCGCGAACCTACTCGCGAAGAGACCCGCCGATCGGGTCTGTTTAAGATAGGATAAGAGTCTCTCTCATCTTCTGTGTCGACTGGTAATCTTCTTCTTCTTCTTCTTCCTCTTCTTATTCTTCTAAAGATACCGTACGAAGTTACTTAGAAGAAAATGCAGATACTTAACCCTTGCGATCTAACGTTTCTCTAAACGTTCAACAGTTTCTAAAGCTATTTGTTATCAACCTAGTCGTATGAAATTATAAACGTACTTTAAACAAACACTACAATTTGTAATCGTCCTATTGTAGAGAATATATAAATAAAAATAAAAATAAAAAATAATAATAACGTAGTAAAGTAACGGGAATGGGAGACAGGGCGTATGAGGAGGAGGAAAAAGAAGCAGAGACAAAAAGGGGGAAAAAAGTCAAAGTAGTCTAAAAGTAAATTAGGTATTTCGATGACGTGTCGGGGGTTGAGTTTTTGGGTCGGAAAGAGGGATCACCACATGGCACGAGTCCACGGGACGAACAACAAAATAAGGGAGGGAAAGAGTGAGGAAGGGAGAGAGGAGATGGCCCGTACCCTCGTGATAGGTAGGCTGGTGCCATCGAGAAGTCAGTGTCATCTGTTGCATCGGTTACAGGGACGGTCGACGAAGCGTGTCCGTAGTCAATTGCTGGGCTACCATAAACGGAGAGATACAGAGGGTTAACTACATCTTAATTGCTCGATAGAATAAACGTTTCTTCTATCTCTTTTACCTTTTTGGTTTTTTTTTTCTTTCCTTTTTCCCGACTAGTTCGATAGCTAACGATCCACTTCCGTGTGTAACGATATAATATAATTCAAATAAAAAATAAGTTATCTGGCGCAAGTAATAAAGTGTTAACAGGAATATGTCGGTTGAAATTTTATAGCGGTTCGTTTTTAAATAAAAACATTTTCCTAAACGACGATTTCAGTATTTTATTTTATTTTATTTTATTTTATTTTTATCAGGGAAATGTGCATCTTCCTGATTCGAAAGATTTGTGCGTAACATTTGGCGTACGCGCGAGCTTTTTTTTATTATATATTATATAAGGAGTATCTATATATTATATATACGGCATATATTTTTCGAGTCTTTCACGAAATCACTATGCCAGGAGATCGGAATAATCATTTTCGCGATTCAACGTGAATACGATGGTACCGCAAAGTCTCGAACTTATTCATCGTGCTCATCTGTTCCACCATATTTCGGACAGGGCGCGTGCCGTGTCGATAATACAATGTTACGATACTTGGGTAATAATACTCGCGACATGGGGGTACATCGTACAAACTATGAATTTGTATACATGTGCATCCACTTGGTGGTAGAGAGAACTTGGATACATGTGTATGGAAACATATTGTCCTGGAAAATAAGAAATAATTTATTTTTATTCATGTATATTATTATTATTATTATTATTATTATTATTTAATCCCAATGTAAAAAATTGTGATCTAACGAATAAACATAATATTGTTTGTCTTTTCTTCTTTTTATTATTATCATATAATTTTTGAAATAAATTGATTTATGTATATTCTAACGAAGAACATGAGAAAGTTAGCCAACGAAGAGGACGTTTCATATGTTATCACTCTGATGATAGGGTTCTGAGACTCACTTACTGGTTCTTTTATTTCGAAGCAACTGACGCAGTTCCAATAAAAAAAAAATATATGTTTCCTGTAAGAAAGATAAATAATATAAAAAATAAAGGGAGGTACGGAACGATGAGAAGAATAATGCAAAAGGAAGTTTAAAGGAAGCTGAATGTAAGAAAGAAAGGGAGATAGCCTGGAATATACTTACACACACACACACACACACACACACACACACATATATATATATATATTATATACACAAACGTATACGATCTGCGTGATCGGTTGCTTTTCATTTTACTTTTCTTCCTTTTTTTCTGTTTCTCATCCTTTTTTCCTTGTCCTTTTTTACTTTATTGAGAAGAAGGAAAAAAATAAAGAAAGAAGCAAAAGAAGAAGAAGAAGAAGAAGAAGAACAGTCGGACGATTTAGGTTTTATTTAGATATGGTTTAAAAGTAAAAATTATTTCTAGAGAATACCCATAAACATATTATAGTAACCTGTTTTTATCACTTCTGTAGCACACGATTCGCATAATTTTTCGGGCATCTGCTGTTGAGAGAGAGATTATCAATTTGTGGTTTGTCCTTTTCTCCTTTCCCCCCTGTCATCTTCTTCGTCTTATTTCACCATGACAAAATATAATCTAATACATTAACCATAAAACTAAATTCTTAGAGTACGTTTCCACGCATTGAAATCACCAGTAGTTAAAGCCGTTGGTAAAACAGTTTTCTAAGATTCGTTTGTTTCTCTACGACACAACGTCTTCAGTTAGAAGAAGAGTTCGATGCTAGTAAAGGCAGGATACCCCTTAGTCATCTTGTCGGCAAGTTTCTTTCGGGAGGACTAATCTAATAACCAACTCCTTTTGTCGGCCTATAACTAACTAAAAGACTGCCGCAACTAATTTCTCTTTTTATTTTTCAGTAATCTTTTAAATTTTCGTAGAAATGAATGACTATGAAAAAAATCAACTTTCATTCTCATCGATGTATGTATATTTTAAATGATTATCAAATTTAAAAAGAACAAAAATGGAGATAAGTGAGAGTTAATGAGATAAAAATAATCTTTTTTTCTGTTTGTTAAATTTTTTTAACTATAGTTATGCATATAATAATAAGTTTTTAGTTGAATGAAATGGAAGCAAAACTTGAATATACGATATTATATTTCTTTTCTTCTTAAAAAAATAAATATTATAAAAAAATAGGGAAAATGAGAAAAAGAGAGAGAGAAGGAAGGAGTGGGGAAGGAAGAAAAAAAAAGAATTGTGATAATAACAAAAGGGGTTAACGAGTTTATGGTCAGAACTAAAGGGTTGGTGGCAAATTCTTTCGATACGGTGTCAGATGGTGGTAAAACTCAGATACGTCTTTAGTCTTATTTCTTTCTTAACACCATAAGGGTAGCGAGGTGTCACGAGATTTTTGGATCTAAGGTTGCATCGGTTTTCGTACCTGCAACTTACCGTGACGAATTATTCCTACTCATCGAAATCTTTCACGATTATCTTGAATCAATATTTTCATGTAATATTTTTAGTTTGTTTAAACGATGACAAAGAAATGATTTCCTTTTATATTTTTTAATTATACTCTAATAATTAATTTAACTTTTTGAAGTAACACATTTAAATAAATATACTTGTATATAAAACTATGTAAATATATATATTACATGTAATGTTTTTTATATAATAATTATTTGATTTCAATAGAGAAAAGAATAAATAATATTTCTTCGATAAATATTAGTATATTTTGTATTTGAAATAATATTAAATTAATGCGGAAGATGATAATGATCGAAAAATAAAACACAGTTAAAATATAAACGATACAAAAGAAATCTCGTGTCCGTCTATGTTTGTTAATTTATTTTTCTGATCAAATGGGTGTGGAAAAGGTTACGGTAAGAGAAAATCGCATTTATAATCGATTTCTTCCGTAAGATCTTTTCTTTTTCTTTTTTATTTTTGTCTCTCTCGTTCGACCATTTCCAGTAACGCCCAAAATTCCGCTAACCTCTTCGTTAAAATCCGTCCCATGCTCGTTTCTCTCCTACCTTTTTCATTTTTTTCGTCCCCTTTTCTTTTTTCTTTTCTTATTTCGAACAATAACGTTGTCACTTCGAAAGGAATTCTTTTTTTTTTCTTTTTATCGTATAACATATAGGAATAACAATATTTTAATCAAATTTCTTCGGACTGATAGAACACGTTCAACAGATGACAAAAGAAAATAATCGTGCAAATTACTTGACATGCTTCCTCCCCTATTGTCGGTCACCTTTCCACTGTCCGCCCATGACTGTTGAGAAATGATAGATCTCTTTACCTCTACCTTTTCTGTCAAAATTTTTGATCGAAATTTTCTACTTCTTCTTCTTCTTTTCCAGGGAAAAATATAAAAATAGAAAATAAAAGGGGTTTGAAATTGCTTTCCCAACTATATCTCGTTAGTTCGCAATCTGTTTTCGTCAGATTGATCCCATTTAATCCAATATTCATCATTTTTCTCACCATGCTTTATTTACAAAATTTCCTTACAATAATAATAATAATAATACAGGAATACAAGATGTGTATGATGATTAAAATCTATCGTGAATACTGCTCGGAAAGAAACTAATCGCGATTAAACACGAAGTTACGTTTTGCATAAATACTTCTTTGGTCTGATGCTGTATTTTCTCCTTAATTTAATAACATTTATCTCTAGTATACAAACAAAAAATATTAGTTTGTGTGTGTGTTCCTCCCCGATTGCCTTAAAAATACATTTTCAAGATAATCTTACAAGTATAATATTATTATTTAAATATTTTACGAACCGGGACGGAATTCGTAACGAAACACACGATTGTGTATAAATTATTGGACGGAAATGTTATCTCGTGTAAAAATGAATGTGTGAAATTAATTACTATTATAATTAATCTTTGGATAATCATTAATTACACAAACACACACACACACACACACATTGTTGTATAATATTTAAATTAAAAATTATTATAGTTAAGTACACACGCTATTGAACAGATATATATATATATTTACATAAAAAGATATATAGTTAAGTTAATGATAAAAAGGAACATGGTGATACGAGTGAACAACAGACCAAATCAAGAGTATTAACATTCAATGGCACATACTTTTATCATAGTGTATACCAACTATCTTTTTTTCATATTAATTATAATACTACAAATAAAATCGGTGTACTATGTGCGTTTAATCTATGATAATTATTTAAACGAATAATTAACTTAAATAATCATTTCCCGTTAACTTATGGCATATTGGATCTATCCATAATCAGTCGTCGCAATTCCATAATCGCAAATTATTCTTCCCTCTCTTTCAATGAAATAATTAATTTTTACACCTGTGTATTCCAAAAATTCGTATCGACATTGTGTTTCTTATTTTAAATATATATATATACACATTTTCTACTTGGGAAAAATATTTTAATTAATAATAATATTAATTATAACTTTAAAATCTAAATAATGCGAATGTTTATCAAAATTATTATTTAACTTGACTTAATAAAACAAATTAAATTGATACTTGGAAACCAAATGGAATATTTACAATCACAAAATATTATTAAATAAGATTGATATAAATATGAATAGATGATTAATACTTTAAAATAATAAATTAATAATTTTATAAAATAATATGAACATAAATGACACCTATGATTATTCTTTTTACCAAAGGATTAATTCAATAACCATCGAAATTAAATTGATACGAATTTTTTGATCGAGCTTACCTTTTTTTTTTCTTTTCTTTTATCTGTTTCCATCATGTTTCTCAAGTAATTCACAAAGCGCAGCGATGTAAGTTTGTGCCATTTGAAGTGTCTCGAATTTACTGAGCTTATGATCGGTATCTAAACTCGGTACAACCTCGCGTAATTTGTCAAAGGCGTCATTCAAACCATTCATGCGACGTCTCTCACGTGCATTAGCAGCTAATCTGCGTCGTTTTAAAACGCTCGGTGATGGTGGTACATCACTGGAACGTCGTCTTCCTCTTCTTGGTTGAGTAGTTGGAGATGTCTGATTTTTCTATAACCCGAAAGGTTTCGTTAACTTTAAACTAATTAAATAAAACATTAACGATTAAAGTCAAACAACGTGGGTATGGTTGATGAAATGAATGGGTAACTAATTTGGGAAAAATACAAATCGTGTATTGTTGATTTCAGAAAAGTATGAGAAGGTATTAGTAAATATGTGGATATTGAGAGTTCCTAGGACTCTGGTGCCAAAATCATGTCTTATATAAATATTTTCAGCTCGAATTGCTGTAACCTGAGATTTGTTAATAACAAATTTTGTCGAACCTGAGCTGTCGAAGATATTGCATCCCAACAACTTCTTCGCGACTCGGTCATCGTACAAACTGCCTTGTCAGTTTCTATAGATTGATATTTAGATTTTTGTGCAAGTGTCTCGTAACAATAACCCGTCGAATGATATTCCATTGAATTGTCTTCGTACAAGGTCGTCCTAGGTGACATTCCATGATCGATTCGATGTTGACTATCGTATCTGTGAAAATCATCATTGATATGTTGCATTTCAACATTTGCACTGGACACATTTAAATCGTGCATCACATATTTCTTGTCAACAATGATCAAATTTGTGAACGATGATAACATGCAACAAGTTGGTGCTACAGAGAGAGATAGAGAGAGAGAAAAAGTGAACTAAGCAAAAAAAAGTTACCGATCGTCGTCGATAAATTATCAATTTTGATGATAATTCGTCCTTTAAAACGTATCACTAAGAAAATAGGGAAAAGAAAAAGCAGCGATAATAAAAACATTGTAAAAGGAACAAACTAACCGTTGTGGTGTAACGGGTGTTAAAACACCACAAGGTCCTCTCTCGTATCCCTCCGGTGTCCTCGAATACTCAATTTCCAAATTTTTCGTATAATCAAGATTATCAAGTTCTCTTCGTGGGGTTAATTCACCTTTGTAGACATAATTATCTCCGTACATTGTCTTAACTTGTTCGCAATTAGGTGAATTGTATGGGGAAGGATAGAGAGGATCGTATGTCCTTCCAGTTGATGTCGGATAAGATGACATTAACATATCCGAGGAACAGGATTGATAATCGCCATGATGGTTAGAAAGCAAAGCCATTATCAGTTGAGATAAATCCTATGTGCGTTACTGTTTAAGAAAAAGATGAAAAAAAATAAAAAATAAGAAATGATCTTCAATATTCCAGCAAATGCATATCCCCGTTCTAAGAGTAACGCTTTTCCTTCGTTAAACATCGCAACGCAACGATGATTTCACTTTGATACTATCAATCGAATTTCACTTTCACGATCGAAGAAATATTCGTCGTATATCCTGGCCATTTTATTCGATCTTCCGATTCCCTCCTCTCTTTTTATACTTTCTCACAATGGAGAATGACACACGACGTACACGCACGTTAGTTGGTAAGAAAAAAATCTTTTGAATTTCTTTCTTTTCCTTCCGGTATTATCGAATTCACTTTTATCCTAAGGAAAATGAAGAAAAAAAGAAGAAAAAGTAGAAGAAGTAGAAGATGTAGAAAAAGAAGGGAACCTAAATAAAAGAAAGTTTCCAAGTAACACAGCAAGAAAGAGGATAGAAAAAAAAAGAGACACTTGGTGAGATCTTCGCGGTGTAAAGGCTCGAGTTTGAGTGTGGCGCGTGCCAGAGAGTTCTTCGCCGCAACATCAACATATGGTTCCCACTTGGTTTCGTGCTCATCCTTATAGGTAATACGTGCACCTGGTGGGCCCAGTCCAACAACTCCTCCTGCGCCAGTATCCTACCCTCTCTCCTCTCCACGTTTCTTTATTTTCCCTTCGCGAACTCCTCTCCGTTCTAGCGAGAATGTTACTACCACACATCCTGCTTCCTGTTCTGACGTACCTGCGAGGGATCCATATGAGTTTAAAGAGACACATTGCGAAATACACGAGACAAAAAATATGGATAACGAATATCTTTTCTTTATTTTTGATAGAAATTTGATCACTAGATGAATAAACCACTGTCAAATGAGCCATTCACTGCAAAAATCTATTAACACCACTTTTTTGAAAATTTTAAGAAGCTCACCACCCTGTGTGAAGGCTAATTTTTTAAACATTTTTTAAGAATTTTATTTGACGACCAATCAAAAGATAGAACTTTGATCTTTAAAAGGGGGTGAATCTTGATGAAAAACCTTTGTATCTTAGATACATTAAAATCATATAACGAATTTTGTACGTAACAATAGTAAATGAATGTAATGATATATGTTATATTTATACATCGTTACGGTTAGCTGATGATTTACCACGGTAGTTCATTTTTTCTATTTTTTTTTTCTTCTTAAGGAGAGGGTCAACGACGACAAAAGGGGTGTAGCATCGATGGAATCTTCTAGCGGTCCCTTTAAATTCTAAAGAGATACCAAGATAATCTTTTAGTTGGCGGGAATAAGGAATAGAATAGGGAATTTAAAATGGTGTCGAGTTGAGGGCACCCTAAGAACAGGGTACAACGGTCGCGTGCTACTAAAGGCATTTGCCTTAAGACAATTAACGATATCCATCTATGACGGTTTGCCTTGAAAACCCTCTTCTTCGCAAGGTGTACTCTTTAAAAAGATCTCGGGATAAATGAAATGTTCTCTGTTAGGGGAAGGACGAATTCAGATGGGGTCTCTCTATCACTATTCAAGGGAATACGATCATTTTTACTGGAAATTCACTTCTGATTTTATCTATAGAATTAAAGATTATGATTTTGCTAATTATTTTTCCCTTTTTTTTCTTTTTTTTTTTTAACAATTATTTTATCTAAGAACAAACGCTTTGTATCCAAGAATTGTTTAAATTATTGATATATAATTATTATATTTTCATTCTGTTCTTGCACTGTTTTGACCAGAATGATCTTACGAAATATACCAATAAATCATATGACTCATTAATACACTTATTGATCATTAGAAAAATGCTACAATTTAAATTTAATGACCTTGATATATATATAATGATAGAAAATATATTATTAGGGGTGTACGTTGGGGAAAAATGAATTTTCATCAATTCCATTAAAAAATCATGATCATCGTGGATGATCGTGGTTATGGGACCTTTCATCGAGCTGGCTCATTTTCGATCCAATTAGAGCAGAACTTTTCCTATGATAGATTTCTATTTCCCCTCATGTTTTTTTTTTTCTTCTGAAATTTCGACAATCTGTCGTCGATCTTTATGAACGAATTAGCTAGGAATCAAGCATATGGCAGTACAGGCACGCGTTCATTTTTCCATCGTGACTTTATGCATTGAATAACTGCAAATAAAATACTAGTCATTGTAGATACTTGACATTGATAATTATCAATTGAATATACACTATGTATATGTTAACGATAGAATATTTTAAAACTAGGATATGTTTCTTCTTTGAGGTAATTCGTCATTGATTTCATGAATAGAAGATTGATCGAATAATTAAGCATAGTTTTGTAGATCATCGCATTGAACAGAGGACTGTGAAACAGGAGAACGAAGTGCGTATAACCTTAAACATTATACGAGAGAAACATAATTAGTTAAAAGTAATAGTAATTATAAATAAGAATAATTATTTAATAATTATTTGTATATATGTTTAAACCAAAAAATGATATTCTGTTGTAGTACGAGATGTGAATATTTTGTGTTAAAACCATTCGGATATAAATGATTATTACTATCATTATAATTTTCTATTAGTATTCTTATTCCTTACCGAACTAAAATTCTCCAAATTTAAAATATACAATTTTCCTGCAGTCAATTGAATAGGCTTTTGACTTCTAAGTATCATGAAATTTAAAATTTTCCTTGTTCTTAATGAAGCACGATACCAATTACCATTTCCACTGATGATAATGTAAACACATTAAATTAAAAAAGATAATTATGTTAGAATATTATCTAATTAAATAAAGTATACTTACGCATATTCGCATACTCGTATACTATGATCATATAATTGTTGAGCTGGCAAACTTTCGAACAACAAATGACAAGTTTGTGCCATGGCAAATGAACCATATCTTAACGCTTCATCTGGTTTGTTCAAATGCATCACAGCCTGATCATAAACAAATATACTTCTAAGTTTAGAGATATACAATATCGTTGAATAAATAATTACTTTGCATGATCTTTGATGTCTTTCAAATTATCTTTTCAACAATCTATCAATTTTTTACGATGACATTTTTAATTCGATACGAATCTTTAATTGATGATTGAAACAATATCTTTATATGTGCATTGTTCGTTTGCAAAAGGTAAAAAATAATATACCTGAAACCCCGTGAAACTAATGCAAACCATGTTGAGTCCAAGTTGCACAAAGAATGACATCGTATTTGCCGATTCGATCATTTGAGAATATCTTTAAAATGATACAAAAAACTAAATGTAAGATATATTAAACATATATTTCATAATAATTCATTGAATGTGTATTAACTGTAAAATATGATTATGCAGTACAACGCAATCTCCAGCAATTTTGCTAGTTTTGTCATTTGCTTTATCTGGATAAATATCGACGTCCATGTCACCGTCCTTGATAACATTTTCCAAACGATTACTAAAACGATGAAAAAGAAAAATTAATAATTATTATTAAAAATAAATTAATTTTCTTCAGTTTTAGGAATTTGTAAAAAATCGTTCTTTCATATCTACCCTAAAATCATTATGATTCCACAAATATGTTGTACGTAGAATACGAACATAGTATCTATACCAACAACGGCAGCACAAAATCCGATACTAGCAAAATACGAGTGTATCAATACGAAATAATAATATTTTTCTATGTTTACGAAATATTCTGCATGAAATATCAAAGGATACTGTTCCGTTTCGTTTCCAGCTAGACCCAAGAATCGTGATGAAAGTGTCATCACTGGAACCATTAAAAATGGCATCATCGATCCGTAGACACATACTAAAAAATAAAAGTTGACTACTGATCATCTTTAAAATCAAATAATTCTTAAGTCAAATACTTATATATATAGTCTAAAATTACAAATAATTACAAATTATTTTTGCTGCATAATTTATATCACTTTATCTCCATTCCTATTATAAAAATTAATAAAAATTGAACTCGCATATCATTTCTTAAGATAACACATTAATAATAATGCTAATACTCAGAGTAAATTGTTTTAAAAAATAAAAGAAATGAAACAAAAAAAGAAATAAATAAAATTCCAAGATAATGAAAAGAAATTATAGAAGATAAATCTGATTGTACCAGCATAACCTTTGCTCAACAACGTTCCAATGGAATAATAATCGCGAAGAATACGAATCTCTTCGTCCTTCTTCATGGCCATTCTCCAGTCGTCTTGCATCGTCACCAAAAGCTTTTTCATCTATTAGAAGATATCATTTTATATGACGGTAATATTTAGCGGAGAGGTCTAGCTTTATCTCTTATGTACATAACTACACCGGTACATACCTTGGCGCTGTTGAAAATAAAGTTAACGATCTTCACGACTATCATCAGGCTGACCAGGAAAGGCGCGAAATTTTCCAAAGCTATATCACTGTCGTAATTCCACGCAGCGATCATACCACCACCCTGAATATATCATAGTCATCATCTTCAATAATACGTACATTAATGTGTTAATTATTGTACAATTATGTCAATGATCAATAGATACGTCTCAACACGTTTAGAAAGTTCATTAAATACATTTGTTATTGGATATTACTTTTCCCATTATACTTACACATCTAAATTTATGTTATTCTAACATTATTATTACTATTATCATAAATATACAAACATTACAAAAGATTAGATTTAATTAATCTTACAATTCTAAATATAATTATATCGATGTAAGTATATTTCTTAGAAAATAATTGCATTAGGATTGGATCGGGAGATTCAAATGAGTTTAATACAACTTATGTATTATAAGATTTGTTCATAAAAAAAAAAATATCTATTAAACATTCTTGGTAGATTTTTGGCTACAATTCAATAGGAAAATCCGACTTTTTTTTCCATCAATCTAATATAATATAATAAATGTATAATCGAATAAAGAATACCTGTAAAATAGCCTGTGCACCAACAAACGGCAAATATACAAATGAAACTAATATCTTCTGCATTTTACTTTGATGCGGCCACTGTCCAATAATATACATAAATCTTCTGGTAAACTTCATGTACCTAAGTTGCGTGTCGTCCATCTCGATGAGTTCGACATCGTCCGACTACTGTTTAGTTACAGACAAACGAAATTTCGATTTGACCGTTTAAGCAATACCGAAAACTAATCGAACATTCTGTTTGAATAGTAAACCTTTCTACGTACGTCCTAATAACGAAAGATTTACATGTCTGATGATGGGAATAAGCAAGCTATAATTAGGTAGGGGGTGGTAGCTTGCGAAAAATCGATCGGGTGTCTCACTACCATCATTCTGGCCTAATCGATGCGACTAATAAATGGCGAAAATGTCATTCTCTTGATAGACTTTATATATATGTGTGTGTATATTTGTGTTAGTATATATCTAATGTATGTTTAATGTTTCAAGTCCTTCCATATTCTGGTCCTACATATGAACAATTTTCTTTGTTCCTTTCACCCCTTTCGAACTTGCAATTAGGGAAAACCTGTTTTAAAACTTCGTCTTCGTCTTCTTCTTATTATTTCTCTCTTTCTCTTTCTATATCTATTTCACTTTAATATCGATTTTAAACGAGGTTGACTTCCAATTCGTGGGTGAAAACAGTCAACGACTTTTCGTTAGGACTTTTCGTTAAGTTCGGAAACAGTAAGCGAAGAGATTACATTGTGAGTATTAAAAATATATAAAAATTCTGTAGTTTGTAAAATTAAATATCAATTATTTTACTCTTCAAATAATATATTTCTTATTTATAATTTTATATTTTCATGAGTTTATAAAAAGATTTAAAAAACCAATTTTAATGTTTTATTGAACGCTTAATATACTTGTTTATAACCACAAACATTCATACACAGTTAACAATACGAAGATCATTATTTTTCTTAATGCATTATCATCTACGTCAATGATCAAAATTATAATTATTATCATTTTTCGTAAGGTTTATTCATTGATTTCAATAATCATTGTACGGAGCGTAAAACCGTGAAATAGGAAAAGGACGTTCGGACAACCTTAAAATAAATAACAACGTTTAGTAATTTCATTATTGATTAAAATTAATCTAAAATTATAAATTAATCTCATCTCTTTTTTTTTCTTTCCTACAGAATATAACATTAACAATCTTACCCTACTAAAGTTTTCTAAATTTAAGACGTATAATTTTCCAGCGGTCAATTGAATCGGTTTTAAACATCTCATTAGCATGATATTTAAATCAGTTCTAGTAGCGAACGATGTTTGATACCATTTTCCTCTGGCACTAGAAAAAAATACCCAAAAAAAAAAAAAATATACGATTAGTCATTTGCATCAATTTCTTAAATGTTTTTCGTTGCTTTTTCATTTTCGTTTGGAAATATAACATTTTTGTTTTCTTTAATATAATAATAATAATAATAATAATAATAATAATAATAATAATAATGCATATGGTAACTGTCTTACGCATATTCACTAATACGATCGGTATGATCTGTTAGTTGCTGTCCTGGCCAACTTTCGAGGAAGACAACAAATGTTAAGGTTAATGTGAAACCTCCGTAACCTAATGCTACATCTGGTTCATCCATCTTCATGGCAGCCTAATAAACAAAGTAAGTTAAAATACTCTTTCAACAAACTAACAAAAATAAGATTATCAAATGAATCTTTATTAACCTGATATCCTGTGAAACTTATACCAATCATGTTGAACATTAATTGAAAAAAGTGAGAAATCGTCCACGTATTCTCCAATTTATTCGCGTACCTTTTTGAATTGTTTATAAAAGTACAAATATTTTATTTTGTATTAAAAATAAAAATATTCTATTATTATAAAGATTATATATATATATATTTATAAAATGTTATTTTTATATAAATTTTTTTTAAGTATATATAGACTTACATTACAAATAAAAAATATTATTACAAAGTATTTTATTTGAAAGAAATGGTAATAAAAGTTATCGGAAAAGTGCAAAAGTAGATAATCTTATCGTAAACTGTGTATATATTTCTAACGGATTTAATACTAACTGTATAACGTGATTATGAAGTTTAATGCATTCCTTCATAGCATAATGAGCTTTATCGTCATAAAGGTTTGGAATTAAATCTATTTCTAAATTGTCATTATCTACGATGTTTTCTAAATAATATCTGCAAGATAATTGATTATTATTTAAAACAAAAAAAGAAATAATTAAAAATATTATTTATTTACTGTGAAAATTATAAATATGATTATTATATTATTAGCATGTAATATATTTTCATATATAAAGATGGTCATTAAATATTTTTTGATTTTTTGTTGTTGAATAATATCTAAATATATTTAAAAACATTTTGCTCGTAATTTTATATATCTCTAGTATATTTAAAAATTAATTTTTGCTCATATTAAATACATGAATATTAAAAAAAGAAAAAAAGTTGTATACCCCAAAATTTCGCATAATGCACAACCATGTTGAACGTAAAACAGATTGATGGTATCGATTCCAACTACAATCGTGATATACCCTATAGTACCAAAATAAGATTGTATTAACAAAGGATAATAATAAGTTTCAACATCGACGAAATATTCAACTCGATATAACAAAGGTTTGTCATCTGTTGAATTCAAAACTCCCAAAACATTAGCCAAATTTATCAAACCTGGTACCATCATAAATGGTAACATCAAACCATACACAGTAGCTAGAAACAAAATGACACAAACAAATAATATATTTCTTTCTCTTCTTCTTCTTATTCTAAGTAAAAAAATAATAATTGTTTATAATAATTTATAAAAACCTGAGTATGCAAAAGTAGCTTTCTTTCCAACTTCGTAATATCGACAGAGTATGTTAAATTCATAATCGTATTTCATATAAAATTTCCAATCCTTTTGCATCGTCGTAAATAAATCCTTCATCTATGTCATGATACAGTTATATACATTTTATATTTATGTGTATACGAGTTATAATCAACAAATTTGATAATATATATATCGAACGTACTTCCTCAAAATTATAAACAAAATTGATATACTTGGCTAAGCACATAAAACTTATGATAAAAGGAGCTACACCTTCCATGAAGACATCAATGTCAACTATAGCACACATCAAACCACCACCCTAAAATTCATATTTCATTTATATACATTAATATAAAATATTATTTATAATATTTTTATATTCATTTTTTATATGTGCCCATATAATTACAAAAGTAGTCTAAATCATATATTATATTTCTCATTTCGAGATATTTAATGAATTGCATTTGATTTTGTATTTGGATTTCATATAATGTTGAAATTACAACCACTATCTAATTAAAAATCATTCTAATTAAAAATCATTCTAATTAACAATCTTTAATATTGTTTAAATAAAAATTAAGACTAGATTTGTAATTATTGTTTAAGTAAAATCAAAGAACAATAAAAAAATACATTAACCAACATTTAAACGTAGAATTTTAATTCCAAATTTTAAACCAAAAATCATTCGATAGTTTTGAGTACGTTTAGGATTGAATTAATTTACCTGAAGAATTAACTGAGCAGCAATAGTTGGCACGAATACAACGGAGATGAGAAACCTTTCTATAGCACTTTGAGATGGCCATTGGCCAAGAACGTTCATAAGATACTTATTGTAACGAATATATTGATACTGAATTTCATCCATCTCGTCTTGTCACGGATTTCCTTGAAATTGTGGTGGAATACAATGATCAATCGAGTCAACTTCTTCGTCGAAGCAATTATATGCACGCGTGTATAGTTCGCTTTCATTATATATTCCCTTTGGATATACTAGCGTAATAGTACGAAATAACGTGGCTACCCTATTATAGACAGTATATACGATTCTCTCAAAGGATGAACAAGGGACTGAAATATTATTAGGATTTGTGATCGTGATCGTTTACCTAACAGCTTTCTTTCTCACGCTTTATATCAAAACAAAAAACATGTTCTTGCAAATAATTTTGTCTACGATATTATCAATATTATTCATTAAAATATTTTCCAATGTCATTATTTTGTTCTCTTTGGAAAAGATTGTTCTCAATTTTAACATCCTAAAGATATTTTTGTTAACGGTGATGATTAAAAAATTGTTAAGTTTTATAAAATAAATTTAAAAAAAAAAATCGAAAATACTCCATCAAAAATTTATGATATTTGGATTTGGTGAAAAAATTTATAACATTTTTTTTTCTTTTTAAGATATATTGTTCTCGAAGTTAAATAAATTTGAGAAAAAAAATATAATAATTAATTGTGTTTGTGTTTGTGTGTGTGTGTGGGTGTGGGTGTGATAAACAGTGTATCTGTAAATGCTTACTTTACTTTAAAAACCTTTTTTAAAGTTTCTTCTTTGACCTAATGATGGTAAGTGTAGTTATTGTGATATGCATTACCATAAAGTAAATTATTAACTACTGTAGGTAAAGTCGAATGTTGTCTTAACTGTCAGTGATGACAATTATAAGATTAAAATAGTATTTTGGGAACAAAGTCTTAGTTTTGTGATATGATAAATGTGTACTTCAAAATAATAATATAGTTATACCATACCAAAATGAAAGACTGACAAAATATACTCTACATCTTTCTCTCTTTCTCTCTCTCTCTTTATTTTTCATAGTTAAATGTAAATAAAATTAGAAAATGGATCATGAAGAGGAATTTCTTAATAATTTTTTTACTCAGGTTACACAGCTGTGTTGCGATAAGGCAAAAGAGCTTGTTGTAAGTAGTTAACATTTATTATTTTACTGCCTTCCCAATGAAATACATTTAATGAGTGTTTACTTATAGTATTTAATAAATCTTTAGGAAAAAGAGCGAGAATCATGCAGGCAAACACAAATGGGTCCATGGGGAATGTTGTTAATGACATTACCACAAATAGCATTTACAGAACGCTCTTATGCAGATCTTGGTTTTCTTCATACAAAAAACAAAGGCTTCCTGAGAAAAGATGTATATATATACATTTTTTATTAATGTATAATAATACTTTGTACTAATTTTTTAACAAATATTATTAAAATGTATAATATATATTATTATATAACGATAAGAAATTTGTTATCTAAAAAATATTGCCTTTTAGAATTCTTTAAAAACTGTCTACGAGTCGTTAAAGTCTGATCTTAGAAGATTAGAAGAAATGACAAGAGGAACAAATACCATCGGTGCCATAGTCGCAGAAGTATCTAGTCAACTTTATCAATTCATTGGGGCAAGGATCCAGTTGATAGATTTGTTAGTAAAGTATATCTCTGTATTATATTATATTAAATCTTAGTTAGAAATAATATGTTGTAGTTATGAAAAAATGTACAGTATGAGTGTTAACAGTAAAGTAATGAAATATCAAGAATTATTACAATCAATTAATGCAATAGTACAAGCGCACTCTTTGTCTTGTACCCATTTGGCATTAACAGCTATCAAAACAGCTTTGACGTAAGTGTCTCCTATATACTATATCCTTTATTATATGAAAAAAAGAATACATATGTAGTTAATTTTGAATTCAACTTATTAGTTTAGAATGTGAAATACTGGTTCAATTAACAGAAGCGCATATAGAGATACAAAATTGGAGATTTTTACCTACTCTTATGGCACTTTTTGGAGCGCAGACACGAATGTCAGCATGGGAAAGAACTTTACAGAGTAAAGAGGTTTGTTGTATTTTATGGTATATGTACTCTTAATAACATTTATGTAATAACTGTATATATATTTTTCTAGTCATGGAAATTAGGATTTGGTGCTACATTTCTTAAAGCAAATCAACAGCCTGCATTGTATCAATGGTTGGTAAAATTAAAAAATGCCATATTAGCAAAATGTTCCTTATATTTTCATACAACGTTGAGCCAACAAGCTACTCCAGGAGAAATGAGAAGTATAATGAGTAAACAAAGTGTGGACTATTATCATAAGTAAATTATATTTTCAACGCTTACAAAAAAATTCATACGATTAAAATTTTATATAATATTTTTCCATGTATTTTAGAATTCAAAGTTTTCAGCGCAAGCATGATGTGGTAGCTGTTTTGATAGTGTTTGATTCTAGAGGAATGAAGGATTCAGGAGCAGGTTACAAACATTCAGATAGAAAATTGGAAATGTCAGAAGAATTCACAATTGTTGTTAGTTGCCCGTATGTGAGTATAAAATAATTATACCTATTAGGAAGAGAGAAATGATAAAATATAATTTCTTGACTATGTTTTTAGGCATTTATTCATAAACCGTTAGTACATTGGGATAATATTCAAAACAAAATAAAAGAACGCTACACGGAGCTTCTAACTATGGATAAAATAATTTATGCTAAAAGCTTAAAGGTTTTAATTTATTATTTATTTTAATAATGTATACTTGCTTGCTGCATTCTTATTCTCTAGATAATTTATCAATGCAAATGAAATATATCTTTTATAGGATTTATGTACATATGCACTGTATAATATGGATCCCAAAATGACTTTAATAACTATTTATGAGACTGAGAAACAGAGAGACAAAGAAAGACATGTTTCTACATTTATGTCCGATATGAGCACTCAAATAAAATGCAATAAAGTTTACGAATCTTTAAAATTGGCTAAATGAGCAAAATTGAAATAAATAATTTCAATTAACAAGATGCGTGTAATCATTTGTTTGATTTAAATATTTAAACTTTTACCATTATTGTTGTAAATATCCTGAACTAATGACGAAAATTATAAAGAAAGAGAAATAAGCGATTACAATCAGCTTACTTTTGCGATAAAATATTAAAATACAATTTTTTTTCTTTAGAAATTATATATATATATTCAATACATTAGTAGCCTTTCTTTATAAATTATAAAAAAACTTCTTTCCCAATAAGTAGAGGAAGCCTACACATTATAACTTGTACAATCAAACAAAAATATTATTCCAATAAAAACTGAAAATATATATTTTTATGTTTTAAATTATTTGTTATTATAAATTTTGTTTTATTTTAAGCATTAAAAAGAAACTAATTACAATTACAATGTCCATGGTAAGCGGTCTTTGCTACACTTTACTTGCCATGGAATGCATAGCATATTAAATATGTTAAACATTACATGGAAAGTAAATTGCATTGCCCAGGTCTAACCACGAGGAGGTAACCGCTTCTGAAGACCCAGGAGGGATATTCGTCATATCCGAATAATGGAACCAACGATGAACCAACGATGAANAATAAATATATGATATTAATTAAGAAATGAAAAGAAACTAATAGAAATAAATATATGATATTAATTAAGAAATGAAAAGAAACTAATTACAACTATAATGCCTATGGTAAGCGGTCTTTGCTACATCTTACTTGCCATGGAATGCATAGCATATTAAATATGTTAAACATTACATGGAAAGTAAATTGCATTGCCCAGGTCTAACCACGAGGAGGTAACCGCTTCTGAAGACCCAGGAGGGATATTCGTCATATCCGAATAATGGAACCAACGATGAACCAACGATGAACCAACGATGAAACAACAAGGAACAAACGATTAACAATTTCGAAAAATAATCATTCTCAAATACCTGACTTCAAGAGAGACTCATATAAAATACATCAGAATTATTCTGGACAAAACAGAGTAATTACAAGACACAGTCATTGAGAAATGACGAAATGAAAACGAGGGGTGCACCCCAATACAATTTCAATAGACATAAAATGACGTAAAATTGTAAAAGATAGAAATAAAAGTAAGATTATTAAATTACAGTGTATTAAAAGTGTGCTCCTGTCCCCGATCCCTGCGAACACATAAAATTTCTTTAAACAATCATTCTCTGTAATTCTCTCTAATAAGTATATAACATTACATTGTATAAAAATTATGATCCAGTCCATGATACCTGCGAACACTTAAAATTTCTTTAAACAATCATTCTTTGTAATTTTCTGTAATAAGTTTATAATATTACATCGTATAAAAATTATTATCCGGTCCATGATACCTGCGAACACATAAAATTTCTTTAAACAATCATTCTCTGTAATTCTCTGTAATAAGTTTATTAAATTACATCGTATTAAAATTATGATCCGGTCCATGATACCTGCGAACATAGAAAATTTTTTGAAAAAATTATTCTCTAGTGCATTGTAATCACTTGTCATCTGAAACAAAGTGAAATGAAAATTACATTGAAACAACATCGTACTAAGAACATATTAGAGATTTATTTGAAAAACCTCTGAACGAATATGGTCAAAGCAGAGAAAAGACTAATTACAAAATGACGAAATGATAACGAGGAGTGCACACGAATGGAATTTAAGAAGCAACGATGGTTTTATTCAAAACTAATACATCGAAATATAACTTTGAGATGATACCTGTAAGGAAAATATAATTTCGAGATGATACCTGTAATGAAAATGTAATTTCGAGATGATACCTGTAAGGAAAATATAATTTCGAGATGATACCTGTAAGGAAAATATAATTTCGAGATGATATCTGTAAGGATAGTATAACTTCGAGATAATACCTGTATGGAAAGTATAACTTCGAGATGATACTTGTGAATATATGAAATTTATGTTGAAGATAAATTCTCTCACGTAAATATAAGTGATCCTGTCTTTCGTCCCTAGTAACCTGTGAACACTTAAAATTTCTTTAAAAAATACATTTATATAAAAAATCATATCACAGATATGCGATACTAAGGAAGAAATAATAAATTAATTATGATACTTTATTCAATTTTAGGGAAATAATTATTTTATATTACCATTTACCATAACTCATAGTCAGACCTCTTTTTGTTTTCTTCCCCCTTTTTTGGACGGAGTGTTTGGTTATCTCCATAGTTCATCCTGCTAAAAAAACGCGGATTCTGTATTCCGTCCATGGTGTCTGTGAACAAACAAATTTAGGAAAGGTGGAACTTTTCGGGAATTTTTTTGAGTGGTCTCGTCATGGTCAGACTCATCAATTGACTCTAATCTTTATTACGAGGAATTTACACATTCCGTATGCTAAATGCATGTCTATGCTAAAAGCATGTATATGCATGTCAAATCGCGAATAGAAAATAAAAAAGTTACGTTTGTTCCACTTCAAAAAAATGATATGTGGAGTTGGGGGAAATTTTAGGTAAGGACATGATTTCTCCCAAGGAGAAGGAAGAAAATCATGGCTCGCGTGGGCAGGGTCGCATCCCTGAAGTAGATTCTTTCTTTGCATTTTTTTACGAAGAAAGAATCAACCCGCTACCCGTTGGAAACAATGCTGCAAGGACCCTGCAAACTTATCTGAAAAATAAAAGATTTATTTATTATTGCAAAGATGAAATGGATGCAAGCCTGAACTGCAATTTGACTGGAATTAAAAAAAATATACTGTAAATATATAAAAGTTATGTAGAAATCGGTACTTACAATTGTATTACAAGTGAATGTTTTCCTGAAACATAATAAAATGAAAATTAAATTTCAACAATTTGGGATTATTATACTAGTACCTGTACCTGTAAAACTACGAAAGATACATTAAAAAACATTATAATGTAATTAGTTTCTATTAATGAAATAGAATATAAAAATAGGAACGCGGTGGGTGATTCGAAATTAGAAAATGATAAATGACATATGATATTGGTATGGAAATTCGGGAGATTAAGATAGATTGGGTATCGTATTATAATTAAAAAGCATTCTGTGTTTTGTTTTAATGAAAAATAATATGAATTAAAAGTATTTTAAAATACTCGATTTATCTGTAAGAACGATGATTTAATTTGGTTCATGAGATAGGTCCAACGATGATTGCCTGAAACATTCAGCAGAGTGTGTTAATCATCAATACTTCAAGTAACCATAGTAAATTATTGACATGCAAATTATTGACATGCAAATTATTGACATGCAAATTATTGACATGCAAATTATTGAAAAGTAAATTATTGAAAAGTAAATTATTGAAAAGCAAATTATTGACGAGCAAAATAATAAAAAGACAATAAAATATGACTAAAGAGAAATTCTCGAAAGGTTCGACCATGCTGTTGAACCTTTGAAAATAACTCAGTAGCCTGTAGTTGCCCTCTTGAGCCACAGTTTGTGGGGGCCTCTTCGGCATTTTGCCTCTTCTTCCCCTAATGCAATCGGACATTCCCTACGTGCGAGCATGAAAAGAATTTTCGATTAAAAATGTCAATCGTTCAAAAAAGTACTCTCAGAATTTGGCAATATTACAACGAGTCAGTGATATAGAATTAGAATCGTCCCTGATACTAAATAATAAAATGATATCAACCGAACGCGACCTAACAAAACCCTAACACAACCTGAAAAGAAAATTTTCATTAGTAAACATCCTGAACTCATTTTGCATAGAAAATAATTCTTGCCTTTTGGTCGAGAGATATCTCTTCGCCGAAAGGAAGATCATTGACCATGTAAAATATCGATTCTATTCTAATACCATGCCGTTGTAATATGCCAGATTATGATCCTACTGATTATAAACGACTTAAAGACATTTTCGCACAATTACTCTTAACTGCTTTTATAATACTAATATCAATGAAGAATATTTCATGTTATAATATGTCTATGAAATATTTTCATTCGCTTTCTTTCATCCTTACTTTGAAATAATTCCATTCTCCGTGATGAGACTCTGTTAAAAAAATGATTAAAACATTAATTCACATTTCGCGTTAGCTATCCTAGCTCGTGGACAATCAACAAACTTAAAGTTTATTGACTGTGCATATATACACGAGCACATTTAATCGAATGTCCGTGCAGATAATAATTCTAATCGATGACCTAATAACACTTCGCACTTTTAATATCAAGTAATATAATCTAATTGAAATAATTTAATGAAATGAAATGCATTTTCTTGCAAAATACTTTTATTTAATTTATTCGTTATATTGAATTAAATCAAATATTTCTAACTGTAAGACAATATCGCGATAGTGCAAAGTGCTAATACTTAAAACTAAGTATCAAATTCATCAAAGGCTTTGCGAATTATGAAATAGAATCTAAATAGAAAAGCATCTTACAAATGGTTGCAAATACCTTTGAATCATGATACATTTTAAATATTACAAAATAGTCACAAAATAAATTTACAAAGCTAGCACGATAGAATAAAAAAAGAAAAGAAAATTTTGTGACAATTTTGTATGAAACCTGAGATGGGACTTCCACTTCCGAGTGGAAGGAAACGCAGCGCAATTCTCAGGTCCTACCTGCTTAAAATTAAAGTTTCACACATTCATTCAGAAAAGTATGCTACCTGCCTGCCTATTACCTATATTTAAAATAGCAAAACACACACACACCAAAAAATTCACTCCACGGTTCTCACACATACCACCAGGGTGCATAAGCCTAAACTAGAGAGCATGCCCCGAGGCACCTCCGACACCCCAGTTCAACCACGTGTTTTCTAAATTTTTGGGAGTACGTACCAAGTGCTGAAATCGACTGCCAAGGCTAGTGATTATTGCAAAAATAACTAAAGCAAAAATACAAGTACATACTAGTATAAATATTCATACTAGTAATATACGAGTATATGAACATTTCCACAATTAAGTGTGGTAATTCTACTATGCAAAACGATATTAAAAATGAGCAATTAAATATTAAAAATTGAAAATTGAAAAGCTAGTATCATACAAGTAACTCTACAAGTAATTTTAATTTAATAACTTTGAAAAATGCGAGATATTATTTATCACGAAACGATGTACAATGCACCTTCCTAACACGCACACACATAGGTGCAAGTACATCGTGCAATCACTAGCACAATGACAGCCGCCAACATGGGGAAAAAAATTAAAACTAACCCATACTAATCGTTTCTCACCCATACGTGTAACACCTGGGCACACGCATAGATGAGAGTTCAAAAAGTATGGGGGGGAGAAACGGGAGATTAGTATATTAGAAGCTGAAAATCCTGATCTAAAAGTTGATTAATATATATATATATATATATATATATAAAAATTCTCTTATATAGTTCTAAGCGGGCTATGACTCTACAAGTAATTTATAATGACTTTTAAAAAGTTTAAATAAAATTTTAAGAATAAGAAAAGATAAAAATTAAAAAGTTTAAATAAAATTTTAAGAATAAGAAAAGATAAAAATTAATTTTTATAAAAACTCTCGGACGACTCCTTTAATTAAGTCGGCAGTTTTAATTAAAGAACAAGACTTTCAGATACCGCTTAATTGCCAGAGTCTATCCGTTCGCGAACATAGTTTGTCTTCTTGTTCATTTAATGTTAATATCTTAATACCGATATATCAAAATCGCGATTAAATAAACTATGTACGAAGCAATGCATGTAAGACAATTATTACATGCTTCTCTGGACGAAATCGAGTAAATTAATACTCGATTTCACCACTACTAACACGTGCAAAACACGAAGTTGTAAGAGAAAAGTGCATTAATTCATTGCACTGGAAATTAAATGAATTTAACCTATGAGACAAGAAGACCTATCCTGAACTAATAAAATACATAATAAAATACACAATATAATATACCATTTTCATGAGTATTTCCAAAAAAGGAATTACTCATGTGCTCGTCAATAATTTATTGGAATAATTACAACCAGTAACTCGTACCGATTCGGACCTTTCGTCCTCGGCATGATTGAGCACCGGAGGGACTTTAAATTTTTCACTCACTACTTATGAAGTTCTGCGATGGCTCCAAAACACTCGTTCTTTGCCGTAAGTACTGAAAACCCGTGATTCTAATAACGCGTTTACGAAAATAAGAAACTCTTCTATAGTTTCTTATCGCGACCGAAATATTCTTATGCGGCGAACAAACCGACTCGAATTCGCGTTTGATTTTAATGACTCTACAAATACTTTAAAAGACTGCATTGCACGCAGTCAATTCAAATAAAACACGCGTTCGCGAACTTTGACATACAACTTTTATTCGAGCAAAATCTAATACAAAATTACTGCTTTGCTCGCAGTTAATTTAATATGAAAAATATTCTAAAATATTCGCGATACGCGAATTCTATATCGGAATAGAAATAAACGAACGAACGTGCTTCTAATCCGTGATTTTAATTATATTTCAACGATTCGAACATTGCTGCACGCACGATTGCAACAATAATCTGAAACAGAAATATGAAGAACAATACTATTAATATCATTGTTGCAATTAATTAATCATTGAAAGTTTTGTGGAATTATTAGATAGAAAAATATACTCACTTCAAATCTCGATCGACGAATGCACGAAGGGTCTCCTACCCTTAGGATGACAGGACTGAAAGAAAGTTTATTATAACAGTTCGTAAAAAGTAAATCGAGTATTATGGAAGACCAGTAAAGTTAATATTTTTAAAGTATTTCGAAACCTAGAAGAGATAACAGAATGCTTTTTAAATATGTACGTATTATTTTGTGATTGAATAAATGGAAGAATGAAAGAATGAAAGAAAGAAAGAAGGTGATTCTAAGATCCGAGTTGTTCATGCAGGATTTTTAGTTTAGACGATAAATGATTATTAAAAAGGTGAAGTAATGTAAAAAAGTATGAATATAACATGCAGGGAATATTTAGGAAAGAACAATGAAAGGTATGAAATTATGATGTTAATTAGGGAGATGAAAGAAACTAATTACAATTATAATGTTTATGATAAGCAGTCTTTGCTGGATTTTACTTGCCATGGAATGTATAGCATATAGAATATGATAAACATTATATGGAAAGTAAAACACCAGGGCCCAGGTCTAACCACGAGGAGGTAACTGCTTCCGAAGACCCAAGAAAGATGTCAAAATCTTTAAAATTTTGAATTACGTTAGAAAGAATGTAATGTTAAAACCAATGCATACGTGTTAGAACAATCTTAAATATAAGAACAGTGCATTAGAGTAGTAGACTCATGCTAAATAATTGTTAAATTATTATGGAATATAAGTATTATAATTTAAATGTAATAAGTGTAAGTTCTGCGTACCTTCCTCCTCGAAATCCACTGTTAGACTGGTTTGAAATAAGCTATTAAAGTTTTTTTTTCCGTAAGTTGTTTACAAGATTATCGGAAGGGATAAATTCTATTAATTTCGAATATTATTCTCGTTAAACTAATACCACTTCTGAGAAATCTTATTCTATACGCATGTGCGTGCCTACACGTCTTATTCTAACAGAATATTTATCCGAAAATAATAAAAGTAATTAAGACAATTTTTAATTAATTCTTTAGTCCAGTAACGAAATCCCGATCGTAGAATTTATCTAAAATCAAATTAAATTTAAAGGTATTGCAGTTCTTTTCTATCTTGCATTATGTTAGAAATAATGTAACGTTTGAATCTATGTATACGCGTTAGAACATTCTTAAATATAAGAACAGTGCATTAGAGTAGTAGACCTATGCTAAATAATTGTTAAATAATCATAGGAAATTAGTATTATAATTGAAATGTAATAAGTATAAGTTATGCGTACCTTCCTCCTCGAAGTCCACTGTTAGACTGATTTAAAATAAGCTATTAAAGTTTTTTTTTTCCGAAAGTTGTTGACATGATTCTCGGAGGGGATTAATTCTATTAATTTCGAATATTATTCTCGTTAAACTAACACCACTTCTAAGAAATCTTATTCTATACGCATGTGCGTTCCTACACGTCTGAATCTAACAGAATATTCATTGGAATAGAATGAAAGTTATAAAGACATTTTATAATTAATATTTAGAGCTATTAACGACAATCAGATCGTAGCATTTATCCAAAACCATATAAAATAAAAAGATATCAAAATTCTCTTACATTTTGAATTACGTTAGGAATAATGTAATGTTTAAACTAATGTATATATGTTAGTGCAATCCTAAATATAAGAAGAGTGCATTAGAATAGAAAACACATGCTAAATAATTGTTAAATTATCATAGGAAATAATTATTATAATTGAATTGTAATAAGTTTAAGTAATGCGTACCTTCCTCCTCGAAATCCACTGTAAGACTGGTTTGAAATAAGCTATTAAAGTTTTTTTTTCCGAAAGTTGTTTACAAGATTATCGGAAGGGATAAATTCTATTAATTTCGAATATAATTCTCGTTATACTTATACCACTTCTAAGACATCTTATTCTATGCGTATGTGCGTGTCTACATGTCTAAATCTAACAGAATATTTATTTGAAAAGAATATAAGTTATTTAAGCCTTCTTTGATTAATATTTCGATTCAGTAACGAAATCCGGCTGGTAGAATTTATTCAAAAACATATTTAATTAAAAGATATTGAAATTCTTTTCTAGCTTGAAATATGTTAGAAAGAATGTAATGTTTAAACCAATGTATACGTATTAGAATATTCTTAAATATATAAAGAATGCATTAGAGTAGTAGACATATGCTAAATAATTGTTAAATTATCATAGGAAATAATTATTATAATTGAATTGTAATAAGTTTAAGTAATGCGTACCTTCCTCCTCGAAATCCACTGTAAGACTGGTTTGAAATAAGCTATTAAAGTTTTTTTTTCCGAAAGTTGTTTACAAGATTATCGGAAGGGATAAATTCTATTAATTTCGAATATTATTCTCGTTAAACTAATACCACTTCTGAGAAATCTTATTCTATGCGCATGTACGTGCACATATACGTCTAAATCGAACAGAAGATTTATTTGAAAAGATTGAAAGTTATTAAGATATTTACTAATTAATATTTCGGTCCAGTAACGAAATCCGGTTCGTAGCATTTTTCTAAACACATATAAAATAAAAAGATTTTGAAATTATTTCATATTTTGAATTACGTTAGAAAGAATGTAATGTTTAAACCAATGTATATGTGTTAGTAGAATCTAGAAAATAGTTAGAGTGCACTACAGTAGTGGATAAGTCTAAAATAATTGTTAAATTAATAAAGGAAATGTATATTATAATCTATAAGCTCGGAATATAAGTTCGATGTATGTCGTATTTGAAATCCTTTGTTAGACTGACACGTTGTCATCTATGACGATTTCATTTTCGAAAGTTGTTTACATGATTATCGGTGGGGATTAATTCTATTAATTTCGAATATTATTCTCGTTAAAGATTGAAAGTTACTAAGACATTTTCTAATTAATATTTCGGTCCAGTAACGAAATCTGGTACGTAGCATTTATCTAAAAGCGTATAAAATAAAAAGATACTGAAATTCTTTTATTTTTTTAATTACGTTAGAAGGAATGTAATGTTTAAACTAATGTATACGTGTTAGAATATTCTTAAAAATAAGAAGAGTGCATTAGAGTAGTAGACATATGCTAAATAATTGTTAAATTATCATAGGAAATAAGTATTTTAATTTAAATGTTATAAGTTTAAGTTTTGCGTACCTTCCTCCTCGAAATCCACTGTTAGACTGGTTTGAAATAAGCTATTAAAGTTTTTTTTTCGAAGGCTGTTTACATGATTATCGGAGGGGATTAATTCTATTAATTTTGAATATTATTCTCGGTAAACTAACACCACTTCTAAGAAATATTATTCTCGGTAAACTAACACCACTTCTAAGAAATATTATTCTCTTCGTATGTGCGTGTCTACACGTCTAAATCTAACAGAATATTTATTTGAAAAGAATAAAAGTTATTAAAGCCTTCTTTGATTAATATTTCGATTCAGTAACGACATCCGGTTTATAGCATTTATCTAAAAGCGTATAAAATAAAAAGAAATTGAAATTGTTTTATATATAGAGTAAATTAAAAAGTATGTAATGTTTGAACTAATATATATATATGTGTGTTTAAATAATATAAAAGATAATGAGAGTGTACTACAGTAGTGAATTAGTTTAAAATAATTGTTAAATTAATAAGGGAAATGTATATTATAATCTAAAAGCTTGGAATATAAGTTCGATGTATGTCGTATTTGAAATCCTTTGTTAGACTGACACGTTGTCATCGATCAAGGTTTTTTTTTAGAAAATTACTAACATGATTATCGGAGGGGAAAATGAGGTTCAAAAGGTTTAAAATTATATTTATTATATGTTCTTATATCCAATGCTGCATAATCCATATCCATAACTGCACATATCCATAATTTGTATATCATTTTTTAGCATTACTCATACTCGCTGACATATGCATATCACTTGCATAGGAAGAAACATAGAAAGTTACAGGACTTTTAAATTTTTCTCAAATCTTATAGAATATTTTAATAAAATTTAAAATAAGAAATAGAATATATTTTGTTATTTTTAATATGTATTTATTTCGTGTATATATATTTATATATAATATAATTAGACTAATCAAAAATTTCAGATACATCAAACAATTATTTTTTAATAGTTTTAATCGAATATAATCGATATATACATAAATCTATTTATTAATTATCTGAATATAAGGAAATTAATAAAAATCTATCATTAGGAATAGATAACAGCTGTTTAAAAGTAGGTCACTGGTAAGAAGAATAGGTCAGCAATACAAAAGTAGGTCAGCGATAAAAAAGTTAGATTTATTGACCTTCGTGTATGTTCGGTACTTGTCGTATGTATTCGTAACTACTTTTCGATTATAATCGTTAGTCTTCTTCGAGCGTCGGAAGGAATAACAAGGATATTAAATAAAGTGACATTTATTTCGCGTCGTGTGTGCGTGTATTCTTTCTTATGCAAGTGAGGTGCATATGTGAGCGAGTGTATATAGTACATATATGGATACCTGCAGTTATTATATAAACGCGTCTCGACTTTTTAAACGTAAATAAGTTAGTTTCTATTAAAAATATAGTTCCTTGTTTCATATCGGACACCTATAGTTTTCTCTATTTTACCCATAATTAATTAAAACATCTGAAGGATAAAATGATTATATTTAATATATATATATAGAATAGATATTTGATTTATTTAATAAATCAATTGTCATATGTAGTTTGGCTTGCGTGATTATGAAGAAGGACGAATTTATTTTTCCGTGCTTTTAAATTAGATTATTAATTTCCTTCGATTAATTAACAATTTTTTAGGATGTCGTTATTGGCTCGAAAAATTAATTAAAAAATGTCTCAATAACTTTCATTCTTTTTATATAAATCTTTTGTTTGATTTAAACACGTGTATTCACGCACATGCGCATAAAATAAGATCTCCTGCAACTAGCGCATTTGTATTGATGATAATATTCGAGGTTAATAGAATTAATCCCCTCCGATAATCATGTAAACAACTTTTAAAATTAAAACTGTCATAGATAATATCGAGCCAATTTAACAGTGGATTTCAAATACGACATATATCAATCTTATATTCCGAGCTTTTAGGTTAGAATATACATTTTCTTCAATTAATTAACAATTTTATAATATATGTCCAATACTTTTATTCTTTCTACTTATATTTAAAATTGTTTAAACACATATACATTAGATTAAACATAACATTCTTATAAACGTATTTTGAATAAATGATTATTTTGATGTTTTTATTTTTTATGTTTTTAAACTTTGGTTAATGTAACAATGAGTAAAATTTTGATTAATATTTATTTAAAATAGGATCTTCAGAAGCTGTAACCTCTTTGCAGTAAGACCTGGGCAACTATATTTTACTCTTTTATATAATATTTGTCATACTTTATATGCAATTAATTCTATGGCGAATAAAGTCCAACCGATGAGCTCTTGCTTAATTTTAATTAGAAACCAGAAATATTAAGTTTCCCTATTAAATAAATAGAGGAAACAGTTTAAAAAAAAGAATACACTGAAGTATTGACTTGTGGGTAAATGTAGAAATAAACTCGCATGTATGTATTTATTTGTGCATTTTGATTTTTATTAAAATAGTGTACAATATATAAGTATTCGTTTTAATTATTATTTTTCACAAAATAGTTGTCAAATCGTTAACTAAAATTCTTTTTATTAAAAGCTCATATACCAATTATTGTTTTATCAATTTTATTAATTATTATTTTCTCTTTGTACATTTCTTGTAAATCAAAATTGCATCGGTTCTGTATTCTATCTAATGCACATATAAAAGATTTAAAAGTGTGAGTTCAACTTACTAATATTAATTCAATTTACTAGTACTCTAATTTATAGTATTGCAAGAGAAAGATAGATGCATGGTGAGGATGCTTATTTCTCAGTTACGCTTTTAATAAAAATTTTGTTTATACATGTCGCTGAAGTTCTATACATTTTTGGTTTACATCAATATACGGTATTCATGTATCGAATAATGTGTACCACGAATTTTATGTCTATTTTTTAATTACAATTTCTGTATTTATTTTTCATCATAATATAGATTATCATAAAGGTAACATAAGTCGAACGTTATTTATATAATAAGAGATTTTATTTAAAAATAATGAATCAACAACGACATGTTTATACAAGATATGTTACATACAAATGTATGAGATAAATATAAAAATTAAAAAAATAAGTAAATTATCATTATCTATAATTATGGTAAATATCTTTTACTTGTACTGTTAGTAACGTTGGTATTCTAAAGCTCATATGAAAAATATAAGAAATTGGTAGTCGCACAAAAAGGTGCATATTCTTGTATAATTGTATAAAAAGCTTTTCCAACAGCTACATTAAAATCAAACTCATTAATCCTATCAGTCACTTTAATGTGCCTTCATATTTCTTGTATTAGCCATACTGATTACATTAAGTCTAATGGAATGTGGACGGTTAACTTCTATTGCTTCCTTAAATTTTAAAAGATCTACTTTCAGATCTATAGTATTCGAGATAAATATTACAATAATGGATGGATTCATTGATTGTTTTTGTATATTGGCTAGGCTTATAAAATTGATCGTAAGATCAAACCTAGAACTAAATACAAGTAAAGTAAAAAAAGAACACAATGTTGATGTTAAGGATTCCAGCTTACTTTGGTTTTGAGTATATAAAGGCACTTCTTTTACTGTTACATTATAACGATATACCTTTTATGGCCAAAGTAATTCAATATTAGGCGATTGTAGTTCTTCAAATATTTTATACATGGTATAGACGATCAGCCAACAATATATCTAAATTTGATAAAATATACAGATATAAAAATATGATTATAAATTTAGATTCTGAAACAAGTATAAGACAATATATTTCACAAATTTTCCATTATTATTTAGGTTACTCACATTATATCCCATCCAAAGCCAAATACACAACGCAGCAAATACAGATTCCAACTAAAAAGAAAAATAATCATAGTATTAAAATGTCTCATCAGAATGAATTATTTGTACACTTACATAGATATAATATCCTCCTAATAGCCATAATCCAAATACACAGAGGAAAGAGATCATAATAAACCACATACATAACCATGGTATCAAAAATCCTCGTACACCTTTATAGAGTCCATACATCATCATAACAGCAGAGGCAGCAAGAAGCGTTAAGTAACAGATTAAAGTGCCTCCTACAATTTGCAACGCTGAAAATAATAACAGATACTTTTGTAAGCGTTTCTTTCCATAAATATGATGTTATACATATATTTTTTCTATTTACATCCTCTGATGTCTGCTTCAAAAAGAGGATTGTATAACTGAGTTGAATCTCCACCGTTCATTTGATAGCATATTAGAATAATAAGTATGATGCACAATGCCTAAAAAGAATGTATATATATATTTATTGTAAACAATATCTATTATTGTAATAAAAATGAGTAATTGACTGATTCATATTCAAATTTTATTTTTACCACTGTATAATATGAAACAACTTTGCATCCTGATTTAATACTATTCGTCCAAACGCACGGAGACCAGCAGGATTTTATATTCGTCATTTTGATACTGGAATATAAAGATTTCTTATATATACATATATACACAACTTTAGAACTTCATTCAGGTTTTGATGAGTGAAAACACCGATGATCTAATTTCCTTTTCAAATATAAGCAACTCTCCACCCACTTATTCGTAACAGTTGGGCGTCGTCAGATCAGAGTTACCAACTTTTAAATGACCATTGGTTATTAATAGTTGTAAACATTAGAAAATCGAACGATTATATACAAGAAAAGATAATGTTTTAATTGAAATATTATTAGCGCTTGAACAATAGTATACACTTTTTAACATAGAATATTACCAAAACGTATAATCGAAATAGAAAGCGAATCTTTTCTGGTATAACCTTTTTCTTTTTAAATTGGAAAAGAAATATTTTCAAATAATTTATGACAATTGATTGTGACTTATTGTTTTCGTACCTATGCAGAAAAACTATCAAAGAATAATCGATGAATTTTTTGTATGAGAAAATTTACACGAAATGTAATTTACGTACTATACAAACCTCACTTCGTCAATGAGAATACTGTTAATGGCGTCGAGTTATAACCATTAACTCCCCACCATAAAATGATGAAATTATGACGTCGAACAATTTTGAATGTTTCGCGGGCCTTCGTATTCATTTGTTAAAAGTACATAGTTCTCTTTTATATTTTAATTTTAATTTTTATTATTTTTCGATGAATGGCGCCAAAATTTATACACCGAACAATAATTTCATTTTCATATTTAAAATTCGATGGGGATAATAATATTTGAGAACAGATTATACAACAAATACAAATATAGCAACAAATATCTCGTATGTACACGTAGAAACGACCCGAAGGCTTTCTTGTTCGGTGATTAACCTGTGGAAAATGTAGTTCAATAGTTTCGAATTACGCGCCTGCGGTTTCCGCAACGAGCAGCCATTTTGGTACCGCAAAATAAAAGAAACCTTTTGAAAGTGGATAAGGTAAGATTCATACTTCAAGAATATATTATAATGAAGCCAAAACGAAGCTTTTATATAATCTATATACACATATATATATTTAAATTATAATATTAAATATTATATTATATAACGAAATAAATGTAATGTTAATTATGAAATATATTATATCGTTTATTGAATTTTACGGAACAAACGTCAACATTTGAATGAAAACTTTTCAAATTTGTGATGCACTTGGCGCCACGAAAGCATGCTGCTGCAATTCAAGGCCACGTATATAGTGATCCCTACTATCTCGATCATGCTTTAAGTCTACATATATTCCTCTTACGTATGTTATATAGAAAAGAGGGAAAGAGAAAGAAAGTAAAAGAGAAAAAGAGAGAAATCAGACGAACGTTGTCAGCGCTACGAACGGAAGACGGTGGAATTAACGTCGTTGTCGTTGAATGAATATCAAATTAGATATACGATCGGATTCGTAAAAATATTAAATAAAAACAAATGAGAAAAAAAATAGGATCTAAGGCGGGAAAGAGATTTAAAAAATTGATACACGAAATAAATATCGATGATAATAAAAATATAATAAAATAAAGGGATAAGAATTATAGGAGGGTGGGGGAAGGGAAAAGAAATGTGATAGAACTTTATGATCTATCGTAAGAAAGATCAATGTCTGTTAGAGTTATTCGAAAGACGGTATACTGAGAGATCCCCCTCCAAGTAGACTATGTGGGGACCCATCCCTTTGGGTCTCCAGCTTGGTCGGTCTCTCTCTTCGGAGACGGTCGAAGTTTTCTTTAGCGCCGGATTACGTCCGCGTTTATCGTCTCGGCTTCGACACGTCTTGTCTCGATTCGATTCGATACGATTCGATTTAGTTCGGTTGCATAGTAGCGCGCCATGGTCTCTGGTATCCAATCGGGATACCAGCGCACAAGTACCAGCATCAGTACCATTACTAGCACCAGGAGAAATAGTAACAGTAACAGCAACAGGAACAGCAACAGCAACAGTAATAGCAATAGCAATAGCAATAGCAACAGCAACAGCAATAGCAATAGTAGCAGCAGGCTCGTCTTGCCCAGCAGGAGCTTAACGTACGAAAGTAGTTTTCGAGTTTTCTTCTCTTAGTGAGACCAAAAAAAGAAACCGTCTCGTTTGTACATCGTCGCGTATTCCTCGTTATCGTTCCCTCCTCTATCTTCTTCTTCTCCTCCTCATCTTCATCTTCTTCTTTCTTCACCTCCCTCCTTCCTTCTCCTCCTTGCAAAGAGTCGTTCTTGTGCCAAGATACCACGCACCTACTCGAACCTTTATCTCTTTCTCTGCTAAAACAGCACGCTTCTCCTCCCCTTTCTTCTCCTTCTCCTCCTCTTCTTTCTCCTCCTCCTTCTCCTCTACATCATCGTTCTCTTCCTCATCCTCCTACACTTCGTAGCCGGTCGAGATAGTCGTTCGAAAGAAGCCAAGAGAATCCCCTCGAGAAAAGGACGACGTCCTTTCGGTCCCTCCTTACGAACGGAATAAGATACCCAGTTAAAAAGAAAGAAAGAGAAAGAGAGTGAGACGGTGAGTTTTGGAGCAGCATCATGACCGATCGAGGGTAAGGGGGATCGTGTGGTCCAAGGTCGATAAAAGGATCCAGACGTCGACTTTACTTCGTTTCGAAGACCTCCCCGAGGTTTTCCCTTCTCTAGGTGCAAGAGGATAGTTATGGTTTTTTGTTTTTCTGCGATGGGGCCCTATATTACCTGTAACCGTGGAATCGTGTGATATTTCATTAACGCTGAATATTACCGGTTATTGCGTGAAATTGTTTCTAGTGAAACTTCTATTTAAATAATAATCATGTGAGAAGAAATCCTTGGTGTTTTTAGATCGTTTAAATCGAATCGGTTTGGATCCAATGAGAGAGATTGCATTACGGATTCATTGTAACGAGAAACGTTGTAACGAAGTACCAAGAAAAATACAAAGGAAGATACAGAGTGAGAGAGAGAGAGAAAAGAGAGAAGGAAATGAAAATATTTCGTCACAAAGCTTATCATCTTCGAGAGATCGAGCAAATCGATCTACATTATTTATCGTATCACGAAACGCTAAGATACGCGTGCGTATCTTTTTCACGGATCATTTGAATCGATATCATACAATAAGGAAGGAGAATAATCAATAAGATAAGCCTTAGAATTGGAGAAAAGAAAATTAAAAGAAAAAGAACAAATCTAGAAAATAAAAAAAGAGAGAGGGAGAGAAAGAGAGTGATTGAGTGAGTGAGTGAGTGAGTGAGTGAGTGAGAGAAAAAATAATTAACGAAGACGCAATAGTAAGTTCGCATGGAAATTAACGTCGTGGGAGTACGTCTCGTTCCTCGGACGAATAGCGCGAAAATTTGTCGCGAAAAAAGTAAGTAATTTTTTCTTATTACATTTAATTAACAAATATCCCTCGAGTATTTATTACTCGTATCATTTTTTAATCGTTCTTCGTATATATAATTTTCCATAAAAGAAGAGACAATCTATTTTTTTTTCTCCAACTGGTAGAAAATGTTAGTTATCCTTTTTTTTTTTGATTATCTCTATCTTGCGGGTACTGTAGTTGTATTTGCGATCGGAGAAAGGCGAAATTTGTCCGTGATTCCGACGATCCCGGAAGCTAGATGCGCGCGCGTTCTTTGATAGAGAAAGAGAGAAATAAATAAAGAATGAAAAGGATAGAAGAAAGGTATTGTGATAGTAAAGGCGCACGCCAAAGCCAGGAAAGGAGTCCTCCTCTCACCCCCTTCTCCCCCTTCATCACAGCAACGTGGGTTGTGCTAGAACCAAGAGATTTCTTCTTCTTCTTCTTCTTCTTCTTCTTCTTTCATCAACGTCTATCATTTTCTTCTATTTTCATTTTTATGTTAGATTCAACAACCTGCTCTCACTTCCGACTTAAAACACGACATTCATATCATAAAACGAATATAATACTTAACAACCTTAAGTCTAAAGTATTTATTTATTTATTTATTTATTGGAGTTTTAAGATACCTAATTCCGTATAAGAAACTATTACGATTCTTTACATATTTCATTGACGAAGTTACAACGAACTTTGCTATTACCTCTATCGTTAAAACTAGGTCGGTGTATAGGATCCACAAAGTACTTCCAAAGAGAGTTCCATAAAGTTCAGCTTCGATATAGTAATTGGAAAATGTCAACTTAGAGAAGTAGCTAACAATTACAGTAGGGAATCACGAAACATCGCGTTTAGTTTTATGTTAATGTTTAAAGAATAGTTGTCTATTTCTTGTCACCTTTACGTGTCCAATAAATTCGATTACACCGACATTAAATACGAAATTATTTATCGTGTTTCTTCGTTTTGTAATTTGGAATGAAACGAATTATAAGAATTCATTCATCCCTTTTTACTCTCTCCAATCTTTCACACATTTCTTGTTATTTCGATTCTAACGTTTGTTTGCAAATTTGTAATTTTCGATGCATCTACGAGTAAACCTATTATCTATCCTTTATTTTCCCCTATCATTTATTATATCTTAAAACAAATATATGCTATATTATTCTATTTTTTATTCAATCTTTCACTTAAAACCTTTACGACGATTTCATATTTCGTTTATCACACTTGAATACACAAACTCGAACGAGTCCACACATTTCGATATGGAAAACGATCGAATTTGACGAGAAGACGAGAAATATATTTTTTTATTAGAGAGAGAGAGAGAGAGAGGAACGTATAGCGGGACAGCTGACTTACTGAAGACATATAAAAATGTCTAAATCCGAGCTTCTTTATCGGTTAGGTTCTCTAACGGACCGAGCTACCACCGTAATCGCGTAAAACGATCATTGCGCTCTTAATTAGAGGCGTACCGCTTTCTTGCTCAACGCGATCAACCTTCGACAGAAAGAGAGAGAGAGAGAAAGAGACTTTCCGAACGTTCGTTTAACGAATTTAGACAGTCAACGATATCTCAAGAGCTTATCGATACGGCCTCGAGTTCATTTTTATTATTTCTTTCCTTCTTTTTTCAAAGTATACGAAAGTGTATCGCGGTTCGTTATCAGTGTCGACTTTAAATTATTCATTATAACTCTTATCGAGTATCACCATGCGAAGTTTAAAGAAAATAATTACTTTTTATACTACTATATATATATTATTGATTATATCGTGTGAAAGAAAGAGACTTTATTGCATCGAAGGGAAAAAATTATTATATTAATAATTTGTACAAATGCAACTAGATAAAGATATATTGATATCAACAAATATATATCAAATATTTTTATAGATTTAAAAAAAAAAGAGTATAATGATCGAGATGGTTATAAGAAGAAACGGTGTCTACTATACGTAACCATTTACGGACACTTATATGAACGTTATTCGAAAGAAGTTCTTCCGACTGTTTCGGGGTCAACGTCCTTACTCGTAGGAACGCATATATAGGTACCTACATTGGTCCAATGAATTTTCTGTTTTCTAAACGTTACGGTAAATGGCTTCTCTCGAAGACGAGAATAGTTTTGTCTAAGAAATCCATGGTAGAAAAGATCTATGGTATTCTTCTATGGTAGATGAATTTTTTCGGATTAGATGATCAGATTTGTGAGACTATAGGGAGGACAGGGCCGCCGTAAGGCGCGTTCAGAACGTTCACAGGAACCCGGTCCCGCGTGTTGAGAAACTGTGTTCCGCAGTTTGTTAATAAATTATTCCTTCTTGTTAAATTTTAGTTGTAGTCTATTTAAATGTGTATTTAGGTCCCGGAAAATTTGTTTAACTTAGCCCTACAAAAGTTTGCATCGGCCTAGCCCTGAGGGTGGAAGGAAGGGGAGGTGGTTGTATAGGAAGATAGGGAAAGGATATAATTTACTTCTAGTACGATTAACAACAACAACAACAACAACAACAACTTCCATGCTTTCGTGGAAGATGCTGGGGAAGATCGGAGGGATGATTCTGGTGTTGCTCTCTCGGGGCCTTTGGCTCTGAAAAGATAGGACGTATAAATACCCAGCTCGTTGCGCGTTCCTCCTGTTTTCTCTCTTTCTCTTTCTCTTTCTGTCTCTCTGTCTTTCTTTCTTTCTTTCTTTCTCTCTCGTGTGGCACCAGACTCTATTTAGATAATCTTCCGCTTAGCGGGAGCGGCACTCGCCTCGCCAAGGGAGTCTCTTCTTCGTGGAGGCTTTCACCAAGGTGGCATCTTGCTCTCCACCGTGGAGGGAACCAGCATAACACGTATTCGATACTTTTACTTTTTATTTATTTCTTATTTTTTCCTCTATATCTTATATTTTTCAATGTATCCCTAAAAATATTTCTTCAAAATTATCTAAAACGTAGTGGACCTTGAAGAAAGGAAAAGAGAGAGAGAGAGAAGGTAGGAAAGAAAGAGAGAGTTCGCGTCGTGAAAGTCTTTCTCTCGTAAGGAAAGATAACGTGAAAGGAGGAAAGGATCTATAAAGGATCTATCGATAAGTGTTAATTTTATTCCTACCAGTATCGTCGCCATTTATCGGTAAGATATTAAATTATTATGTTAATCTTCTATCGTTATTTTCTTTTTATATATTTGAACTTTGATATAAAATAATATCGATTGAATATAATCGTAATATATATTATATGAATAATAATTATAGAATCACGAATCTCTTTGTTTACGTTAGATTTAATAAAATAAAGAGCAGTAGTAATAGTTCATTTAAGTTATCCGTTGTCGTACGAAAAATCAAATGTCTTTCATTATGTTCTCTATCTTTAGCTTATCTACGAGTTATCCAACATCTAACAAAGATAAAGAAGCATAATCCATGGTATTCGACAAACGTAAGGCTTCATCTGGATTATCTACGTTAAATTCGATTATCATCTTGTTACGTATGTATGTGTATATACCTGTATACGTATTTCGATGCTTTGAATTTATTAGAGTTTAATGGATCTTTGAAGGAATTTCGAGAGATAGTAACATTCTTTTCCTCTTTGCTGGCAACTGTCAGACGACAATTCACAGACGAGTAGTTTATCGTTTCGCAAATATAAACTCTCTCTCTCTCTCTCTCTCTCTCTCTTTCCTTCACTTTTGGTTTGCACCCTCGTCGAGTACACGCTCATCGTTGCTATGACAAAGCATCGCAAATGTTTATCGGTTATTTGCACCGCAAGTTACCTTCTGTGCGAATGCGCGCCTAATGGAATGTGCTTGCAAAGTTTGTCACGATCGCATTTAAAAAGACCACCTCCAGTTGGTATGTATATAATTATTTTTTCTTTTATCACGCAAAAGTTTCGTGCCGAGAATTGTTATAGTCATAACAATGTTCAGATGGGTGACCTGTTAGTCGTTGCCAATTAAACGTATCAAGAATATACTCTTATTTCTTATTTCCTTCCTTCGATTACTACCTTTTTCTCATTGGTATAATATAAAAAAAAAAATAAAATCGAACGCGAATTCGATTAGGTTCAAGTATTCCTCTCGCAGTTAGTTATTTATGTATACATATGTCTCTCTCTCTTTCTCTCTCTCTAAAAGTTATGTTAAATATTTTGAAAACGGTATGCGAAGAGTGTACCTGTTGTCCACTCTTGATCGAAGTAAGTAGAAAAAAAAGAAAGAAAAATAAATAAAATAAATAAAAATGCATTCCAATTTTGCCGAACAAGACGGGCACGTTAACTGCATTCCAAATGCACTCTCTTACCGGGGGCTGTCACGTTCTGAATTTAATTAATTTCAATCTTTCGGTGGTGGCTCGTGCCGATGCGAAACTGAAACCAACCACGAGTAGAAAGAAAGAGAGATAGAGAGAGAAAGAAATTCTTTAAATGCGAATCCCAGAGAATTTTTGCAGATCTTTCTTTTTCTTCTTTTTCTTTCTGTGTTTAACTCGTATGGAAAGGAGGAATGAGAATGAGAGAGAAAGGAAGGGAGAAGGAACGAAGGAAGATATCTTCGAATCGTGTCTACCCACCACCTACGATTAAAATTTTCTCTTTTCCGTTATTTTCGAAACGATCCCTGGCAATGATTCAATTCGTGTTCCGGCCAATTGAACTTAAGACTTTGAAAAAGAGATCTTCCAAGAGTATATCGAGTTTGGAAAATTATTTTAACCCGTGCTCAGGGACTATCTTGTAATTTCCGTGTATTCGATATTATCGAATTCCCCTCTCCGCCCTTACTCCCATCCCACCTCTCTGTCCGCCTGTCTGTCTCTCTCTCTCTCTTTACTTTTTTTCGCATACCTCTGAAAATAATGACGTAAGTTTTTAAAGCAAGCAACAGTGATCAGATATTAAATAACTTTACGTACAAATACACACACACACACACAAATGGGCCCCCCCAACAAACAGAAAGACACAGAAAGGTGCGATTCTTATCGGTAACTTAAACGTGGCCGTTATCATTTATTCGATTTCATTTAATTCGATTCGGATTATGAGTTATATCTATTAAGTCGCGTGCTTTAGTCGTTACCTCGTATATAGATAACATACGTGTTATTTTTAACACGATAACACGCACCTTCCGGAATAATGATACATATCATTATCGAGAGAGAGTTGGCGTCGCGTGTTACTCGGTTGCATTTGAAACGCATCGTCTTCTTCTTCTTCTTCTTCCTTCTCTTCTCTTTCTTCTTATTCTTATTCTTCTTCTTTTTCTTCTTCTTATGCTCCTGATATTCGATTTTTTACTCTCCTTACGGTTACAAGAGATCTTGAGAACGTAATACTGACGGTGTTTCTACATTGGAATATGGTCGAAGAAAATACGATAACCGATACATGTCACAGATTTGTTTATAAAAAGTTGAATAACTTCAAAAAATAAATAAATAAAAAAAAATTAGTTACGACGTAATCCAACGATCTATTAAACCAACTATTAATATAATATAAAATAAACTGTTCAAATATTAATACGACCGACGAGAGAAGTATATATATATACAATATATAATCCTTCTATCAATCAGCCTCTCTCTCTCTCTCTCTCTTTCTTACGGGAGAAGTTTATAATAAAGTTAGAAAAGATAAAAAAGAAGAAAAAGGAAGGAAAAAACAGATTTTTCAAAGGTTTAGACAATTTGTTAAAAAAAAAGTTAAGAAATACCAGAGACGTATACATATATAGTATCCGATAAAAATGATCAAGTCACGAAGAAGGCCGATCACGCACTGTTACGCACACACACGTACCTGCATGCGTGCGTGCGTGCGTGCGTGCGTCCGAGCAGCTGTGTGAATTATTGCTAACGTTAGCGCATTCCCTCGTTTCGAAGTAATAGTACCGAAGTTTGATTTATTTATACTTGCCACGTCCTATACACGTTGATACGAGAGGAGGAGTTTCATTAAGGAAGTATTATCGTATTTGAAATCTCTTTGATTTTTTGATAGAACTAAAAAATAAATTGAGTAGTAGTTTCACTCGATGGTGATGAGAATTTGCTTGATCGTTTGTACGTCATTGAGATCATTGTAGATCGGTTAAAATTCAACTGGAATTTTTTCTTATGTGTTTCAGGGTGAGGGAAGGATGAAGAATGCCCCGCGTCGACGGAGACGGGGGTGGCGGGAACGAGAAGACAGGAGCCGGTGGCTTTGGAGGATGGTTGGGAGGAGCTGCGAGAGCTGTGACCGGAGGAGGCGTCGCTGGTGGATACGTCGTACTGGGTGGCACCAGATATGGTCTCAGACTCTCACAGGTATATGCTTAATAATAATCATTAATATTTGACATATTTGACATATAAAATAGTAATCAATGTTAACCAGGTATTAGAACCTAATGTAAGACAATCTCACAATTAAGGGGTTACTGTAACAGTTTAAAGAAACAGTATTTTATTTGACAATTATTTTTTGATGGAAGACAAGGTAATAAAGTAATAAAATTCAAGGAAGTTATTAAGCATATGTTTAAGTATTAAAACAACAAAAATTATCATTGATAAATATTACAAAATAGCTGTCTTCTAATCATACCCACGTAACTCTCCTTTTATGTTCAAAGAAAGAGAACCGATGTTACATATAAAGATAAGACTTTGCTGTTCTACTTGATTAATTAGAAAAATAGATTAGAAAAGAAATAGGAATTTAAACTTTATTGATTTTACTCTATTCTATTAATATTAAAAAATATTATTGTTGTATATGGTTATGATATCGATTAAATCTATCGTAGAATAGATTATATCTACCTGTAGATGATATTATTACATAAGGTGTTATAAAACTTATGTTTGTAGGATAAAATGAAGTTTAGAATTGTCCAATCGTAAGAAGATTCACTCTCTTTCTTTTCCCTTTTTTACCTATGTACGAATCATCGTAATAACCTTCCACTCGGTCGCAATGACCTTCGTTAAGTGACCACAGCAAAGGATTCGTTCAGCAACCGAAGAAAACGAACACGCCAAAGATCCTAAACTTAGAATCGATCGCGTAAATAGAATCCGACCAGTCAGTGACTCGATCTTGAACCACCTCTCCTTTCTTCTCTCTCTCTCTTCCACCCCTCCTACTTCCTATTTTTCTCTTCTCTCTCTTTCTATCTCTGTCATTTTACTTGCACCGTTTCCTATCCACCATTTATCCGGAATAATATCCACTTGACGTCATAGGTATATACCGTCGACGTGAATCTTTCGCCGCGTGCACGCGACAAGTATCTCTGCCAAGTCCTTCGATCCTGACAAATCACCTAAAGCATGAGACGGTATAGTTAAAGTAGAGTCGGAAGAATATCTATCCGAGACAATTTTCGTTGGAATTCTTCGTTCTTGCTTTCGTGGTAGGAAGGGAAGAATCTATTGCCAAATTATTTCGACGGTTCTTGTAGTTAATTGACGAAAAGAATTTCATCGATTTGTTTTTAAAAAAGGACAAAAATATATATATATATATATATGTATATATAAGGAAGAAAGAGAGAGAGAGAGAGAGAGAGTGACTCGTCATTGGGAACAAGATATTATAACTTGTAAATCATTTTATCCTATACGTTCGTTGTTTCTTATTTTTTACCTTAGTTTCTTTACCTTCATTCTTTGTCAACTATAATCATAGAAAATAATAATACGAACAGCGCGAGCGGTGGCTTTTTTTTCTTCTTATTTTTCTTCCTAACAAACCGCGAGAGAGAATATCGAAGAACGCTGAGAGCGCATCTAACGCCAACGTAAGAGAGAGGATCCGTTTCGGAGTAGTATATCAAGAACATATTCGTGGGAATAAATGGCGTCGACTTACTACCGGCGTCATAACATACGACGCCATTGTTTTAATAATCTATCTATTTATCTATCTATCTATCTATCTCGTACTTTTTAAACCGCAAATAATATTTGTCTATAATAAGATATAAGTATAAGATAGATTTATATGTGTGAAGTAATCGATGATGGATATTGATGTCCTTAAAGATTAGAAAAAAGTAAAGAAAGAAATAAAGAATAAAAAAAAATGGAAGGAAAGAAAAGGAACGTAAATTTTGGGTTTTAGGAAAATCTGCCGCCTGCGAGTTCGAGGGAGGAATTGGCGGAGAGAAGAAGGAAGAGAAATTCACGAGAAAGCGAGTCGAGGGAAAGATTGACGGAAAAATTGACAGAGAAATCATCCTCGATAGATCTAGCATCGAGTATAGTAGAATGTTGTTGCATCGGGCCACGTTCACGACTACCTCTGCCGAGGATCCCAACCTCCTCGACGTCTTCGTCTTCGGCAATGACGACGACGACCACGACGACGACGACGATGGTTGGCAGCATTGGAGGAGTCGGAGGTGGAGGTGGAAATGGAGGAGGAAGAGACGTTAGCGGAATTTTGCCGGCTTCTTTACCTCCTCCTCCTCCACCACCGCCACCACCACCACCACCTCCACCACTACCACCTTTACCAACAACAGTGGTAGTAACAGCAGAGGCACAAGTACAGCAACCGTATTCTTCGTCATTTTCGTCTCTTCCTCCCACGTTTTCGAAGAGTCGTGCCACCACTGCTGGCATGGAACAGCCGGTGGATGCGAAGCTGGCGGCTGTTCGACCAACGCCAAACTCTAATAATAACCGCGGGATGCTGCAAAGCTCGACTACGGTGGGGAACGAGCAGCATCACCGCCAACAGCAGCACCAGCAGCATCAGCAGCATCAGCAGCAGCATAATCAACACCACCAGGCACAATCATCCGCGATCCCATCGCCGTCGCAGCCGGTATCTTCCGTCTCTGCTTCTTCTTCTTCTTCTTCTTCTTCCTCCTCGACGTCATCGTCGTTGCACCCATCGTTTGACTCCTCCACTTTGCCGAGCCTGCAAACGCAACACTCGGTTTCCGTGCCGCGTCAGCTCGCGCAGTGGACGAAGCATCAGACCCTCAAGCTCCAGGTACAACTCGTGTCTCATCCTAGTTTCCCGCGTCCTTACACCTACTCTCTCTCTCTCTCTCTCTTTCTCTTACTCCCTACTATGAAACGCGACCAATAAATTAGTAAATATTGAAAATATTTCAACGATAAGGATATATAATCGATCTTGTGATAAAGAAACGTGTCAACGAAACAAACAAAGGTGGAGTGCTTCCGGGCAGGAAAATATCGCGTCAGAAGCCTCGAGGTAGGTTTCGTTTGAATAGAACGGTGTCGAGGATTGTCGAATACGATTCCCGACCGACCGTCGAGTACGCGTAACCTTGACAGGTATATTTATCTCTCCTTCTCTCTTGGTCGACGATACGCACGATTAAGAGATCTCTACCAAGCTCGTATCGCGTTTCTTACAACCTTATCGTTTCTTTTTCTTACCTTTTGCTATCATTCTTTTTCTCTCTTTCTATCTTTCTATTACTCTTATTCTTTTAACAATAGATTCGATCAAAACTTTTCAATGTTAATAGAAAATCTTACAATAGATAAAGTGTCCGAAGTCCTAGGGCTTGGTGAAAACGCTTACGAGCTGGTAGTTAGATGCCTAGTCGAAGAACGATATTCTATTTTCGTCAGCGTTCGTCTTTTCTCTTCTCAGCGGGCGCACGAGGCTGCGTTGTATTTGCCCACGGGCCGCGAGTGCAAGATTTGAAGGAGAAAGAGCAAGAGAGACAGAGAGAGAGAGAGAGAATGATGAAGGAGAGGGAGGAAAAAAAAGGAATACAAAATGGTAGGAAAAAGCAATGAATCGAACGTAGATTTTTGGCAGACTCGTACGTTTTCTCAGCGGCACGATTTTCCTAGCCGAGAGAGGGAAACTATAATTCTCTTCTCTCTCTCTCTCTCTCTATTTCTCACTTCATCATCATCATCATCTTTTTCTTCTTCTCTTTTTCTATTGGTCGTTCTTTCGAAACGATCCAGATGTAACTCGTCGTCGGTTAGACGAGTTATCTTTCTAAAGTAGTCTCGACTACCGCAGAAATCTATGCTTTTACCATTTTCTTTTTTCTTCTTTTTTTTTTCGTTTTTTTAATGCCAATTTTTGTCGAAAATTTACTCGGGTTCGTACAAAACTCGCGATAATTCGCGTTTACGTGCCAATTGATTCTTCTCTCTCTTTTATTTCTTTTTCTCCCGTCCTTTTTATTATTCTTTGACATCGTTTTATATAGGAACCAGCGGTGATAGCGGTGGACCGATTGCATAGGTTTCGCTGGAGCGGGGGTGGAGGAGGAAGCGGGAAAAAATCCTCTTCCGCCCCCCGCAGCGAGAAGGCCGAGCGTCTTCGCGAGCTTACAGAAAAATTAAAGGGACCCGCACCTGTACCACCACCGAGACGACCTTCTCGTACTCAAGCTTCATCTCCTCCACCGGGTGGAGGAGGAGGATATCAGCCATCTTTGCAATCACATCAACAGGTAAAATGAAATTACATCTAGGAACGTAATAATCTTCTTTCTTCTTCAATTCTAATTGCGAGTTAATTCGAAGGATGCATTTCTATGATGAAAAATGTCATTTTTTAAAATGGAAAATCATTTACAGTCGGTGCAAGGTTGCGGTAAATGCGATAATCGTGGGATATATAGGAATAATGAAGCAGGTCTTCAGAATCAACAACAATATCAACAACTACAACAACACCAATATTATCAACATAATCATCCAAGGAGTATCGTTAGAAGCGAAAGCGTCGGTGAGGAACGTCTCACTGGTACAGACTCATCGATGGTTACCGGTAACGAAAGTTGTCGAAAACAACAGATCCTCCCTCATGAAATATCGAGAAAATTCTCCAAGTCGGGCAAGGTGACAGATATTAACAGCAGTGTTGACGTTGGTGACGTTAAAAATGACGTAAACGTCGTCGGGGTTTCTGTCGAGGACGTTTCGACACCGAAACAACAACAACAACATTTGAGACAATACAGTGATTCAGTGGTGGATAGTGCTACGAGAGTGGACAATCTGTGCGATACCTTGAACGTGTCTTCTTCCATTGCTTCCACTTGTGGCAACAACAACAACAGCAACGAGGCCGAGGCCAGGGACGCGGTCAGCAGGTTGGAATCTCGTGGACCATTGTTGACTCTTCAAAGAACCGGTGCTCCACTGAGGAGTGCGTCTTTCGGTCAGGTGGACTTCAATCAAGGTAAACTATACGAAAATGAAAGCGGGAGAGAGGGAAATAATGTAAATATATATAGAGAGAGAATGGGAAACCCTTCTTAATTGAGTAAGCTAACTAGTATCGTATGAACGACCAATCATCGAATATATTTTCGGTAGCCTTAGAAATCAGTCTCTTCAAAGCGTTACTCGTTGTCAATGAAACCGGAAACCAAATAACAGCTATCACCGAATCCCGGTGTATTACGTTTCAACCCTGAACTATATAACATCGTGCTTTGACTTTCATAGCATGATAGGAGATTGTAAATAGGAAACGTTAAGAGAGAATAAAGAGGAGGAAAGAGAAAGAGAGAGAGAGAGAGAGAGAGAGAAAGAACGTAAACAACGCAAGAGAACCTACAGAATATTCATATTTCGATCGATCGTCGATGCTACGACGAAACTAGAATCAAAGAAATTTCTTCTTGCGTAATATCTCGATGTGCCGCGAGTAAAATATTTTTTTCGTCACATCCTAACGGAATATTTCATTCTCCGAATAGAGAAGATCGTAGCATTTCTCGTCCTTCGTTTAGTAGGGCAAAGAAAGAATAACGATTTCCCAATAAGTAACAAGGTCGAATTTCGTTCTTCGTCTTGTGTCATTTCGTTTCGTGTCATGTCGTGTCGTGTCGTGTCGTGTGGTGTTGTAAAACGGAAACGTCGTATTTCAAAGAGTGAAAGAGTGAGTGAGATAAACACCTTATACGTTAGAAACTTAGGTATATCCTGAAATATCGTCGTTACGATTTTCTTTCTCTGTAATACCTTCTTTTCATATTTCCTCCACCCCTCCATTAACCGACCAAAAGATCAACCGAATGTTTCTACTCGTCCGGACAACCCCTTTCCTCTCTCTATACTTATATTCCTTAGTTTTCATACTCCTTCTCACTAACATAAGTTCGTTATTATTGGAACGGACCGCCTCCTCGTCCTGCGGTTCTGCCAAGCTTACGTGACACTCGAAAAGAGATAATTAGGACTTCTCTCTCTCTCTCTCTCTTTCTCTCTTTCTTCACCTTCTTCAGTTTCTCTCTCTTTCTCTCTTTTACATGATCTTAACCGGTTGAAAGACGAGACGATGTACGAGCACTTGAGTTATTATTAAAAACGTTTGCGGCGTAATTTGCTTCTGGAGTACGTCAATGGTACAATGATTAATGTTGGTCAACGCGTCGTTACGAAATTATTTAGAATCATTTTGGCGGTAGATAGAATTAATCGGATTATCATATTTTTAATGAATTGCATAAAAATGAATTGGTTGGATCGTAAAGGAAGGATACGACAAGTTGCAATAATCTTTCTAGTTAATCGTCAAAAAATACAACCAGTGGCAACTAGTACACGTACGGAGAACAAAGATGTTCGTGCTAGTACTTTGCCTCGTAGACGAGGAGATGCTGTACCAGGTGTTTCGACGTCGCAAAACAGTCCGAATCGTCAAAGTCCAAGGACATCTACACCCAGCGTCGATAGTGCGGTTGGTTCTGCCGAAGGACTCGGTGTACCTCAGCAAGGGAATATCGAAGAAATCCGACCAAGGAGCGATGGTTCTGATAGTTTGGCAACTTCCAGTGCACTTACCAGCCCGGAACCACCGGTACCAGAAGTTAACGATCAACAACCTAGGTTGGAACTACAAGCGGATGTTTCTTCACCCAACGAGGTGATACCATCCTCTGAACCAATCTATCAAGTCGTCGATAACACGCCGTTGGATGAGATTGTTCAAAAAGGTTAGAGTTCTTTTTTATTCTTATTAATAATCTGACAAATATCAATCGACGAAACATACGTATGACGTTAAAGATGATCGAAGATGGAAGACCTTTTTCTTTTCTTTGAGATACACGTAAGAAGAAGATTCGCTACGATATGATTTAGAATATCAGTTTATTGGTATAGAAAGATACGATCGAAAGAGGAAGTTCGATACGTCCAAATATTTTCAAGATAGTCTTTTCTCGATAGTATAAGATGCAAGCGCAAAAATTCTTAACCGGCTTAAATCGTTATTTTACGTGGTCTACTATTTTCAGAACTGTGGGTGCCAGAATCTAAATAGAAATTCGAGCGTCATAGAGTTATAGCAATCATCTTCATTGATGACTTCACGCGATTTCTTACGTTAGTTCGTTCGTTCGTTCGTTCATTCGCGTCTGCAGAATTGCTATTCACAATAAACAATAGCAATTCACCGGTTAGACTGGTGGTGGTAGTGGTTTTTACCACCGATCTCTGCTGATCCAACTCAAACGTACTTTATTCCATTTGAACGACTCGCGAGAAATGATGATACTTGCTCGTGTAATGTCACCTAACCGTGTTAACGTATTATACGCTTTTTTCGCTGTTGATTTGATCACATCCTTGAGTTCAGACTATATTTGTTAGACATTCAAAGATATTCTCATTTAATAGAGAACAGGATAGAACCGCACGAAGTAATCGTTACTCCACCGTTGGAGGAACCAAGACTCAGCCAAGCTAGCGAGGGTAGCGAGGCACCTAGTGAAACACCATCGGAAGCATCTTCTCCACCTGGTAAAACAAGACGTTATCGTGGTGATACTAGTAAAAGAAGAAAGGGCGTTTACATTACGCAATGGCCGGAACCTTTGGACGCAGATAGAAACAAATTAACTGCTCAGAGTAGCGAGGAAAGAGATGAGCCACCTGCGACGCCAAGCGATTTATCCGATTGCGAAGGCCACGCACCACGAAGGTAAAATTATTTCTAATTCGACGTTTATCAACATTGTCCTTTTTCTCTCCCTCTCATTCTGTTAAAAAAAGATAAAAACACATCTTATTAATTCCCGATAACGACTCGTTTTTTTCATGCCCTTCAGTATATATTAAACAATTATTTCTAAGGTACAGCAAAAGACCACTTCGTGGCCCTTACGGTCAAATGCTTGAAGCTGAAATGGCGAAACCTCGTGTAACGGATATCTCTTTGGAAGAAGGACTCCGACCTAGGCGCAAAGTATCCGCTAATCTATCGTATAATACCGGCACTAATAGTAATTCAGAACCGCCTACACCTTGTCATCACAGGACTACCTCTAGCCCAAGCAAATTAGAGGGATTACCTGGACCGAGTCCTGAATTACTCGCTGAACTTTTAAGAGGATCATCGGAGAGAGTTGCACGAGCGCCTACTCATCGTAATGTAAGTGTCAATCAAATATATTTTCCTAAACTTCGTCTTAATCGTCTTTCGATCGGTATCTTCTCGTAGTTGTTGATTCATACGAATTGAAATATAAGAGGGGAATAACGCAAGCTCGGTCTGAGTCATAAATTAATACGTTCGTTTCGCGGAAGACTGGCTGGTTGGGTGGCTGGTTCGTTGGTAAGTTGGTTGGTGGGTTGGTTGGTTGGCTGCATCGTGGCTTTGCAAAGGTCAAAACACCAGCGATGGGTTTTAGCTGCATCCGGTATCGTATCTGGGTGTATTCGCGTGTAGACTACTTCATGAATGAACCAAACTCGCGGAGAAGGAAACACGGTGACGTCAGTCGTAAACACGGCGAAGCTAAAGAGTGGTGGTGGAGGAGAAAGAGGAGAAGGGGGAGGCACTTTCGTACGAAGAAAATAGTTTATCGCTCGTCGATGGAAAAAGCGAGATATTCCTCTTTCTCTTTCTCGTTCTCCTCCTCCTCAATCACCTCCTTCTATTCTCCTTCCATCCAACTTTTTCTCCGAATCCATTTGTGTTTTCGCAAAGACGATCGAAGTTATGGACCGGATGATTAAATTCTTACGTTCGTTTTCTTCTTTTTCTCTCTTTCTCTCTCTTTTTATTTCGCTAATCCGTGATGTAAACCTTTCGATGGTAAAGAAATTTTCTCGACTCTACTACAATATTAAATTTAAAGAATTTAACTCGTATACGTAAGAACGTGATATTCGAGAAAGAGTTGTATCGTCGAATTTCGTGTTTTACTCGAGAGAAATACGCATTCTGGAAGTTTTTGAGCGCAGACTAAACATGCTTCGTCGTCGTCGTCGTAGTAGTAGTCGTCGTTGTCGTGAAAATAAATATGGAGCACGAGTCGTGAGGGAAAAAAAGAAAAAAAAAAAGAAAACTGTGCCTTTGATCAAATAAATTCACGCTTAAGGGATTTTCACGGTAGTTTTGGCAGAATGATTAACAGCGATAACAAATTTTTTATGATATGAGAAGAGGGGATAAAAAAGAAATAATAAACCAAAAAATTGAAAGACGTTTCAATCAGTGATATTGATTAGAAATTAATCGTACACTTATTTAGTCTCTTGTCTCTTGGGGCCAAACGAAGAAGACACAACATACACTTATATACACAGAGATTAAAGATATACATAAATATATAGAATACATTACAGTGTGTTTTTTCCCCGTACATACCAATCTCACATTTTAGAGAAGCTTTTGTGTCACGTTCAAAGGTATACACCATAGTCAAAGGAAACCTATTAACAAGATCGTCTGTGCGTTCCATCATGCAAATGAAAACGTTTTTGTGTCCATTTTCCTCTCTCTTGAGAGAGAGAAAGACAAGTACGTGCTCTTTCAATCTGATGCAGGTGTCAGTTTCCGGTGTCGCCTACCAAAAGAGATTCGTGCTAACGTTTACACATGCTTTAACAAATTTAGAATACTTATACTCGTTTATGTTTGATGGCGTCACAATCATCACGTTCGAGGAGAATCTTTGTTTTTTGTGATTGACGATTTTTAAAGAAAATGTCAAGTATTTAGGAATGCACTTGATAAAACAATTTTCCTTTTTTGTTTCTGTCAACGGGTTAAAAAGTGAATATATTTTATAGAAAGTATTCAATATAAATAATATAGAAAGTAGAAAAAAAGGGAATACGTCATTAATACTATTTTCTTTGTAACACGATTATATCGTAGAATAGAAATTTCACGTGCCGTTTATATTAGCTACAACCATGACATGGAGAATCATTTAAATTCGATAATCTCGTTCATTTAAAAACGTTTTTCCTTGTAGAAAAGCGTGGAAGAGTCAGTAGGGATGAAAGAGGGGAAAAAAGGATAAATACATACAGACAGACAGATTGGCAGGGTGATAGGATGATGAGGACAAGGTCGTGGTAAATAATAACAGGAGATGTAACGTAGAAGGACGAAGAGATAACTGAAGATGGGAATGGAGAGGATGAAGTGGATGAAGAGCATGAAGGGGAAGTTAGAAGCAAAAGGACGAGGTTGGATGATTAGGACGAGGTGAAGGAAGAGTTGGGTGGAGGAGGAAATAGAGTAGTGTACAGAAGGATGATTCGGTGTGTGATCCACGTGAAATTGCTCGCGCCGGCGTCCGAGAGTCAAAGGCAATCGCCTCCACCACCACCGTCGGCACTGTGGCGCTTCTCTTTGGCATCGATCAGCAGCAGCAGCAGCCACAGCCTGTTCCTAGCAATCCTACTGAACGCCCGCCCGTTCAGTTTCGATAACGTCCGCGTCTCGTTGTTTTCTTCTTCGTTAACGGAAAAACATCGTCTCTCAATTCAGATTGAGAAACATTTTTCTTTGCCCATCTCTTATCGAACAATAAACCGAATAATTTCTTATTAAATGATATTCTCCAAAGATAGGATTGATATTCTAACGATAAAAGGAAAATTAGTTTCGGTGTAACAGTTCGAGTTATAAAAAATAAAAAGGACAAAATTAAAGTCCCTGATAGATCGTTTCGATGATAATCGTCCTTATTTAGGATTTGTACTTTCAAAGGATAACTACGTCGTTTATCACCGGATGGTTAATAATCTGGGGGTCGTTAATAATACATAGGAAACACGTGACGACTTTTCTCGTTTCGACGTATAGGTAATGGTTACATTTAAGGATAAAGTGATCAATCAGTAACTAATTGTGAATGTGAGAAAATAATGAATTAACTACCTCTCTTCGATAAGTCGTATAAACGATGAAATATGATTTTTGAAATGTTACGAAACAATTTGTGTAGAAAATATTGAAGGAATATGTAAATTAGATTAGGTGTATTCGATGACATGTATACATATATACATATAATTTATATTTAAAAAGGTATGGTAATGTTATGTAAACTTTCGCCACGTGGGTTTGGACTTCTATGATAATATCAAATTCGATTGGGGCTCGAAAGTGCACTATCCCTTGAACTTGATCTCATGCGTACGATTACGACAACTACGACTGCGAGTACGGCAACGGCGGTATCATGAGTCCGTGTAAATTCAAGTTTATCGAGTGGAGAATATCGTGCTGTGTGAGATGCGAGTGTTCGTTGCTAACGGTTGTAGAAATTCAAGAAAGATAGACGAAGAGGATGGCGATCAACGCCAGCGTGAGGCCCATCGAGTGTCGGCTATCCCTGGACAACAGGAATAACGGGCATGTCACGAGAGAACGCGTAGGTGCTTTCTAAATTCCTTCTTACCGATAATCAATTGATGTCCGATGTTTAACACGAATCAACGATCAAAGGTCTTATTCCTTCAAATCCTCCTCCTTATCATCTTTATATATTCAAATGATCATTCGATACTACGTAATAATAATAATAATAGTAATAATAATAATAATAATAATAATAAATAATTTTCCCCTTTTCATTATGATTATTATTTAATATCAAAGGCAACGTTTCTTTTTTTTAATTATTGTATATAGTAGATAGACATTATAAGTAATTTATTTATTTGAATCTTTGGGTGGGATAGAGAAAAAAAAGCAGGAAAATATTTTTGTAGTAACAAGACAAAAATGTCAATTCATCTTTACTCCTTTTCACGTTTTACTCTTTAATTAAAACTTTTGTCAATCGTTCGAAATAGGTCTATTTCTCTGTCTGTCTGTCTGTCTGTCTCTCTCTCTCTCTCTCTGGTGATCTAAATTTATTAAGAATAAACGAGATTTTGTTTAACAGTTGTTACGAGTTATTAGGAACATTTTGGATAATTACACTTTTAATTCAGAAAATGATACACTCTACGTGATAATCCATAAATCCGTAGACCGTCACACGTGGCGATAGTAAAGCACGTGCGCCTGCTTCGTATGTACAATACGCACGTGTAGCTTCCTCTGGTATATACGAGGTCACGTTCCATCGAAAAAATAACGATCGAACCAACCGAGACGATGATCAAAATCGTCGAGTTATAGGGTTTCCTTTCGAGGGTGAATCTCTAAGGTTGTCTCTGAGAATAGAAAATACTAAACCATTGAATGAATGAATGAATGAATGAATGAACGAACGAACGTACCAACGAACGTACCAACGAACGTACAGACGAATGAATTTTAGATTTCTTTCGAGAGAAAAAAAACTATAACCTTTTTTTATTTTTCTTCTATGTTTTAGGATACGAGAACTCACGTAGTCGTAGAACTTTATGATACCGAACGTTCCTACGTGGAGGCTTTGCAAATACTAGTCAATGTAAGTATAATATATATATAATATATTATATTATAATGTGTTAATATAATTTGAGACTGTGATTGGAAACTTAATTGAAACGTTTCGTTTTAATGAAAGATTTATCGATAATAACGTATAGGATATAAAATTTCCTTTGTAATTGAACCCCCAACATCGATTATCACGACGTATACATGAATTCTAATAAACGTCAGCTAACTTATTATCTATTATCTTACCAAATGCATTCCGGTCCATTACATCCGGCACATTTCGGAATATAATGTATATATATCATTCGTTCAATGAAATATGTAAATTTAAAAATAGCAAAATGGAAAGAATGTTAAACGCTTTCGTCTATTCGATCCTCCTTTTCCCTCTTACACCTCTTCTTCATTCTTTTCATCCTCCGAGATAGCGACCGAATCAAAATACATTTCTATTAACCATTGAGATTTTTTTCCCTCTTTTTTTTTTCTTTCTTTTTTAATCATTTTGTCATATTTTATATCGTAGGTAGAGAGTTATTTCTTTTTTTGTTTTCTTGAAAGATCATATTTTATTAACATCTCTTAAGAATCCACCTAAATTTCGTCGCAGCGCCAAAACCGATTCAACTTTCAGTTCAATGTGATTGTCATATTTTTTAAACAACATTCCCCACCTCCAAGCAATCACCCAACCACCCACCTACACGCGCAGGAAAGGAGGATCTATTATTTCGACGATGGCCTTGCCCGGACTACGATTGAGATGCTACAATTTTTCATGTCGTCGCTTGTGGATATTCTCGAGGCAATAACGAAAAAATACGTAAAAAAAAAAGAAAAAAGAATAAAAAAGAAAGAGAGAGAGAGAGAGAGAGAAATATTCTGAAAGTTGGAAAAATAAACTCAACGATCTCTCTCACTCACTCACTCACCTCAACTCAACTCAACTCAACTCAACTTAACTCAACTCAACTTCATCCTTACTCTCTCTCTCTCTCTCTCTTTCTATCTCTCTCTATTTTTTTCTCTTTACTCCCCTTTTACCCCTTTTTACGAAGCCGTTCGTGCTATACGAAGCTATGCTTTTTAAAACGTTAAAGGTCAAAGATAAAGAAGGGTGCGAACGTGCGCACCTTATTGTACATCCAGCAAAACTTATGTGTTAGATATATTTTTATTTTTCTTCTCTCAATACTTCGTCGTTGTATACTTTGAATCGTGTTTTATCTTTTTCTTACTTTCTTTCTTTATTTCTTTCTCGTACTCTGGCTTCAGCACGTCATTACGTAAAGGAAGAAAAATATTAGTAACGGGTTAGACGATATTTATCGTTTTTTTCCCCCATAATATACTCTATATTCTAAATTGAAAATATAAAGTTCAATGTGTGCTGTCGTCCATTAAAAGTTTCACCATTAGAATTCAATCGAAAATTCTTCGTCTCTCTCTTTCTCTCAATTTTTTATCTTATTTTCTTCCTATTTTTCAATCATTCTAACTATTACTTTCATTTCTTCTTCCAGTTCACGGTTTCAGTAGCATGCCGAAAATTTGTTTATTCTAGTCCATGGCCATCCGTTCAATCTTTTTCTACATTTACTATTACGAATACTATTACCATCACTAATACCATTACACAATCTCTACTACGTTTATATTCAGTTCCTTTATTATCCATTCGACCGATGAGAACCTTGAAACTCATAAATCCACGTAGGAGCAATTTAAAGCATCGTTTTTCTTCTCGTTATACACGAAAAAGAAGAGTGAGAGAGAGAAAAAAAATATGTCCACCGCATTCCTCGCACTTCATTAACCCCAGAGCAATTGATTTTCCCCATGTGATACACACACACACACACACATATATATACACATACACATTTATATACTCTATAACTTCCAACGGATCGTAAAGTTAAACGTAAGCTTTTTATTTCCTTTATATAAACCACTATTTATATTTTATTCAACATATTCTTGAATACGAATCAAGATTTTACACTTGTCCGTGAAATAACCATCATCGAATGTGATTCATACGTACCACATATACACACGCATGTATAAATATTATATACCACGAGGTATATAAACACATATACTCATTCGTTCGACGTCGTTACCCTATAAGGGAGAATATTGCGAAACAAAATTCGATTTTTGTTCCAGAAATATCTGCAGCCTTTGAAGAGTCCCGAGAATGCCGGCTTGGTGGACGCCGTTACGGTGGATGAGATATTTTATCAGGTAAGTTAGTACGCACCATGTCCTCGTTTAAATTACTTTACAAAGAGAACATACAAGGACGATATATAATATAACGATGATATAATTAATATTATATACACCCATACACATATAACGAGTATTTTCTTTCTTTTTTTTTTACCTAAAAAAAAAAAGTGACAGCCATTCAAAGTAATTTCATCAGTCGCGTTGTTAAAAATAAATATTTTATATTACGAATTTGATTGATATACAAAAAGATCAATATACTGCAGCAAATATCTATTTCTTTTTTTTTTTTCCTTTTATCAAGGCCAACAAAGTCTTTTTTTTTCCCCCCTCTTCCTCTTCTGAATATCGTAGCAGATATTAAAATGCATTCAAATGCGTATAACGACGTCACGTCTTCGAAGTGACTCTTGACTCTCAAGATTGAAATAAAAAAAAATATATATGTGTTTATTTATAGATTCCTTTTTCTTTTCTTTTTTATAGAAAAATTATTACAAAATTTTGATACCCTGTGTTTGTTTGTTCGAAATATTTCGTAGATTCCAGCGATACTTAGCCATCACGAAATCTTTCTCGAAGAGTTAAGAAAACGATTGGACACTTGGGAAGTAAGGCAAACGATTGGTGACGTTTTCTTAGAAGTAGTGAGTATTATTATTATTTAAAAAAAAAAAACAATATATATATTAGATTAGTGGAACAGAAATGTTAGATTTTCCCCTATTGAATTATGGCCAAATATCAAATATTTTTTCTTCGTCAATCCAATATATAAGAAAAATCTTTAAAAAAAAAAATCAAAAAGACAAATTTTCTTATTGCATTTGTTCAGTTTACAAAGCCGGTCGTACTCGAGACGTACACACTCTTCCTGGACAATTGGAAATCCGCTAGAAAGGCGATTAAAACAACGTGCCAAGCTAAACCGGCTTTCGCACGATTTCTCGAGGTACACACATATATTCATTAATTGGTACCTTTGTCTTAAAGTAATTTTAACCATAGAAAATAAAATAAATAGTATTATGGGTTAGACGTGAATAAACGTAGTAAATACAGAATTATATTCCATGATTGTTTCGTTTTCGTAGACGATGGAACGCGAACACAAAGGGAAGCTCGGTCTTGATCAACTGTTAATTAAACCGGTACAGAAAATACCGCGTTATGAGCTACTCATTCAGAGACTTATCAAGCACACTGATTCTGCTCATCCCGATTACAAGTTTCTACAAGCAGCACAAAAAGAAGTACACGAATTGGTCGTAAAGATCAATTGTACCGAACGTGAATCTCTCGAATGGGAACAGCAACAAAGTACTTTGAGAGAGGTTCAAGCCCTCGTCGAGGGTCTAGCAGGAATCGTTACGAACGATAGGTTTGTGTGTTGATTTTTTCTTTTTATTATCTTTTAATCATAATTATCTTTAAAATAGATATTTTACCAGCGTCTCTACCATTCGCGTAACCCCCTCCATCCCCGTCAATCGATTATGTGTATCATTTCCAATCGGTTATACAACCTCTTCTTTTTTTTATTTTTTTTTGTATTTCTTCTTATTTTTTATATCATCTCTTTATCATTTTATTTCACCGTCCCGTTTTTTTTTTTAATATAGACAAATAAATATCGAAAATCTATGGTTGAGCGAGTCCATCGATTTTCGATATTCATTTGTCTATACTTCTCTCGTGGGATAAAAAAAGATGGAAAAAGGTATAGATGAAAGGATATAAAAAAAAAAAAATAAGAAAATAAATAAATAAAAATAAAAATAAAAAATAAAAAATATAACTTACGTAACTTCGATATCATTTATTATTGGCAGAGCGTTCGTCCGTCACGATTTGGTTACCATTGCCTCGAATCAGGGCACAAGGAAGGAACGAGCCCTTTTTCTATTTTCCGATTTATTGGTTATTACAAGTATCAAAAGACGAAGTGGTACAATAAGGAAACCATCAACGTAAGTACACCATACTTAATTGCATTCCTTTAATAATTTGACTGTTACATTGAAATCACGTTTGGCTCAGAATACCATTGATGTATATTTTACGATGCAAAATTTCGTAGAAATAAATCTTTTAAAATTTGTTAATTGTTCCATGGGACACTCTTTTTATTTCGAAGTATATTCTAATTAAACGATAATGTTTAAAACGAACTAATTGTAAATAGTTCAAATGTCTCCAGCCACCAATGATCAACGTGGCAGTCAAAGTGTGTTAATGCATTTTGTTATCTAATAACATACGATTATGATGATTAATCTATCTATTTATCTATTTATTTATCTATCGATTAATATCTCGATCGTAGGAGTTCATGTCCGAACAGTTTGGTCAGTCTTTTGGAAGCTAACAAATACAAAATGTTGATGAGAATACCATTGGACGATCTCGAGGTGATGAAAGGTATTAAATTTCATTTTATAATATAATAGATAAAAAAAAATAGTTTCAACGAGTTATATCGAAAAAGGGAGAAAGAAAAAGTTCGTTTAGAACGACGAAAATATAATATCTCAGCTGGTCTCCATCGATCTTTCATTCTCAGCCAAGGACGAGAATCTCAGACGAATGGCACGCGAAGTTGATCACCTACGTGAGGATTGCGCCACATTGAGCCAATTGCAAGAACTCTCGGCTACCATACATGGAAATAAAGGACAACTCGAGGATCTTATCAAGGATATGTTGTGCCAAGCTCAAAGGCAATTGGCCGAAAGAAACGCTGCTCATTCTCAACTGGCTTGTCTAGAATTAACATTAAACACCCAGTAAATAATCCATTTTTACCAAGATTTTCTTTTTCAACTTCTTTTCATCAGAGGTTATTTATTATTTCTCATTTTTTTAGATCGGGTATAGAAAATATTTCCGTTGTTTTCACAAAACCCGACAAGAGAGCTAGCTGGGAAGAAAGTTTCAACGAAGCCAAACAAAAGTTAGGTGAGTTAACTGATTTTTCTTTTCGCGTAATATATTGAAATATCGTATCTTCCAATTGAATTGTGGCCAAAACTTCAGCTTTTTTTTTCACCAACCTAATATATAATTGTTTATATATAGTGAAACTTTATATTCTTATTTACATATATATTTCGACGTAAATACATTTCAGCGTTGTCTGCTGATCGAAGACTATGTCCAGAATTCGTTGGTCCTTTACCTATTAGAAAGACACGAGCGGGACTTCAGTTTACTTGTGCAGCACCTACTTTATCGAATGGACAAGAATCTCGTGATGTGTGGGTTTGTAACAGCGACGGATACGTTGGTCAAGTTTGCGTGCTGAGTTTGAGTCCTGAACCACCTCAAGTTACATCTTGTAATGGAGTTTGCAACGCTAGAATACTTTGCGTTGCTGGCATACCTGCTTGTACTCCCGGGTAAGTATTTTCTTTAATAATTATTATTATTATTTAATTCGAATAATTATTAATGTAAATTATATTCCTTATATTATAGTTCCAACTCTTCCGCATCTAATAGCAACAACACGTTCGTTAATAGTAAAAGCGGTATAAGTATTTCCGTACAAGACGTTGATTCCGGTAGCGGTAATATTCAATTAGACAGGTAATAATCGATATTTCTTTTTTGATTAAGAATTAAATTAGATTCTGCATAGGTTGTTACACAACTTACTTATTATTATTATTATTTTTGTCTTTTTCTTCTTCTTCTTCTTCTTCATCATCTTCTTCTTCGCAGCAGCTCGAGCTCCGACGAGTCGGACTCGGACGACATTCCAAGCGTGGATACTTGTAGCGTGACCTTGAGCGGTGACGTTTCCAATATCGATAACGCTACTGTCATTGAGGAAGATGCCAATCAGCCTACCATGTGGTTAGGAACGGAAGATGGTTGCATTCACGTTTATAATTGTAACGACAATATTAGAATAAAAAAGAACAAAGTTAAGATTCAACACGGTAGCAGCGTTCACTGTATCATGTAAGTAGATCTTAGATGGTTACGGGTGAAAAAGTGTCTGGTAATGACGCGTGTTGTGTTATAATTAACTCTCGATATACATACCCCCCCTTCTCTTTCTCGATTATAGATACTTGGACAATAAAGTATTCGTGTCACTTGCCAATGGCGATATAGCTGTATACATTCGAGATCATAGTAAGTTCCCGTATTCATAATAACCCTCTCCCTTACGATACATTTTCATAACGACCTTGATAACGAGTATAATTTTAAAACAACAACAAAAAACACATATATGTGATTATCCTTTTGAATTCAGCAGGAGGTTGGAACACACCAGATCCTACTATAGTGTCAGTTGGTACCGCAGCATCACCGGTAACTAAGATGCTTCCGGTATCTGGCAAATTGTGGTGCGGTTGTCATAACTCTGTTAAAGTTCTCAACACTCGTACATTAGATATCGAGCATAATTTCGTGGTAAGCAACGACACGAGTCGAGCTGTCACGTGTATGGCAAACTCAGGTGGTTTCGGTGTATGGATTTCATTGCACAACAGTGCTGTACTTAGATTATTCCATGCCGGTAGTTACGAATGTTTGACGGATATTAATATTGCACCGGCAGTAACCAAGATGCTTGCTAGTAAGTTTTAAATCTTAAACGTAACAATTGAATAAAAATGATGTCGTTTAATCAAAGAACCTATTATATATTCAACGATATTTATTTTAACGAAAATATTAAACTTGTTGCAGGTTGCGATGACATAATAAGACAACACAAAGCAGCGTGTCTCAGAGTTACCGCATTATTGGCTTGCAATGAATTATTATGGATTGGTACGAGTGCTGGTGTATTATTAACAGTACCAATACCTCACATCAAGCCATCAACACAAAGAATATCTCAACCACCTATAGTAACTGGTTGGTATCTTTATCTTATTTTCTTTTGTAATTGAGATTTTAACGAAAACTTGTTTTTTCTTTTTTCTTCTTTTTCTCCTTCTTCTTCTTCTTTCTTCTTCTTCTATTTTCCCAAAGGAATACCTCACGGACACACCGGACACGTACGGTTTCTAACATACGTTGAAACCAGTATAACAACTAAACCAGAACCACGACCAAAGGTTAATAGATATTCTTTGAAATCTAAAAAAGTACATCAGAATAACATCAATCGCGGTAAACTATTGGTGATATCTGGCGGAGATGGGTACGAGGATTTCAGAGGACCCCAAGCATCCGCTGAATTACAAGCTGGTCGCGAGGATTCGACGAATCATCTTCTCTTGTGGAAGGTGTGATGCAATTCTGCACGACCCAAGGTAGCGATACTTTGTTTCCTTCAATATGACAGAATAGAAAAAAGAAATTTTTTTTTTTAAATAAATAAATTTAAAAAATATACAAGAACAGAAAGTAAATTTTCATAGCGATATCTGGGAGGATGATGATGAAGATTTCGTAGAAAAGACAAAAATGTTTTTTCGTGAAATAAATTTGTAGCATAGGGTCGCGGTTCACGAAAGCCGGCACGACACGCCGTGGGAAAGTTCGTTGCTGTCGAACTTGCAGCAGCCGATATTAGAACGTCATCCTCAACGTGCTGTACCATACTTGGTCAATACGGACGACGGATCTGCTAGACGATTTTTCAGGGAACGAGGCAAGGTTCTCTGGTTGCTCCTGGCGGAGTGGATCAGAACAAGGATAAGAAAGTTCCGTTATCTTCAAACCGAAGTCGAATTCGTGTTACAATGATGGTGGTCAAAATCTTGCTTAAAAAGGAAAAAGTAAGAAAATAACTTTTTCTTCGTGCAGGTATTTTTGTTTTTTTTCCTCGATCGGATTGAATAAAGTTTGTTATTCTTTCGTTCGTTCGAGGAATGGGTCCGAGGTAATTGTTAATATATTTGTTGAATTTATTAAATAAAATTACATTCGGGGGAAATAAAAAAGGAAGATATTTTACTTTCTGATTATTTGTAAGATGATAATTTTTTTTCTTTTTTTAAAATATGACTATAATTACTCTCAGGATTTATATTTTGTTCGCGAAATTCGTCTAATTATACTACGTGTATTTATTTACACTTACTTGTTGAAGTTTGGTCAAGATTGTTTTGGTAAAAACTTGTTCATAAACTAAACCGACGATATGATCAATCGTCGTTGATGGTATGTTGGGTAATATCACTTTGTTCGAAGAAGTTATTATTAAACTCTTACTATGTCCTGAGTTATGCCTGTCTATGATTCGGGTATAAATCTTGTATTATAAATCGTCTTATAAATGGAAAATCAATAGGAAGAAATAAATGATTAATTTTAATGATGTGTCAATACCATGTTGTAACAGAGTAAACGATGATGTAATTAATGTGTGGTACCTGAAAGGGCTTCGAAAACGAGCTTATAACGTTTTAAATGGCCTAAATTAAACGATCATGTGTTATATAAATGAGGAGGAAGAGGGAGGAGGGAGGAGGTTTCTCTCTCATTTCTTACAAATGTTTAAAAATAATTGACAAGAATTCATCGTTGTCTTTCGATGATACAAAAGAAAAAAAAAACCCAAATGTACCTCGTTATTCGTTTTGAATGTTAAAATGATGTAAATTAATTAATTAATTAATTAATGTGTCCATTGTATCTCCTGTAAAAGAAATTTAACGTAAGGATCAATTTTTCTGGTTTTTTTTTTTTTTTTTCGATTAAAGATAATATATCGCGTCGGCGTGTGTGTGTGTGTGCATGTGTGTGTCTGTCTCTGCCTGACAGTGTGTTTTAAGTATGAATGTGGTTGAGATATTGAATATTATACAATTATCCATATCAAAGAGAAAAAGAAAAAAAAGAAAAAAAAAAGAGTGCAAATTACTGAAAAAGAAAAACAAAAAAAAACACGAAGTCGTCCCGCTATGATTGACTCCATTGTGGTTCCTATGCTTACGTGCGCATTATCAAAATAAACGCGAAATACGTTTGACAATAATTTATTATCAAGAAATTTGGCGAAGAAAAAAAAAAAGAAATAAGAGAAGAAGAAGAAGAAGAAGAAGAAGAACAAATATCGCTTCACACTTGACCAATCGAAAGAAAAAATTAAATAAATAAATAAACAAACAATGATACGTAACATCGATACGCTCGTGTGAATGTTGGATAAGTTGAAAAGATAAATAAAAAATAATAAAATAATAAGATTCTACTTATAATGCCGTAAGTAATGTATAAAGAATTAAAAGAAAATTATTCACGACTATGACGATGACGATGACGATGACGATGACATGATATCGATGCTTTAAATAATATTCTTACCGAGTATATATGTTTTAAGTGTGAAGGAAAAAAAAATAATAAAAGAAGCAACAACACAGAACAAGAAAAAAAAAGAATAAAAATAAAATAAAATAAACCAGATGTAATTGTAATTTTGCTAATTTAAGACTGAATGAGAGATAGAAAGCTACACACGATATATCTATACAAAGTTATATCTAAATATTATTCTTCGATCGTTGGAAGAGGAAGAGTAGGAGGGGAAAAGGGGAAGTATATTTGTGCCACTTTATTGTGTGAACGAATAAAACATTAATCGAATATTCCTCCCCCTTTTTTTTTTTTTTTAATCGATTTTACTGCACGCACGTATTCTGAACGAAAAGAAAAAAGAAATATTTAAAACGTCAAGAGATACGGGTAATTATATTATTTTTAATTCACCTATACACCATAATACAAATACCTACTGTAATTAATACATTTTTTTTTTTTGAGAAAGAAAACTGGATAAAAAAAAGTAAAGTAAGAAAATACTATAGAGTAAAAGCCCCCATTATGGACACTATAAGAGTAATTGCGAATATTTGAATTTTTTAATTATATTTTAAACCAATATAATCAACTTTTTTTCCGTCAAACACTTTAATCAATGTTTTTATTTGTACAATTTAAGTAATCAATTTCAATAAGAATAAATTTAATAATTAATACATGAACTTGAAATGAACGAGTCGAATGTGTGTATTACGGATAGTAAAAAGGGCCAATTAGGGACATACCAGTGATCCCATTATGGACAGGTCCAATGCGCATGGGTACAAGCATATATATACATATATGCATATATGTATATGTATGTTGGGAAGGTTAATGAACTCAAATTGTGACATGTCGCTAATTCACGCAAGTGATTTTTTGTGTCCCCATTACGGATACCCGCTATATTTTAATTAATATTAACTTGATATAGTATAAAAAAATCATTATATGGTTATTTAGACTATAAACAACTTAAAATAATTTGAAATGAAACAATTACATAAAAAAAACATATCGAAATTTGAATTTGAAAATAAGACCTTTCTTAAAGGACTTGTTAAGAAATTTCACATATACTCGCAATTGTATTTCACAATCAAATGAACAACACAATTGAGTTTTAATTAATCCATGTATGTATGTAATAATATTTCTTCTTTTTTTTTTATTGGTATGTACAATTATAAATGGTTCGTTTAAATTGTAAATGGTTAGTGAAAATATTTTAAATGCATGAAAATATATATTTTTACTTATATTATAAATATTATTCAGAGTAAAAAGATAAAACGTATATATATATAAATATATATTTATAAAAAGATGTGTATAAAAAAAATTAGATAAGATGAAATTAAATGATCGATTTGATACGATCACGAAAGATATGAAGAATTATTCATAAATTTATTATTTTAATAACTATAATAAGATATATATAATTATCGTTCATACTAACGTTTAATCTTATTTTACATGTAAATATGGATTTCATATACACACATATATTATACACTTATTAGAACCACAGTTTCATTCAATGGCACGAGTAATATCTTTTTTTTGATAATAACGTTATAAAATATATATATATAAAAGATTTAAAAACAAAAAATCAAATTCATTAATACGTAACATTAAAATCGTACGGAGAATAATCAAATCTCTTTATTTTGGTAATTTTCTTTTTTTGCTGCATACGAGATGAATGGAAATTTCGTTTCTTTTTTCTTGTATTTTTTATTTTATTTTATATTTTATCTTTATTTGTTTGTATAATTTTCTTTTCTGCACAGTTACATCGGTTCACATTGACTAGAACTTGTTCACACTTACACACAGAGATATCAACGTGTATGAATATATATATGTGTTTAAATTTATTACGTAAAATAATTTGGATCGTGTAACTGTGCTTTGATAAACGTGTATAGAATTTTGTTAGTTTTTTAATACGACGTAACATACTTTGAAAATTCGTCGAACGTTTGGAGAATAATGAATTGAACAAAATCAAGGGAGGGGTTGGCGAGGGGAAGAAAAAAAAAAGAAATATCAATTATTTTCGTAGTAGATTTTGTTGATAATACGAATTGACGAAAGATTACGCTATTTTAATCCGAATCGTCAACGTCGCGCTGTCATTTGCACGTGTCAAATGATTGGAGTTCTCGATGAAAAGTCGTTTCACGTGTAAACTTTCGACAATATTGATATCTATATATATATATATATTTAAAAAAAGAAATACCTAAAGGTTTATAGTTAAAAAAAAAAGAATACTTTTATAGATCATCTCCGCTGGGATATTTTAAAGCCTTCATTTTTCAACCCTTTCAATTAAAGTGGAATGCCTCGATTAAAAATATCCAAAATTAAACACGGTAGTGTAAATACGAATATTGGGGGGTAAATAAAAATATAACTTTATATTAATAAAGAACTTTGGTACCTACATCTCAAACGAATGACGTTGAAATAATAAACTCGTCTCGATTATTTATCGATTATTATTATTTTTTTTTCTTCTTTAAACGTTCACTGCCGCCAACTCGGACTCGTGTTCCTCGCTAACGGGTGTCGAGGGTGCTTCGGTAATAGGGGTTGGTGGATCACCGCTGCTGAAATGATTATCTCCTGTACCTGTAAAAAAAATTAAATAAACGGATGATAAGGGCTAAATAATTAATTAGATAAAAATCTTAATCGCGTACCTGTAAACGAATTGGATCTACTTCTAGCTGGCCAACAAATTCGGCACAACGGTTTCAATATACGAAATCTTGGTCGTGGCATTCGAAGTAAAACGTAAATGTATGGATCCAAGGTGAAGTGTATGCACAATAAAATATCAGCGACGACGTGAAATATGCGGATACATTTTTTCAATGTCAACATCTTCTGTGGCAGTGTCATCGAGAATTGTGCGAGCGGAATGGAAAACTGTATAACAATTGAACGAATATAAGGTTACAATTATTTATATTTTAATATAATTATTATATTCTATTATTAGATTTTTCATTCAAATTATTGTGTCAGATAATATTAGGTTGGTGGAAAAAAAATGTCGAATTTTTCCATTAAATTGTGGCCAAAAATTCGACATTACTTTTCCACCAATCTAATATAGACAATAATTAATAAAAAAAATCTTAACTGACAATCAAAAGGGGAAATTCTATTTATTAAGAATATTATATTCGTTATAAATAAACACGTGTCCTTTGTTAAGTAACATAAACATCAATCAATAGAAGAATTTGAATTGACTTTCACAGAGGACAAAGTCTAACAGTGTATTTCGAAGAGGATGGTACTTCGTATTAATACTTCCGTGCTTTTAAACTAAAATATTATATTTTCTTCGATTAATTAACAATCATTTACGGTACGTCATTTATATTAAAGAATATTTATTTTCTTTCATTGAATTTAATCTAAATTGCGTCAGATAATATTCTATCCTAATCGAATAATTTATTTTTCTTTTAAGATATTAAATTTTGTTGTTTTTTTTTAAATTAATTCGAATGTGCGTTTAACGTGAAAATAGGAAAAAGAAATTGTATTAACATATTTATCGTTTTATACGTAGAACTCGTTCATTCATTCATTCATTGATCAATCATACACCATGTGTTTGTGTGTGTGTGTAGATTTTATTTTTAATAAATGAGCACACAAAGTAATCGATGTACGATTCGAACAAAACATTTGTCGACACGCACGTTACTTTATTATCGACGACATCCGGTTTTAAGATCGCAGGTCTATTTTTCGCGATGTTTCGTTGGTCTTAATGTAGGGGGGTGAGGGCTAAGGGGGATCGTACGTGAGAACATTTAAAAACAATTATACGTAGCTATTGAATATTAAATCATAAGTAAAGGAAATACAAAGACCGAATTATTATTATTTGATAAAAATCATCTTCGTGTTCTCTATTTTCTTTTTTATATTTTTTTTTAATACATTATTATCATATAAAACGAATAAAATATGACATAAACAAACGAATTGGAAAAATTGAATCGAAGAATATCGTTGAATTAGAAATCTATCAATTATTCTATCAATTATTAGATAGTATCAGATCTATCAATTATTTCTAACATAATAGAACAATTATTATTAACAATGTATATAAAAAAAAAATACGTAAGGCTTTTAGAGTTCCAGCAGGAACAAGTAAGTGTCAGAAATATCGTCGATTTTTCGACTGCGTAGGAGTAAAGTGTCAACTTTAATATCCCTTGCAAGCACGTCACGTAAAAACCATCGTTGCTTCCCATAAGAAGCTACTAGCCGGAAGCTAAGTTCTTTTCCACTAAGCTATTTCTCCTCAGGGTTGCGCCAGACTAAAAATGGTCCGATCATTTTCTCCCTAAGAAATGTCCAACTCGATGGACACTCGAACAACAACAATAAAAAAAAAATACTATTTACGACTTATCGCAAAAGTTTGTTTGAGTTATTTATTATTAAGAAGAAAATATCTTCGATATAAAAAAACTTCCATAAACGATCTTCGACGTATTAATTTTGTTTTATATAAAATAAAACAAAAAGAAAGTATATTAATAAGAAGGAAATATTGTGTTTAGAATAAAATAAAATGTATAAGTGTTC
>JACGTP010000039.1:204300-250394 GCA_023678845.1 Mischocyttarus mexicanus | reverse complement strand
AGAAAAAAATAAACATAGTATCAAATAGAAAATATTTGTCAATTTAAATGGAACATCTTTGACACTTGATTCATTACCCTTTGAAACTTTCGAAAATTGTTTTGACGTTTACGACATTATTACTGAAAAAAACCTTGCTACGTAGTTTTCATTATCTCGAATATCTTATAAATTTAGTTTCATCAATTTTTCTTATTTCATTGATTCTCAATGATTAAGATTGTTATTTTAGATGAAGATATTTATATATAGAACGCGATATATTTTTCTCTCGATTTAATGTCGACTCGAGGGTTTTACAACACTTACTATACTTCGAGGACCTTGTAAACATCCGCGTCTGGCAAAAATATTCTCCTTAAAATAAAGATTAAGTCTAGAACGTATATAAAATACTACACTCTTCTACTATTAGTAATAATAATAATAATAATAATATTAAGGAATGCAACGTGTTGATCAAGATTGATATATAAATAAAAAAAAATGAAAAATAATGCGTCAATGCTTGAATCTTCGTATGATAGATGATTAATTTTATTCGAGGAAAGAATCGAACTGATGCCCGTGACTCCCATCAACCCCAATAAACCCTTAGTAAGACGCATGCTCGTCTAACACCATATCGTAGGATTGGTTTTCCTAGAAATTAAGGAATGAACCTTACGGGGGTAATGTCTTTCTCAATGATATTAATCGATCTAAATTAACACTCGTAAATTGTATACAGGGATGAGTCAATGGGAACTGGTATCTTAAATAACTCCTTTACCTATTGTTTGTATCGAAAAGAAAAAAAAAAAAAAAGAAACGTTTCACAATAGATTTCTTCTTTTCTCTTTTTTAATATTTTTTAATATATCAAAAAAAATATAAATTTAAAATATAAAAAATTAACAAATTACAAAAACATAAAATCGTATCCATCTAATGCGTTTCTTAAGTTCTTTGCCTTCGTTGCTTTAAATTATTTTTATTAACTCGCTGATTAATTTGTATATTTTAATATTTAAGGTGTAATCAATTATAATTTTTATTTCTAATTCTCTACGAACTCGATTAAACTTTTAATTGAAAGATTATAGTAAAAGCTTTAAAAAAGAAGAAAAATAAAAAAAAAAATTGTAATCGATCTTTTGCGAAAATATTTTCTCACCTAGCAAATCAATCGTTCAGACATTTAAGACTTTTAACATCGTGCTCGTAAAATAGAGCTGCTGACCTGTAAACATTGCCCAAGAGGCCTTCGAAAGAGATACTCTTTATGCGAAATGTAGATATAAATTTTGATCCGAGAGGGGCAAGATTAAACTAGATTTGATGTTACATACACGTGATTGCAATTTACAAGAGCCAATGTGATGGATTTACGTATAAACCGTGTAGGTGGTCCCCCTACCCCTCTATAAAATAGGAATCTCCACAGACACACACGCCTACTCAAACATTCATAATATTAATTTATATTACATGATACGATTAATTTCTTTTTTTTTAATATTTATATTATATAAAATAATAATAATAATAATATATATATTTAACACAAATATATAATTTTTAAACTTAATATATTGAACATTCCGAAATTTGTGTTGTTTCTAAAAATAATAACACACCCTACGAAGTATACGACGATAACATATGTGGGGATAGGTTTAATAAAAAAAAAAATAACACATCAAGATTTACGATGAGAAGTTACCCTATTGAATAGTACACTAATTCCAAAGAAATACAAACATAATCTACCTTCGGCCAATTTCTAGTCTCTTTCTTTCTTTTTTTTTTTTCTACAGAACATTGATTAATGCATGTTTTCTTTGACAAACGAATCATTAGTCACAAGATTATTAGATTTAGATTATAGAACATCATAGTTGTTGATTAATAAATTCTATTACGTGATCATTCGTTGAGATCTTATCAAAACGTGAAACGAATAACAAACTTTTGAATCGTGTAAATTTTGTAAAGATAATCTACCTTTATTTGTTTGTCACTTTTCCCCCTCTCCCCAAAAAAAGAGTTAGAAAAATAATTCTAATTGAATACATTTATAACGAAAGGATATAATGAATTAAATAGTATTAAAACGTTTTAGCATACGCACGTAATATGTATTTTTTAAGAGGAAACCTAATATAGTAAATTCTGATAAAGGGGTTAGAACTTTAACCGTCGAATTGGTGACCCATATTTAAATGTGTATTCGGCCTTGAATATTCGAGAGTAAAAAAAGTGAAGTATCGTGTTCGTGACGATTAAGTCAATGAGTGAGCTGGTCAATGGCCTTACTCGTATTGTCCGGTTATCAAATTTCACGATGCGAAATAAATAAGAGACTGAATAGCCATCAACCTACTCCTCTCCCCTCCAACCCTGTCCTTGTTTTGAAGAAAACATGCGTACGTTGCTTATCGTTCCTACGAATGTTCGTAATAAGTAATGTTACGTGAATTAGTAAGCAATAAACTTTGAACTTCGTATTGACGATAAATATCATTTTGTTTCTTCCTATCTCTTTATTTAATAAATTAGGTTTAGAATTAATTTCTACAAATTTTCTCGTACACGCGACCACACTTTTATATTCTTTATTTTTAAATTGTAAAGGAATTTCTAAACAAGTTACTTCGAGAAAAATGTTTGATGCGTATTAATATAAATACGTGTGATTTGTTAGATCTTAACATCGATACGAAGGTAATAATAAAATGAAAATAAAATGGCAAAAATTATTATTCCAGTCTCGTGTAATACAGGTAAGCATTTGTCGAGTTAACGATACAAACGTCAAAAGATTTTTAATTCTCGAATGAGATATTGAAATAATCCTGACTCACGCGACAAATTTCACATCAATAATATTATCATGATTTTCTTAGATTCGCATAATAATCTTGTTACTATCACAGGTAAAAATAAACGTTTGATATGTCTCTTTGGGACTAGTAGATCATCTAACAGAGTATCATGAAATGGGTCAACTCGGTATAACATGTATACCAATCAACTATGAATAACATACATATATGTATAGATAAAAAATAAGATCGGTATAAATTTATCTTGCTCATAGATTCAATCCCAGAGGAAAAAACATTTTTTTCTTTTTAAATGTATTAATTATACGAATCACCGAACTTTTGATTTCTCGAATAAGGATGAAAAAAAAAAGAACGAAAGAAAAAGTAAACTTAAAAGCATCTGTTGCATCTCGCAATCATATTTTTATTTCATTTGACAAAGAATTAATTACCATTTCGAAGGAGAGAGAAAAACATCTCATCGTGTTGGTCGATAGAATAACTCGATAATTAAAATGCTCGTGTGCGTGTTTAACGATCATCATTTATATTTATTGTTTCCCTTGAAACATTACGCACGAATGATAATAATAAAATTATCAAACAAGGATGTCAATGATTAATTACAATTATTATTAAGAAGTGAAAAATGTATTTGTTATTTCCTTTTTCCTTTTCTTTTAAATTGTGAATCTTTAATCTGCTTACCTTTTGATAAACGAAAGGTCTGGTCAAAGCTAGCCATCTTTCAGCAGCCATAACTATAGCTACGCAACCGCTGAATAATCCAAAAAGTCTCCAAACAACTCTTAGAGAACAAAATCCTCGGCTAGATGTAACACCGGCTACGTAAATGCTGATATACATTTGTACCAACATACCTAATAACGCGACTAGATCGTTAGTAGCCAAGCAACGTAACATCAGCAGGTGTTTGCGGTTTCTTCTCTAAACAGACGTGGGAAACAGAACCAAAAAAAGATAAAAAAAAAAATATAAGAATAAATAAATCGTGAGATAAGATGAGAAGAAGTGGATTTAAGAGAATTGTTATTTTATTTGTTTTTTTTTTCCCTTTCTTTTCTTATATCCCCTAAATCTTTACCTTATCACGATGGAAGAGAATGACCAGAGCTGAGACATTGCCGATAACACCGGTGATGTATACCAAGGTTAAAACTGCTTGGGAAAGAAATGTCACGTGTCTTTTAGGTATAATAGGAAGATTAACATTCGTGGTCATCATAGTACTGGCTAAATCAATTATAGACATAGACGTAGAATTTTGCAAAGCTTCCGTATGGAAGCTCGATGTTATATCCTCTATCATCTTTTTTCTTTTATCAATCAACGATCTTACTTATCAATCACTTCTACCACCCCCTTCTTCTTCTTCTTCTTCTTCTTCTTCTTCTTCTTCTATTCCTTCGTATCACACACAGATACGAGAAATATTTGATTATACCTTATCTAAGGTTGTATATATTTTCTTTCAATCCTCTCTTTGATCGTTAGTAATCTTTTTTAATTCAAAGATAACTCGTATGTCCCCGTCATCCTTTTCAGTTACATCGAAACTCAAAACTAATTTTTCTTTTCTAGTTGAATTCACTTGAAATGTATCTGGAATACATCGTTAGCTTCTAACGATGATTGATTAAAAGAAAAATTATGATGAATCTAATTCTTTTATAGTATTCTCTCACTTTTTTGACGTTGTTGCTGATGCTTGTTAAGCTTGCTTGCTTGCTTGCTTTCTTTTCTTAACTTGCTAACTCGTTCTCGTTTTTCGGAGATGTGACAACACCGGTCGGTCTGGGCCTGGATTAAGGTCCCTTAAATCCTTCCTCGAAACCTGATTCCCTTAAAATGACTTCCGTAGTGTTGTAGATTATTCTCGTAATATTTTTGATTATGTTTATAAGAAATATACAACTTTGGAAATTCTTTATAGACGATTTTTTAAGGGATTCAATTTAATCATAGATGATTAAAATCAAAAGAAACGAACGAATTCCGATCTAACTGGCTTCTCTCTTTTCTTTTCGATTTATCTTATAGAAAGATCAAGGAGAAAGAGAGAGAGAGATTCCACTAAGATCTTCGAATCAATTTATTTTTCTTTATTATATATCCGAAATATTAAAGAACAAATCCTTTTTCTTTTCTTTTAACTTTTTATTCTTCTCGAATTATCTCCTCTTTCGATCGAGCACGAAAACTAAACACGAATCAACTTCGTTATTTTTTCCATCAATCTGATCGATCGATGATATTATTTCATTCGAACGTGATACGATTACTCTCTTCTTATTTTTTTTTAATATAAAAATAAAAAAAAAACCAAAAAGAGAGCACAACGAAAAGAATGAAATAACGCAAAATCGAACGATCGTCGATGAGAAATCTCTACGAACTTTGATCGGTTTGATTTTATTAATTCTTTATTCTTTTCGTACTATTATCAGGATAACTCTGAACGAATAAAAAAAGAAAAGACGAATTAAGGACAAAGTAACATCCTTTCTCCGGCTTTGCCGGCGCTTCACTGATCGAAAGCACGCATTTACACGGCATCATCGTCTTTTTGCTTCGTCGTGAGCGCTTACTTTTCTTACAAAAATCCAATTCCTGCGCAGGCGTCGTCTTTTTCGTCTACTGCGCAACCATACTTGCGCGGGATTTTACTTCGAACGTTTATATCAATCAAATAGAAAGAAGGAATCATTTATGTTAGAAACAACTTCGTGTCCAGTACGAGTAATGTAAAAGAAAATAAGATGATGTTCTGATTTACGAGCAAAAAAAATATTTATTAATTGTCATTATTCTTTCGTGATCTTTCTTGAACTGTTCTCCTTTCGATTCATTACTTTTTGTTTTTCTTCTTCTTCTTCTTCTTCTTTGGAAAAACTTCGTCTCATAGTCGTAAAACGAAATTTATAATAAACTCGATTTAATTACGATATTTACATGTTACTTTTTATTTCCATCTTGAGAATAATTTTTTTTCATCAATTTTTTATTGCGTTTTATAATGAAGTTTAATTATTAATATTATTATTATTATTAAAGACAATATATATATATTTCTTTTCTTAAAAAATAGATTTACAACTATATCGCATGTTTCGAGTATAATTGCTTTATTAATTTTATTATAATAATTATTATTAATCAATTAATTAAATTCGACGCGTATATTTATTTTTTATACCATTTAATACATAAATTACAAATTTTTCAATAAGATGTAATAAAAATGTCATTTGATATATGTTTCTTTTATTATTGCCAATAAAATTAAATTTATTCATTTCTAATTTTTTAATATTGCAATAAACTTTTAAACACACGCAATGAATTATTAATTTTGTTTCGTCTATAATAATAAATATTTAATCCTTTCACATTTTAAGTTTAATTATTTTCGTAAAATTTATCCAATAGAATCATTTGTCCCGTATTATATTCAAGACGTGTAAACCGATTAATATTGTTATTTATCTAACCATCGAAGAATTCATCAAATTCCCATGATTTTTATTTCTTTTTTGTATTTTCTTTTCTCGATATTTATCTACACCGAAGAAAAGTTCGCACGATCAACGAATATCGTCGTTTGCCTTTGAATGCTTATAAATAATACATCCTACGTCGATCATTCTCTCTACATGGTGACTACTTCCACGTGTCGCGTCGCAGAAGAATTTCAAATGCGATAACGATAATGTCTCTCTTATTCGAATTGAAGAAGAAGAAGAACCGAGAAGTTGATTTTCAAGGATACGATACACGACAATTTTCAATCTTTTCCCCTGTCCCCTATTGCGAATATCAATTAATCATAAATAATACGATTTTTACAAGGATTTAATTAAATCTACGTTTTTAATGTAGAAACTGGTCTGATCTACACGACGAATTAATCTTATTTGAAATATTCGTTTATTCGAATTATTCATATAACACCATTTGGTGATTGACAAGGAAGTAAATCTTAAATTTAGTAAATTCACTTTGTCGAAGAGAGAAATATTTGAAATGGGATTTAACGCGTTAGACACGTCTGTATTTTCTAAAGTCTTCTGAAGTAAAGCACGTGTAGATATTGATAAAGTGACGTTAAGATCAACTAGAAATAAGATTTTGGCACGATCCGCGTACCGGTTAAGTATAAAAAAAAAAAAAAGAAGAAGAGGAAGAAGGAGAAGAGAATGATAGAAATTTAAACGCAAATAAGATCATTCGTATTAAATTGCGATGAAAATTTTATCGACATTCACATCCGGACTGCATCTAATAATTATCATAAGCGCGAACGAAAGGAAAGGTATGCAGTCCAAAGAGGACGACACATTTGGCGTATACTTAAATACACATTTAAAAACATACATACATACTACTTACTTACACACACACACATATGTATATTCATATACGTACAATACACGTACAAACCCTTTGAATTTACAATCGTTTCTATATTCTCTTTTCTCCTTTGCAAGTAGATAAATCGTTTTTCTCTCGTAAATAAAACAATCCTGATGTATTAAGTGAGAAAAGATAAGAATATTGAAATTGGAACATTGGTCATTGGAGGTAAGAAAATAATATCATGAATATCATCTCGATCGTAGTGAAGTTATTTTTGTTCATGCATGGTACTTAATAATCATCATACAATAAGCAATGCCAGAAACGATCTCTACGAATTAAAACTCGATGCAAATCATTTCTATATTTTTTTCTTTCTTTTTTCTTTTACCGCGATTCTTGCATAACGATCGTTTGTTTTAAAATTGCATCCTGCAGAAATAAATGATCTACGGCGTAAGTCGTGGGATGGGCGAGAGGGATAAGGGAAGAAAGAAGGAGAATTAACGAATTCGAACCTCTCGACGAGATTAGATTTATTTTTAGAATGACAATTTATGTTTGTCCAATTGTCTACCACGTTCGATCGATTCGACAAACTTCGTCAGAGCTTACTTTGAAGACACGTGTATACTTCAAATTTAAATTAAGGGTACAATTTTGTAAGATATTTTTGTCTATAATATAAAATTTCTTCTTCTTATGAAACACCATTCTCGTGGCATAATTAAATTATCTCCAATTGATCTAATCAAAATTGATATTATTTATGAGGTTTACGTGACTAAGTACAATCCTTATTACAGATTGTTAAATCTTACAACTTCTTCTTAAGACTATATTATTATCCTTACCATTTTCTTGTATTTCATTAACCAAAGTGCACCCTTTTGATTTCACACGTAAAAACATCTTAAACGTTTAATCTTTATTAAAATGCTTCCAAAGAGGAGAAAGCTTATATTTATTTACTGGAGCATGATACCTACCAACATGAATCTTCTCTTATAAACCTATACCATCGATGTTGAAATATAATGCCTAGCGTTATTAAAGTTTACTAGAAGAAATTAAATGATTTTTTTTCATATATTTTTTTACACGGTATAAAAGATTATTCTTTAATATTTATTAAATAAATATATAATATTCGTTCGTATAATTTAATAACGTAACATTGTTTAAACAATATGAGAAAGATAATTGGGATATTTATTAAAGAATATTTTAAACATTGTGTAATAACAATATACTGATTTAATAAAAATAATAATAATAATAATATTAAAATTGATCTCGCATCATATCATCACATCAATTATTAATCAACTGCACTTGTTCTGCATCTTCGTTGAAACTACCCGCGTATTCATAAATCATTTTCATTGAATAAAACAGAAATAAGAAAAATATAATTATCAAAATATAAGAATCCCGGTCTAAAAGATAGTTTCTAAATGAAAAAGTTAAGAGGGGTTGAAGAGGAAGAATAGGGTACAACTGGTGAAAAAAAAATACCCTTTTTTACGAATACCCCCCACCCTTTAATTTCGATAAAGAATTAACTCACTCGATAAAGTAAAGTCGATGATAGTTCATTTAGGATCCTACAGGTGGGGCGCAGAACGCAAATTGGCGGGAAATTCATATTTACAAAAATAAACGAAAAGGAAGAGGAAGTATAGATTGTAATTTTGATCTTATTTCAAATTAAATCATATTTTTATAATAATGCTACGATCTTTAATAAATTCATTAGAGACGATTGTTATTTATTAAAAATAACGAGACTCTATATTTTTATTAACAAGTTTATAAAATTATTAAAAGACAATCACGCACATGGTTTCCCCTCCTCTTCTTCTTCTTATAAATGTACAAATACGATGGATAGTATTCGGCTACGTTCGTGTATGCCACCTCTACTAAAATCTATGTTTAGAATACGTTTTGGAGAGAGTAAGAACTTATTCCCGAAATAACAAGCGAGACTTCTCGGGAGAGATACCTTCTGTTTCTTGCATTGGCAGTTTAGTTTCGTGTCGCCATCGTATCATCCGCATCTTCGCCATTGTTGCGCGAGCGCATCGTTCTCCTATTACGAGAGAGAGTATATTAAGTATACTTTCAAACATATCCTATATATGTACATATATATATATATTATGTATATGTATATATTATCATACATACATAACATACACACCCGCATGCACATAACATATACACATTCATAAGTAACAGGGCAATACGGTAACTAACGTAATCATAAACTTTATTATCGAACAAATAAAAATGATTACTTAATATTTTGTTCTTTTAAACAAATGTTTCTCATCACAGAAATTTAGTAAAAATCGTACGACCATCTATCTCTCCTTCTTGTTTTTTGTACGAGATATAAAAAATTATTTTAAATTAGATTTATACTTTAACACACACACACACACATACATACATCGTCTTCCACTAGTTTGAACCCCGAATCGAATTTAATCCTGGTATATTACATAACGATTCAATGTGTATAAGTTAAAGAATAATAAGGAACAAAGTGCATGATGTATAATTATAAATAAGCCACGAAAATAAATAATTCTGGGCTTCTGTTTCTTTTTTTTTTGTTCTATTTATTCCTTATTTTATTCCTTTTTTCGAGTTAGCAGCGGAGTTCTTGTTTATTACATACACACACACATATACATACGCACACACACCTACGCATATTTATATTTAGGGTAACTGTTCCTAATATGAAACAGCACCTAATATGGAACACCACAATATATTGGCAAGTAAATAACATAAACTATAGGTAAGCTTGCGAAATAATTAGTTTTTTTTTTATATAAAACAATCATATTTATGTTAAAACTTTTATTTAAAGTCTTTCTTAGTAAATCCAAAGTATTATTGCCTTTGAAAGTTTTTTGACAAGCAAATTAAGATAGGAAGAACTTTTCATATAAAAGTAAGTTTTTAAATATTTGTTATGGTTATTTTAAATTAATGTTGAATTTCTATTCTTCTTATCGTTAGTATAATTATTTTTTATGTTATAATACTTATTAGATTTGATATAATATGCAGCAAGCTTCATATTAAATACACTCAACGTGTTACATGTTAAGTATACATATTTTCTTAATAATGAATACAAACTATGCTTGTGCTATGAATATTTTGATCTAAAAAAATGTTGCTTTAGAAAACAATTAAAATGAAATTTAATAATAGAAAGAAATTATTGTAACCATAATGAAAGTAATCTGTAAGACAAGAAATTGCTTTTGATAAGAAAATTAATAGAAGTTGATACCCAAAGAATTATTAGACTATAATACCGCTTACAATGATATCAAATATTTATTTTTTTATGGTAATTATAAAAATGAGTATAAATAAGAGATAGATTGTATTCGCTGTTGTTATTGGATTCATAAAAAAATGTAATACATCAGATGTATTATTCATACATTCAATGTGTAGAAGACAACAAATATTAATATAATGTATTAATAAATTTAAAAAATCGCAAGATACCAGTTTATTATCTGTTTATTAATTCAATAAATTCTACAGTTATCCTAAGTGTTCCATATTAGGTACTACTATATTTTGAATAAAACGCTTTCTAGATTTTATTGTGTAATAACTTTAGAATTAAAATTAGACGCAATTAACTATTTTAACTTACACATTAAATGTAACGTGAATGTTTATTTTTGTGTGTGTATAATAAATTAATTAAATAATCGTAGCAACCTTGAAAAAAACACCATATTTTCTTTCACTGGTCGAAGGAAGGTTCGTCCTTGTTGTCCTTGCATTGGTGAATTCCTACGTATTTATGAGTGCAACGATAATAAATACTTTACTATACCATGCACCTGATGTAAAAAAACCTGCATCTATCTTTCTCTCACTTATTCTATCTTTGTTTTTTCTTTTTCTTTTTTTTTTATCTTTGTCTTTCTTAAATGCGCGCGCGCGCGCTTCTGCGTTAAAACTGTTTTCATCGTTAGAGAAAGTAAATAGTAAATATCGTTGAAAACTTATAAACGTAGTATCAATTTTGTCATATATCCTTTGTCTTCTTTGTTTTGTCTCTCGTAGATGTCCCAATGATGGACGATATCAGCGATAAAAACTCAAACGATGAGAATTCTTCGACGGAGGATAAAAATGAGGTAAAAGAATCGATTAAAATAATGCACATAACCTCAATGTGTTCGTCCTATAACGAAAAACAATATTTCGGCGTAATATGCCGATTAAATGAAAAATACATTTAACGTCGTTATTTTTCTATTAACGATTTCAATTAAAACGAATTAATGATAATCGTCGTATGATCATCGATGTCAGAAAATATATATTGAAAAAGTCAGTTTAACGTGCATAATTAAATAACCGTTAATTGGTTAAATATAATTTAATGTCAGAACTCGTCGTATCATTTGTATTATTATTTTAGGTTAAACCGATTGATCGTATGAAGGAAAGGAAACGTTCTAAAGAAGAAAGAAGTAAAATGAAAAATGTCAAAAAAACTGGAGTACATCTTGTGGAAACTGTCAATGATGTACAAACGTTGAAAGATAAGTTGGACGTTATGTCGAAAAAGTATTCAGACATTGTAGACGATAACAAGAGATTGTTGTTAAATTTGAAACAGTCGGAGAAGAAGGTAGTGTTGTTGCTGAGAGAAAAAGAACAGTTTCAAAGCGAACGTAATAAAGCACTTTTAACTAGGAAAAGATTAGAGAACTTGTGTCGTGAATTACAAAAACAAAATAAAACTGTTAAGGAGGAGTGTTTGTCGAGACTTAAGAAAGAGGAAGAGAAAAGAAAAGAACTATCAGACAATTGTAAAAGTATTTTGGCTCATATCAATCAACAAATGAATTTAACTCATGAAAAAAATGAAAAGATGCAAGAGGAAAGCTTAGAAATGAATAAATTGTTCAAATCTTTGTGCGATCAAGTTGCGTATAAAGAACAACAGCTTATGCAAGAACATTTGCGAACGAAGAATGAGCTTTACATAGCGTGTAACAAATTAGAAGAGTTTAAAATAGAAGCTACAGTAGAGAAAGAAGTTTTCTTAAGAGAAAAACAACAGCTTTTGCTTGTAAGTAATAAATTTTTATTCTTTTTCTTTTTCTAATATAATTGAATAGTTATTAAATATATGAATGTTTTCATTTTACAGACAATAAATGAATATCGAACAAGAATTGATGAATTACAAGCAGTGGAAGCTGCTATGAAAACACAGCTTGATTTGTATACCAATAAATATGACGAGTTTCAAAATTGTCTTAAAAGAAGTAACAAAGTTTGCGGAGAATTTAATGAAGAGATGGAAAGGGTTGGTAACTACTTTACACGTGCCATTATTTCTTTAATATTTTATATATTCGATATTTCTTCTTATACAGATGTCTAAAAAAATACTTACCTTGGAGAAAGAAACATGTTTATGGAAACAACGATGGGAGCAGAGCAACGCGGTCTTTGTTGATATGGCATCTCAAAAACAAGCTAGAGATTTGGAATTAATAAAATTGAAAGAAAAATTAGCCTTGCTACAGAATTTGTGTAGAGTGTTCCAACAAGAAAAGAAATCTTTGGTTGCACAACTGAATGAGAAAAATGCAAAGACCAATAACGATTCGACTACGCGTGAGTCTTCAAAAAATAGCAAATCTAAAGAAAAGGGTGATCATTCAAAGAAGGAATCTATATCATTGGAAAGTAATAAATCTAAAGAAAAAGATGATCCTTCGAAGAAAGACTCTACGTCATTAGAAAATATTAATGAACAACTTGCTCCAACAAATGTCGTTTTATCGCTTGAACAAAGATTAGAAACGGAATCAAATACAGATTCCACGACTGAAAAGAAACAAGAAATAAATGAAGATGAAGAAATGACTAACCCACCGATAGAGAAATGTTCACTTTCTTCTGAACCCTGCTCCGAGGATACAAATTTGTCTTCTCAAGAAAATAGAATAGAAGAACAGGAAAAGATATCATCTGACGTTGAAATAGTAGTAGAAAATAGTTCGAAGACAGAACCAAGTATAGCAGAATTATCCTCTGTTATTAGTAATGAAAATATAAATGAGAGTGAAGTTGTAGAAACGGAAAATAAAGAAGCAATAGATCGGATAAGTGATACATCGTGTGACAACGTTACAGAGTTGGAATCTAGTTCGGAGAATACAGTAAATGAAAGTACAGTACAAATATCGATATCTACAAAAGAAGATGTTCAAACAGAAAAACAAAATACTGAAAGTAGTAATCAAGAAAACAATACTGAGAAATTAATCGAAAATATAGAAAATAAATGTACTGATCTAGCTATATCTACTAAATTAGAGCCAGAGACTATGATAGAACAATGTGTTTCAACTAATTTATCGAAAGATGATGTAACTGACAAACCATTAGAACCATCTAACGATGAATTAGATATCAAACTAGACGATAAATTGGAGGAAGAAATAAATATTAGTATAGAAAACATTCAAGAGATCGAAAAGCCTGAATCTGATACAGTAAAAGATTCCACAGAAGTGAATCCTAGTGTAGAAAAGAAAGTTAAAATTGATACGCCTTGTTCTAAAGAAGATAACAAATCTACGAAGCAAAATTTTACGACTGCAACTAAGGTAACATTAGTTTTTTCATTGATTATATTTAATTAAAATGTTATCAAAGATATAAAATAACATTTTTTCTTTGATATTTTATTTCAGAATGTAAGAAGAAAGAAGAAATAAACTAAAGTCAAATGACTGAACGAACGAACGCAAAAAAGTGGGGTACGAGCGTTAGAATTATATTTAAGATAGAATCAAGCAAAAAAAAAAAGGAAACTTTATTTTTATTTTTATTTTTTCTTTTCAAATGGAGGAATAAATACCGGATAAGTGCATGCCCTTTTTTTAGGTAAGAATATCTAATGAGAATCAATGAGGCGTTTAAAAATGATCATAAAAAAAGATTTTACACGCTTTACACAAACCTACAAATATTTTACTTGATAAATCATATTATTCGTACGATATATTGTAATCTCTTGAATTATAAAATGAAAATGATAGTGTGATCGTTGATATAGAATTATTTATAGAGAGATATATTATAAATAGATAATACAAATCTATAGATTTATACGTCACATTGACAAAGTATAATAATGATCATAGCCATTAGCTTGCGTTTTTTTTTACATTTAATCTTTTCAGCACGTACACGGACAGCTACTACATGATGTGCACTATATTATATTTTTTTCTTCTTAATTTAAGAAAAAAGAAAAAAAAAAAAAAGAAAAAAAAACCGCAAATACCGAATTATTATTCTATTCCTATCAATATGTTTGTAAGTGTTTACATGTAAAATGTATCGAATGGCCCTATACCGATATTTCCATATTTAAATATTATTATTAATTATAAGCTTACGAAGAATGTTCATATCAGCGCCCTACGTAAATTTAGGCTGCCCACGAACGTGTTCAAATTATCATTGTTTATTAAAGAACCTTAACACGAAAAGACGTAGTTTTTGCAATATTTTGCACAAAAAAAATAAAAAGAACACACGCAAATCAAGAAAATAATATTTTCTAAATGCTACCGATTCCTATATAATTGTTTATACATTCTAATAAAGATTTTTAAACCGTAGCGTTTTAATTAAAATATCGAGTTATAAAAAGAAAACAAAAAAGAACACGCGATATCATTAGATCAGTTTAATATTTAATATTTCCAAGCTTGTTAAACCGCGTAAGATTATATAAAAAATGATTTTCAATTAAACATTCATTTCCTTAATGTTACATGCAATCTGTTTATCGTTTTCCAGCCTTTTACGAGATCGCGATTATAAAAGTAAATGATCTTTTTAATACATATATATCTTAATTTTTTAATCTTCCAATTAGAAACGGTTGTTTCATACGCATTATACTTAATTAAATAAATACGCACGCGTATATATATATCGTAGATAAATCCTAAGAGACCATTAAGGAAGCAATAGAAAGGTCGATGATCGAGGAAACAGAGAAAGGATTTGTTAGATTGAATCGACAAAGAGAGTCACGTAGATGATGCATTAGACGAGCCTTGACCTACTTACTTACGAGTTTGACCTTCATATGGTCAAATACATAATGATATCTCTTCCAGAATCCTCATAGTAATCATTGTGATTAAATGAAAGTAACTATGATCTTTGTCGATATTAGAGATAAACGAGAAGTACCATTTGTGCAACTTTATTCAATTGTAATCGATAAATCGACAATTCACATCTTAACTGATTCTAAACAAATCAAGATATATTTTACATCTATCTATCTATCTTTTAACATCCTTTAACCGGTTTATATTTACTAACGAAAGAGACAGTTTTATATATCAATTTGCCGAATAAATAACTCTGTATGTATTTTGTACATACGTTTTAAGATTACATCAGTGATATTACAACGTCGATACTATTATAGGTGAGTAAATGTTCGAGTTCACTTTTAGAACGATTTTCAACTTTCTCTTCAAAGGAGACGTTTAGAGATTATTATAATTGAAATTGTTCATTAGTATGTATATAGGACGGTTTACTAGGTTTTTCTTTTTCTTTTCTTTTTTTTTCGAAAATATTTCTACAAGGATTCAGTATAGCACATCGATCATTGTCCTACTTATATAAGTATGTATAATTTTATTATTAATATAAATGTATGCACATGTTAATTGAAATCATTAATGAACATATTACGTGGAAAAATTCGTCAAGTTATAATGAAAAGAAAAATAAATAATAAATAGAGAGATCTCGTGTGGAAAATGAAAATAATAATCTGGTATATAAGATGAGATCATTGACTTGACCGGTTGGTGGGGTCCATCGGCTACGAGGCGATTTGCTTTTCTTTCCTTTTTCTTTTTTTCGAACATACGCAGGAGGGTCCCGTTAACGCGCGTGTTACGTGCGAGTGGGTCAGCGGTACCATGCCCAAGCTTTTTACTCGTAGTGTTGCGTTTTAGTGTACGTAGTAAATATGGGGAATAGGTTTTTGATCATATTGGGAAAGATCGGTAAATAATTTAAGAGAGAGAGTGAGAAAGAGACAGGTTTAAATGTTCTTTTAACGTTTAAAGAATTACATGTGATACCGAGAACGTTAACTATTCGACCTTGTTCTTATTTCTTCTGCAATTTTTATAATAACATTTTATCTAACAGAAAAAAAATATGTTCGATGATCGATGATAGAAATCGTGTATCTGATATACTCTTATATATCGTAAAAAAGAAAAGAAACTTGAAAATCAGTTGTTTTTATTTTATTACAATATTGCTTACAATTAGTGTCGATTAGATTGGAATAGAAAAAAAAAAAGAAAATAAAAATTCGAACATTGAAAGATTGTTAAAAGATTTAAAAGGTTTTGAAATTGTTTATTATTTATTTCTTATAATTAGCGTTGATTAAAGGATTGGAATATAAGGAAAAAAGGAATAAAAATCGAAGATTGAAATATTATAAAAAGACGTAGAAGATAGTTCTTTTTTTTTTATTGTTGATTAAATATAGTTTGACATTATTATGCGAAATGATATATAATTTGTATAGATCGTTATTAAACTGATCAACAACGACGACGACGAAGTCTACAACGACTTTCTTTTCTTACGGCCCTGGATCGACCGGTCGTACTCTGAAAGTATCTCTCCTGTGCTTACCTTTTGAAAGAACGTATTCACGAGGTGTCAGTTTGTCTTGATCCACCGTACTAGCGTGAACTCATTCGTCCTTGGTCGAATTACATTAGTTTAGTTCGATTCGAAGGACGAAAGGGATCTGTCCGGAAGTTCGATTAAATATATTTCAAGTTCAACCGAGGAATTTGGGTTGAAGTAATTTATCAAAAAATGAAGATTGCAGTGACCTTGTTTCTTTTTGTCGTCGTTGGTGAGTGAAATAATTTATCGATATTTGTTTGTACAAATTTTTAGAAATTTATTTATTTTTTTTTTACAAACGTTTGGTTGATTCGAAAACATTTTTATCATTAAAATTATTCTCTCATTAATATAATATAATATTCTTTTTTCATTTAAATTGATTTTAATAAATTATACGATATATTATACGTATAAATATACAAAAGTAATTACCAATGACGAATATAAATTGTTCAAACGAAATTATACAAAGTTTTCGAATTATCCTTACACGTTGATTTATGTTTATAATGAATTCATTTATCATAGATATATCGATAAATTTGTAACATAGTAATTATATATATTCGTAGATATATAAATTTGATATACATATATATATATATATATAAATATTGTAAAGACATTTGTAAAGTATTATAATATACTTTATTTTATGGGTAGTTGGCAGGTTTGGGGGAACTTTTGTAAATTTTGGAATTCTGTGCTATCGACTCTCGACTTCTTACCACATATTGATAGAACGCACTGCTCATTCTCTTGACTATCAATAATTTAATAATAACTTAATATCTCTCTTTCTCTATCTATCTCTTTCTCTCTCTCTCTCTTTCTCTATTCCTTCTCATCTTTACTAATTATCTTGCCTTTCAAATTTTGTATATAAACGGGGACGAAAATTTAGGAAAGGGGGACAGGGTCTAAAGTCCAAGAGCTTCCACATTAATACGCCCCACAATTTAAACAAATTTCTAAAATCTCCATCAAATTTTATATTTTCAATAAAGTAGTAAAACTTTCCAATATGAAATAATAACGTTGAATTTTAAATACGATAATATAATCAGAATTGAATCTTTTTTTACTAGCTTTTTAAATAACGATCAATTTAAAACGATTATCTCATTTGAAATTAAATCAAATAATTAGGATAATGTTTTTCTATTATTTCAATGTTCCTGGGGTCTTCGTACTCTTAAATCCGACCCTGTAATATAGATATATACGTACATAAATACACACTTGATCTTTGACAGATGGACGACGAATCGTTAAGGATCATTAGCAAGTCATAATTCATTGAACAGGATGATACAAACGTATAATAATTAACAATCATTATTAAATGGTATTATAACAGGAAAATAAATATATCTTTGATTGTATTATTTTATTTCAAATTGTTTCTTCAAATTGTTATTTAAGAAGAATCAATCTTTAGATTGGAAACATTATACTAAAATATACAGGAAGAAGAGAAATTGATTTTATTAAATTCCTTTATTTTTCTATAAAAGAATATATCTCAATTCGTTTTCATTTCTTACTTGTTTACGTGACACACACCGCAGATTGCGTGGAATATTATTAATTTTCCGATTGAGAAAGGGAATCATCGAAGGGGAAAAAAAAAGAAGTATCATAAGGACGATTTACGCATCGATGCAGGTGAACTAGAAAGTGCAAGAGTATCGGTTTTCATCGGTCGCAAAAGTCAGTCAATTCATTGGTATGAGATATAAAATAAAAAGAAAGAAAGAAAGAGAGAAGGAGAGAAAAGGAAGGAAAATTTAAAACGAAAGGGGATAAAAGAGAAAAATCAAGAAAGAAAGAAAGCGAACAAACTGCTATAAACACCGATAGTAGAGAGTTACGCGTATGTTTTGTGTTTAGTAAGGGGAAAGGTATATCGATACTTGATTTTTATAAAAATAATATATCGATAATAACACGATCCTTTTTCTTTCACGTTTGATCTATAAATAATTATATATTTTCGTTTTTCAAATATATATATAATAGCAATTCGATGAGAATTATAGAAACGATTATAGCAACGATTAAAATTGTCAAAGAGGGAAGGTGAAAGAAACAAGAAAAAAGAAAGAAAATCGATAGTAAAGTATTGATTAAAATATCATTTTCCAGATCACAAAACAACGAACGATATCCTTTGATAATAGAGATAAATTATTATTCTCGGTATATTATTATTAACTCATTTAACAATCCTCTCCAGGGCGAATGGACTTTCTCTCCACGTTTATCGAAAAATTCTTGTCACATTTTCTCAATTCTTAGACCAATTAGATTTCACGAATCGTATTAATCAGAACCAATATCTGTCATTGATTAATCTAGTTTAATCTTCCTTCTTTTTTTTATTCTCTTCCCTGTCCTTTTTAGTATTCGAAAATAACGTAATTTCAATTCTGAACACGTTCTCTATAATGTTTTGTACGTTTGTAAGATCATGCGGCGTTAGAGTCACGTTAGCAATTTATTTGCATTCATGTTTTCTTTCCATTTTGTTGTTTTTTAATTTCTTCTATAAGATCGCAAAGAAAAATAGTATTATTATTATTATCATTTGCTTGATTCAAGGTAAGATTAAATAAGATAAGAAGAAAAAAGAAGTTAACAAGATCTCGTTTTTCAAACCAGTCGTATATTTTCTGTTATAAGCGAAAGTGCAATTGAAACTTAACTATAAGATGCGTTTTCATCTGTTAACGATTGTATTTCTTTTCTAACTTACATAGATTTTTCATTCTTGTCAATAGGAAAGTAGTTTGATGTTTTTGTTAGAAGAATAGTAGCATAATCCATAGCGACCGGTTAACAGGTGAACGTTTAGTCAACCACCAAGTGGGTCACTAGGCTATGACACGATGACGTGCCTCTGATCCGGAATCTGAATATTCTTTCAATGAGTTCTACAAATTTCTATTCCGGTTATCTTCATGAAATTAGACAGATTTATTTTATTTTTTTCTCACATTCTCAATTGATATCCGAATTATTTTGTCCAAATCATTGCGATATATTAAACCATTATTTACGAGTTTTCAAGGAACAGTAGTTTCGCATTTAGATGCATTTAGACGTGAGTTGGTCAATCGGTAATGTGTCGACACTTATTTACCAATAAAAAAAAGTTGGTAGTCATGTTTAACGTAACAGAGGTAATACTTTTTATTAACAATTCTAAAAACCTAAGTATTTATTATATTATCGAACCTGATAATATTAAATCTAAATTAATAAGGTCAAAAAAGTAATATTAATCTTGTCTGTTTTTATAATTAAACATTACAAGTATCGATTATCGTTTACGTTCAGTCAAAAGTTACTAATTACATATTTAATTTAAAGTTTCATAAACAATTTAAATTATTATTTATTACACTATAAAAAGTATCAATAGTAATGCGTGAAAGTATTCATAAAAAGTATACTCTTCCCAAACCTGATTTTTTTGTTCCATTTGTTTCATGAGCCGTAACACAAATTAATATAAATATCAGTTATAGTTGTATTTTGATTTGAACACAGATTATTTGTCAACCTTGCAAAATGACAAATCTTATTGTTAGTTAGTTAAAATGAAATGTTCTTGAATGACAATTTGAATCTTGTTTGAAGAAAATCATTGCCTTTCCCCGATGAAGTACGTGGGAGATATTTCCATGAAGTATTATATAACAATAAGTGATGCCTATGAAGAATCCTAACCGAGAGACGATCATCATCATCATCATCATCGTCATCATCTTGATTCTTAACTGTAATTTCTGATTCTTCGTGCTCGAGTCTAACTGTCCGTGTAACGGTAGAACGCGTCAAAGACATTATTGCACGTCTGCCAAGAACAACAACAGTGGAATGACGGTAAATGAAGCTCTCCTATCTCAATTTAAGATATACTACTTGTATTTTATGGCAATTTGTTGTGGTGAAGAAAATCATGCTACCGTTCGTTTGTTAGTTCGTCACCGGTTAAACCTAGACCGGTGAAAGAAACATTAACGAGAAGAATAAAAAGACCATAAGTGAAAGAGAAAGAGAGAACGGGAGAAGAGGAGAGATCGTTTGTATTTTCAATTATAAAAAATGAACAACAACGTACTCCAATGAGGAGAGTGGGGAAGAGGAGAAGAGAAAACTTGTTGAAACAGTAATAAAAAAGAAATACTTTTTTACTCGCGTTTGTTGACTCTCTACTTATTTAAATAAAATGATTTATTTACCGGGACGAGGAAATGGGGGATGGGAGGATCAATAGCACAGATCAAAGTTCAAATTAGGGTATTAGGTGAGGAAATATTAGTCATCCCGATGGATCATCATACCCCTATAGAGTATTTAAGTATCATCAGGGGGATCCATCAAGTTTTCTTTCCAATTTGGTTGCAGGCTGCACGTGGCGGGCTACGCTAGGCACATGCGTCTTTCAATCCGACTTCGGATTTGCGCTAAACTGCGCCTTCAAAAAATCTGGTCTCTTCCGGGTACGAAATCTCGGAGGTGTCAAAGGTTACCTTGGCTTGGGTGAGTGGTAAACCTCGATCGTGTCGTGAGATATTTATCGTAATCGATGATAATAAAAACGATCGATGGTTATTTTCCTTCGCGATTGATTAACGAAATTTTATCACGAATCTTGTTTTATTTTCTATTTTTACGAAGCAAAATTATACTATTATAACTTATCACCGATTGGTCGATGATATATTTTGATTTTCATGAAATATTTCAAATTTTGTATGTGGATTTACGAAACGTCAACCATTCAGAAAATCAGTAATAATCATCGTTACGCGTTTAACTCGAACAACTACGTATGATAGACGTAGAAAGTTAGTAATCGTTACTATTTTCCGTCTTACTACTACGTATATATCGCAACGAACGATATTCTTTTCATTTTTTTTTCTTTACCACCCTCTCTCTCACTTCCTCTCCTTTAATAAATTACGTGAATAATAAATTTCAACGTTTCTACGAAATTATATGAATCGGTCGAACGAATATATACCGGAAAACTTGGTCTACGTAACATTGCTAAAAGTTAACATAGAAATTATTAACGTTATGTCATTCGCAAATGACAATTGTCTATTTCCTTATAAAAAAGAAAAAATAAACTTTGAAGTATCTGTGTCGGAAGTGAGAGACAGTAATCAAACTCGAGTGGGAAATTTTACAAAGATGAGTATGATAAAGCAAGTCTAGTGTAAATGCAAAAGTTTTTAAGTTTCAAACATAATCTTTCGAGTATTTAGGTACATATGTACATAGGATAAGTACATAGTATAAACACACATATATATATGAATATATATGAAACACACCTGCAACTTTCATTATCGCGAGTTTACAGGCGTTGCCCTCTAACCTACTTCGATCTTGCTTTTGCAAACGTACGAAAAAAAAGTAAAAGAAAGAAGCATTTACGGATATGATTTATTCATTACTTTGAATTGGCCGAGTTGTCTTGAGAAAAGAGTAGTAGTAGTAGTAGGTACCTAAGTTTCTCGTTTATTCTACCTTACTTCTTCCGACAAAAGAAGTACAAGGGTAAGTAAAAAGAAGATAATCAAACATAAGAAGATATATCTCTTTATTATGCAAAGCTAATTACATAATAAATTGTCGTACAAACGTTATGTATTATTTCTGCTTGTTTAACAATTATTTTTGGACCTGTTTGGGAATACGGTGTTAACATTCCTCTTCTTATTCTACTTCTTCTCAACTTTTCTTTTCTGCTGATCTCTTCTTACGTATCGTTAGATTAATTCAACAAGGAAAAAAAGGAAGATGGAATAGACAAACACCATATAATGTATGAAATTTTTTTCCCTTTTCTTTCTTTATACTCGTTTATCTTGCAGGATTCACGGTAGGAGATGAGCTAGGATTTAGGGAATCCTTATCAAATGTTGAAAGTGCAAGAAGGAGAAGTGTACAAGCTGGAAAGACTGGTCTTTCTCTTGGCTCCACAAATGTGGTAAGAATCATAATATATCATCTATTTCTTAATTAAAATCTCGATTATTTTCGTTACGAAATTCGCATCGAATCATCATACACATCCACGAGATTAAGTTGGTTTGAATTTAGCCTAAAATCTCTCTTACGTAAAGCGAGTATAGTTTCTCTTAAAAAAAAAAAATATTTATTTAGAAAGAGAAAGAAATAAATTTGTAAAGATAGATATGTCAGCACATAAAACGACGTGATTAGGCATAACTCTTTTGCTTCCCTCGTTTCACCTTTTACCCCTTTGGAAATTAGTTCTTAACGAGAAATAAATAGCAACGATAAATCGTTCGAACACGTCTTCTTCTTCGTAGATCTACCAACACATATTTATACTTGTTCGTATGCGTGTAGAATCATGTTTCTCTCTGTTGGTGGCGTAACACGGCTACCGCAATTCTCGTTCGAACGTTATTCCTTGTATTTGCACGGTGTTGAATTAATTACGTTCATTACCATTTCGTGTAGCGAGGGAAAACACACACACACATACCGAGTATTTTATTTCTTTTTTATCGAATTTTGACTATCAACGTGCCATCGTTGTACAATTTTTTTTTCACAAAAATTAATTGTTAAATATTTCCAAAAATTCCAAATTATTCGTTTCGTATATTTCGCAGAATAAATAAATGCAAGGTAATAGTGCGATATGTGTTAACGTGCAGTTAGATCAACCTTGTAGCAATTGGTGTATGAATATATCGATACAGTTTCATTCACGTGCATGATTCTAGCCATGTGCTCGTAAAGTTTTTTACGATAATACAAACGCAATTAAAAAACATGAATAATTCATTAACAAAGAATGACAATCAATGTTCGTTGTTAAGTAGAACGCTATGCAAAATGATGACCTTTGTGCAAAAAGAGGAATCATAGGTTCGCGTCGAAATCACCTTTAAATCGATTTTTATCGATTTACGATTCCCATTATGTATTATATATATAACCCGGTTTAGTTGGACTACTTTCATTCCCCGTGATCTTTGAACAGAGGGAAAATGATCTTAACGTAAGATTATCGTACAATCTCGATTCACACATTTAACCATCTATTTAACTAGTAATCATAAGTTATCTGACGATCTATCCTTGCATTATCGATAATGGATGCTTGGTTCACGAGAAGCTGTGTAAAAATATAGAATTATTTTGATTAACGTAAATAATCCATCCCCTTCTTCCTCCTCTTCTTCATCTCCTCCGATAGGCAACAAATCGGAACGATAATCAACAAAAAGCAAGGCAAGTAGTGCCACCATTCAAGCCATTACCCGTGGGAATGAGTCGTCCGATGGGTCAACAACCAGAACGTCAGAAATTGGTCGTTCAGCAAAATTCAACGACAGCTCTTAGGACAGTAGCAGCACCGTCTTTGGGTACCCAAGAAGATATGATTAAATATCAGCAACAACAGTTGCAACAAGAGGCAAAATTGAAGCAACAGCAAAAACATCAACAGGAGACTTTGGCGTTGCAAGTATTGAAACAACAGAGACAACAGCAACAGGAAGCTATGCGTCAACAGCATATACAAAAGATGCAACAGCAATACAAACAACAACAATTGTTGAATCAACAACAACAACAACAGAAACAACAGATGATGGTGCAACAACAGAAACAAATACTCGCGATGCAAACCAAAAGGATACAGGTTGATATTATTTAAATCAAAGTTTACTCGTTAATTCGATATCATTTCTTTATTTACGTTTATTCATTTGGAATTCCGACAGGCTGCGATAGCAGTAGCAACGACAACTAAGGCTCCCCCAAGTGTAGTCTCAACGATTGGAAATATAGTTCAAAGTGATCATTTAAAACCTGTTTCGGCGGCAATGACGTCAGTTACTAGCAACGGCTTACCACCTTTCATCGCCATGCCTCAATCATCTTCCAGGCTTACCGATAGGATCAGCAATAGTCCTACTTTACTCGATGATTCTGATAATGAAGTACCTAAGGACGACTATAATCAGGTATTACGCGTTATGAAATCTTGTTGAAAAAAAAGAATCGCTAATTATACGACTAATAAGAAGGATATACTTGTTCCTATGGGTAGCTACCGTTACCAGGAGAAGAAGCAGCATCTTCTGTTAACAAAATGACCCTGTTATCTCTTCAACCAATCGCCACTGTAGATTCGTCTCAAACATTACCACTACAACTAAATGAAAAACGACAATCGTTGCCGGCTTCTTTACCTTCATTAGCACCGATCCAAGGGATGGAAACATCCTTGAAAGCTTTAGCCGATGCAAGCAACATCACGCTAGAAGCATTAGAAGCAGCTATACTATTGAGGCAACAACAACTTATGCAGAAACAGCAGGGACTCGGTACAACCAGTACAACGACAACTACCACTACTACTATTGCACCACTCGTTAAAAAGTATTTTTCATTTTAAAACAGTTTACAATAATTATGCATAATTAATGTACCCCATTCGTATTCTACTAATAATCAATTTCTCGTTTCTCAGCAAATACACTAATACCGGTATCACGAAAGTAATGAACGCACCTAACGAATATTATCCAATAGGATACGACAAAAATTTCGATGATAATTTTGCCAGTCGCGTCGATCTGCCCGATACCAGTTTTTATTGCGGCGATCAAAAACATTTTCCGGGTCTTTACGCCGACGAGGATTTAGGATGTATGGTAAATAATTATTTATGTTTTTTTTAATTAACAACACCCCCTTCCCTCGTCCTCCATCTTTTGTTTGTATTCTTCTATATTATTTAGATCCTGATAAATTTTGATTAACGATCACTTCGTTTAGGTTTTCCACGTATGTGCATTAACCGATGACGGTTTGATTATGAAGAGTTTCCTGTGTCCGGAATCAACCTTGTTCGATCAAACTATTTTGAAATGCAACTGGTGGTTCTACGTTGATTGTACATCTTCTAAGAGTCTCTACGACAGTAATATTCCAATCAGTAAGAGTTATCAGTTAATGAAGGCTCTAGCATTTTTCTCAGCTTATAAAAATCACGATAACGGTACTGTTTCAACCAAGGATAACATTGACAGTGACGATACACGAACATCGTAATTTTCGTATAATCTGATGAAAGAAAAAAATGTTTCGATGTAATAATTTAACCTTCTCATATCTTTCATAATATATTCGTAGCCATTAATCTAAATCAAAAAAGGAAAAATAAAGAAAAGGTAAAGAGACAAGGGGTGTTTCGATGCGAACGGACGCATCGTTGGTGCATCGAAGAAAAAACTTTGAAAAGCAAATGAAAATGAAAATGAAAAAGATGCGGTATTTTTATCGAGTGAGATAAAATAATAGGGGAGGAATTAATTTTTTTAAGTAGGATTATATAAAATGATTGGTCAGGTTGGATATTGTTTATCGATCTGATACAATGATTGGAATGTTTGGATATTTTTGGTATGATTGTGTATATGATGCGTGTATATAATTTATTTCATATTAAACAACGGGTGGTGCAACGGTGTGAATAATTTTTTTTTATCTACAACAACAACAACACGCGTGCGTGCGCGCGTTAGAATATTGTAAATAGTTAAATAAATCATTAACGCGCGGTATTTAATATATTGTTAATATTATATTTATATATATATATTTTTATTTTCTTCTTTTTATTCAATATATTATTAATTACGTCATTATGTAATACTGTAATATTCTCCTAAGGGGAATCGTCGTATCCTACACGTGTGTTATTTTCTTATATTGTTTCTATTTTTTCTCGAAAAAAGTTCGAAGCAGAGCTTGTCTATTAATTAATTAATTGCTCGTACAATTAAGGATTAAATATATGACAGAGAAGAAAGAAATAAAGGAAGGAAGAAAAATCAGGGTGATATAATATTTGAATATTTTTTCTTCACGATCGTATTTAAATGACGCGCGATTAGTTTTCTTTTTTTTTTTTCTTCGATAAATCACGCATAATTTGAATCCTAATATACAAATTAATGTAATTGTATAAATATAAATATTGTTTATATGTTTTTTGGAACGTATTTCTATATAAATTGCATATGCAACGTATGCACTTATAAAAATTCCATCGTAGAGGAAAGAATTTATTTGACAGTAAAGATGATTGGTCTGAAATTAATTTGCAATAGTCGGTATCATTTGATAATTGTATAAAGCGTCATTTAAATCTATCGTTCCTTTGTAAGATCTTACGTTTTAACAAAGATACGATGATTAATGACTAATAAACTACTAATAATAATTAAAACGTAGAAAGCACATATTTTACTAAAAAAAAAAAAAATTATTAAGTGTTTCGCGTTTGGAAGACGGATTATTTTATTGCATCGCGATTAAAACCGATCTCCACGTATTTGTTTTATCCAACTTTCACAATCGTGGAATTGCAATGCGTCATCGTTGGTCAAGAAAATTTCTCTAATCATCGCTATTCGACTCACAATTTTCTTATTTCTTCTTCTTCTTTTTTTTTGTTTTTTTTTTTTAACGTCAATTTATAATAACAATATTTATTTAGTTATCGTTATCCACCTGTCACGTTCATTCCGGTTCGTGTTTAACTCTCGAACATGAAAGACAACAAGAACGTTGATAAAATTTATACGTGCAGAGACGTGCTTGAATCACCAAACCACAATTAGGTATGTTGTCCTTGCAGAATGGATTTTCTTCGAGACCTGAAAGCATTTTAAATAATAATAATTATTCTGTGACAAACTTAATCGAAATATTTGATTGAGATGGTAAAAATTTGCACCATTGTATATCTCAGGATCGTCTTGAACGTGCGATACTCTTGGACCATTTTCCGAATTGTTAGTATCGTTTTTGCAAGGATAATCATTGCAAGTTCGTCGAGAAACTGGTTTATCGTCCTCGTTGCAATGAGCTTGATGATACTCGTTAAATGTACTTTCCGGTGACAAACATTTGACTTCTCTTTTTTGTATACCTTTCCCACATGATCGAGAACACTGAAAAATAACGAAACGTTGATATTAGAAGATATTATTGTTTAATTTAATTAATAAAGATAAAAATAAAAACATCAAATAACTCACCTCGCTCCAATCTGACGTAAACCAAGCAAACGTGCAAGGAGGACCTCTGCAGGTTTTTTTAATTTCCGGTTTATTCGCAGGACAATTCATATCAAGGACTACACGAAGTGCACCGCGAAGTGTCGTAACGCAAACTGCTTCTCTGGTTTGTTCCCCAAAATCACAATTCGAAGAACACTGTATACAAAGTTTTTAATTATTTATATTAATTAAAAAATAAACCTTTTGACGTTTAACTCTTATAAATTAATCTTCATATTTACGTTATTTTGTATTTTTGTAATTTAAGGTTCAAATGGGTTGAGTGATTTTGAACAAAATAAAAAATCAAATTATATTTTTCAATGACACTTACCTCAGTCCAAGGCCCGACGAACCATTGTCCGCTACATGTTCTGTTACTCGAACAAGATCTTAAAGATTCCGGACGATTAGTATGATCGCAATCCTCTTCGGAATATTTTTCGCAATGGACCCTTCTACTTTGCATACCGACACCACATTCGGCAGAACACTATAGAACAACAACAAAAATCATTGCATTTTACACGTCAATAATCGAATTTATTCGAACATAGTATAGTAAATATACCAATATTATCATACAAACCTGTTCGGACCATTCGGTATAAAGCCATTGAGAGGTTACCCGTGGCTCGGTCAACGAAATTGCATTGCTGGAAGAAAATTTCACGGTGCAAGGGCCCAAGTCGCAAACCTCTTGAGAAATCGGTTTCTCTGATAGGTTACAAAGGTATTCCTGTGGTTCACAGGTTACGAGTCTTGTTCTTTTACCTGTCCCACACGTCGTCGAACACTGTATCGTAAAATAATAATAAATAATAATAACGGGAAGAGAAAACGTCTTCCAGAAATAACCTACGATTGAATTTGAAAATTACCAAGGTAAAATTGCTATCGGTGACGTGAGCAAGATTTTAATAAAAAAAATAAATAAATAAATAAATAAAGAATTGGTCAATATAGGAATAAAAAAATTATAATTGGTCAATATAGAAATACATAAAAAAAAGGAATGCTACCTCGGACCAAGATCCAACGTTCCAGTTGAAGGACTGTCCTCCTCCTCCTCCTCTTCCTTCTCCTTCTTTCAGTATTCTCGTATCTTCTTCGCAAGGTTGTTCGTTACATGTCTCGCTGATAGGTAAATTTCTTGGTTCGGTGCAAGCACCCTCGGATACAATTACCGTTAAGGTCGATCTGATCTCTTGAACGCATTCCATATCTCGTGTACGAACGCCGGTACCGCAGCTGACTGAGCATGGGTTCCATGCGGTTGGTCTCCATCTAACAAACAACGATAAAAACTTCACATCTCTTCATTTCTCTTCACTTCTCTTCTATTTTAACCAAACACCACAAGATTATCATTCTTAAAAAAAGAAAAGATATAATCTTTTATGCTCACACGGGTGGGCAGGGATTGGTGTTGCACCTCAATCGAACATCTCGTGGCTTTTCCAACGTGTGACATCTTTTATCGAAGACCTGTATCTGTGAGTGTTCTCTTACACACACGTATCTCAACGTTTGCATACCTAAACAGTATTTGTTAGACAGAAAAAAAAACAGACACACTTATCGTTTAACTTAGTTAGTCAGGAACAAACTTTCCTCGTTATTTCTCGTTTATCTTTTGCCTATTTATTCACATTTATCTTTTTTTTTTTAATCCTTGTGTATATAGAGTTTATATAATAATATATAATTTATAATAATATATAATTTATATATATATGTAAATTATAATTATTTATAGATATACCTCCGCCGCATGATTTATTGCATTCCGTATAACCGGCCGGTTTCCATGCAAATTTTCGTTTCTTGTATCGCTTTGAAACATACGTAGCGTTTGTTGGTACTTCGTCAATAATTGTCATTGCATTAAAGCCGTCCCCTACTCTAAAACGGTAAAAAATAACAAACAATAGAAGTTATTTTACTTATGTAAAACATAACGACGATCACCGTTTAAATACATTGGCTCGTCAAAGTAATTTGTTGCGTTCTTACTTTCTGAGCGTAGTACTACTTGCTGGTATTGCTGATTCGATCGGTCTATTTAAAACTGAAAATTGATGTTTAATCACAGATTATCTCTCTATTTATTCATCAATTATGAAGATTATTAACAACGGTTAAAATAAAATAATATAATAACGATTACGTAAGATTCTTGTGTTGATATTAAAATCGCAATTTAATTATATTTACACACAGGGCTTTATGGTAAGATAATAATTGCATTACACGCGTGCATGCAAACCATAGATCTTACGTAAGAAATCGTACCTGTATTCCGAGTGAGATGAGAATTGCTTGGTGCACTGGCACTACTTCCAGGAATGATATAACGGTAAACTATACCAGGATTGGGCTCTTGATACAGTACCTATATAAAACGCGGATCTATTGAAAAACAACCGTATGGGAATAGTTGAAATAAGAAATATATGAGAGGGAGATAGATAAAAGAAAGAGAGAGGTAAGATATAATGGAACATTTTTCATAAGATCGAAAGTTAGATCTTCGTGTTTGGTAGCCTACGGTCATCATAAAATATCAAAGAATTCTTGGCATGCTCGTGTAGTATCTCTTTCTCTCTCTCTCTCTCTCTCTTTTTCTTCCTTTCTTTCTTTTTTTCATTTTTCTACGTAAACAGAAGGAGAATTTCTTATCGTTGAAACAGGATTATAAATAATACGAAATCGGCTCGTTATATCGGATTTTTGCTTATTTTTCGTACACCCGTATGTAAAAAAAAAAAATCGTTATTGAATGAGGAAAAAGAGAAGGAGGAGGACGGGTCCCTTACCATAACATCGATGGGCTCGTGCAATGGTCCAGTAGAGGAAAAACTTTCCAAATTTTGAGAACTCTGCCTTATGTATAAGAATGTTGTGCCAGCTGCGTTGTATTCGCCGGACCAATTGATGCTGTAGTTACCGTTCAGCAAATAACTGCCATTTTGCAATCTGATCGCTAATAAAGATTTCATAAATTATCTATTTTATCCTTTGCATTTGATTATTTTTCTTTTTTCTATATACATGCGTACTCGCGTGCGTGTGTGTATGTGTGTGTGTTCTTTTTCCTTCCGGCCGAAAAAATTCGGAATAATAATAAAATGTTCGAGGTTGATTTCACGTGTGGTGTATTACGTGTGTGAAAGAGAGAAAGAGATAAATAGATGATAGTCATCTAGAAGGGATCAACGATCTCGTACGATAAACGAAGAACTGAATAATCTAAGCTTGACGGGAGAACTACGATCGTAAGATTTATGTAATCCACGTGACACGAACTACTGCATCCAATTTAGCAAGAAAGAGACAGACTAACCCGTCGTCGTCGTCGTCTTTACTGTCATGTTTGTCGACGAGAACGGGGAGGATTGGATTACACGATACATGACGTTAAAATGCACGACTATGACAACGACACACACGTCGAGTCGTTTCACGAGATAATGTTTTTAAGAGATAAGTATCTATAGAGAGAAAGAAAGAGAGAGAAAGTGATAGTGGTGGGTGGGAATAATAAAGAAATAGTATTCTCCAAATAGACTCGTCTATTCTTCAACCGTTTTTACTTCGTTTTTTTTTACATTTCCATCACCGACAATAACTATTGTTAACCTTTCAATTCGAGAGAGGGAGAGAGAGAGAGGGGAAAAAAAATAATAAATAATTATATATAGAAAATATTTGTGAAGAATATAATTCCTTACATCACCGAGACGGTGACTTGTAACATTAAAAACAAATGATGCTGTTTTGTTGTTACTTAACTTAAATGATCGTAAAGAGAGAGAAGATTGCATTTGAACGTATGATTTATACTTCATTCGTGGTAAGAGGCTAATATAAGGTATTACCTTGCTTACTTGTTAAGCGACAACCACACCCCTTGACCCTATTAGAATCATCAAGTTACATATATATATATATATATGTATGCAATATCGTATTTGGTGCTCGTAAAAGGAGAACGATCAACGCTTGAGCGGATTTAATTCGTACGTGTTCGAAAGAAAGGAAAAGTTTTCTGAATATATTTAACGATTATCCTTACACAAGATAAGTAGTAATGTTGTATGCACATTAATCAAAGATCCGTATATACTCACCTAAATAATTTTGCGTATGACGTAACTCGGTCACGTTCAATGCCACAGCACCTCGTGGTACGGTAGCCACAAGATTATAACCCGGTTCTAAGGTCGGTTCCGTGAAAATCCCATCTATCAGGTGGCTCTCGATTGAAATCACAGATAACTGAAATTAATCGTAAATCTAATATATTATGCTTTCAATGTGTCTAACTAAACGATCGCGATAGTTAGTCGTAAATTATGCGTTAAGTAATCGCTATTTTCGAAATTATTTATTACACACGTGCACTTATATAGCAGAGATGATATTTAAAAGAAATTGTTTTAAACATCTAGTGTTGAAAATAACGTTAATTTTAATATAGTCATAGTATAGTCTTAATTTTAACGTATATTAGCATTTTTTTATACTTTTTTTTATGTCAAAACGACGATACGCGAGTTTCCGTATAGTTGAATTAACTAAAAATTTCGATATTGAAGTGTTCGCGTATTTTACGATCGCGACAGATAGATTCGATCGTGCATAAAAGGAAGGATGCGATCGAGGGCACGCCTTTATAAAACGTTTTTGTTTTTTTCTCTCTTTTTCTTTTTTTTTTTTCCACGTTACATCCGCGATAAGCATCTCTTGTTACTTCTTTTCATTATTATCTTCATCCGGACGTAAAGCGCAGGTAATGTATCGTTCATCTCTACGGGGAATAAATCGAGAGAGAAGGTGCATAACGTGTACGATGCACACCGTTTACTTTTTTAATTTACAAATAATATTACTCTCGCTATTCTTTTATTATTTATTTATAGACGTGATATATTTGTACTATAGCATACCCAAGAATATTTTATTTATTAAATACAATAGAGTATAATTAAAGAGTCGTTTTGAGAATGTTAGTTTATCAAGAAAAATATAAGATTATTATTGAGAATTGCAATTTGGCAACGTGTGCAATGTAATATATGTCGAAACGTAAACATAATTTCATATTTATTAAATACATAAGAGCACAATTCAAGAGTCATTTAAGAATGCATGTGTATCGAGAAAAAATAATCAACAAAAGATGATTGTGAATTGCAATTTGGGTAACATACATATGTAACATACTAATTTAATACAAATTACTTCATCATGATGTAAAAAGTTAAGAGTTATTTATTATAATTGACTTATTCTAAATTTACTCTCAATGCAATGTAATATGGCGTATAGAGGATAGTTTAAAAAGAAAAAAAACAAATGGGATAAAACAACAGCGTAGCAAATTAGAAGACGAGAGTACTACGAGCGTAACGTTTCGATGTAGGTGAACATTAAGGGCAGACGATGTTTTCCTGCGAAATGGATAAACGTCCGAGTAAAAGCTTCTCGCACGCTGTAAGGTTGATCGTAATGAGAGGCTTGGTATTCTCTCTTCCTCTCTCTTTCTCTGTTTTTTCTTTCACTTTTCTATTTCTTCTTTTCTTCTTATTTTCTCTCACTCACTCACTCACTTACTTGCTCACTCACTCATTCTCATCTCATCTCATCTCATCTCATTTATACATCTACGTAATACACTCATACAACACATATCAAAGTCCTCTGGTATAACACGAGGCAAATTTAGAAGGACAAGGAAGAGATCATTCGAGAATTCATTCGTCTGGTTGCCGTCAAAATCCAGTGCAGTTCTTCCGGCATAAGACGACGAGTAAGAGGTGCACGAGAGGCGGTAGACCATTTAAACTCTGACTAATATTATGGTTATTACGTCTTATCGATAAATTTGACCATTCATCGAAACGCGTCGAGGTAAAAATTCAAGTGAAATGGTTTTTTAAAAAGAAAGATCCGAAGAAATTTCCTCTCCCTAATTTAATTTTTTTTATATTTTTCTTCTTCTTCTTCTTCTTTTTATTTTCCTTCAACATTTTTCGTTCCACTTTCGTCTCTTTTCTTTTCATTTTTTCTTGTTTTTTTTTTCCTCATTTCCTCGGAGTAGGTGCCAAAAATAAAGCCAGCCGAGGGAGCGTGCATAATTGGCGCGTGCATTCACTTACGGAGACAGGATCGTTGCATATTTATGAGAAAGTCTGATGATCAGAGTTTGACTTTGTTATTTTAATTTTTATATTTTTTTTTTTACTTCTTGTCTATCACTTTCTCACTTTTTCTTTTGTTTTCTGTTTGTTTTACTTTCCTCTTTTTACACCTTCTTTCCACGTCGGACTGAGTTATATTCAAAGACACACATTCCGCTGACATTCTCCTTTCTCCACGTACATATATATATATACTATATATATTATAATACTATAATATATAACACACAAATAATGTAATGTATCTCTTCTTTCGTAATCCCAATTATTAAATTATCCTCTCGTAGGAGTTCAAGATGGATCGTTGTAAGTGTAATAATAATAATAATAATAAAAAGAAAAATAGCTAGGCTACCCTAATCGTTTCTTTGTCTATCTATCTATCTATCCGTCTAAATAATATGTATGAAAGAGAGTGTCGCATAGTACAAGTTCGCTCATGCGATATTCATACAATTAATATGAAAGCATCTTGCTCCTGTGACAGATAAGTCGACGTTCGGGTTCGTATAAACGTCGTCTCGGCTGTTAATCCAACAGAGAAAGGAGGAGTGTCCCTTTCTGGGAGCGGCTTTTATTCGATCGATGGATCGATCGTTGACTCGTACGATCGATCGAACCAACGAACTTACGATCGATCGATCGATTGATCGGAAGCTGGCCCAAAAAATGTCCAAGACTTTTCGACTGGATCAATGTCAATATTTCTATCTCTCTCTCACACACACACACACGCACACACATTCTCTCGTCAATTGGAATAATATAGATGTTCTGAAAGAAATTTTCGAGATATCGATGAATGATCTTCGTGAAAAGGATACTCGTAAGCAATTAAATCGATCCAGGGGGGTATTCGTTTTTTTTTTGATTCGTAGAATTAATCGGATGAAATCGATGGGTTATGGCATGCGTGTGATAAAATCTTATTGAAAAAATAAAATAAAATAAAATGTATATACGAAGAAGAGAAAAAGAGAGAGAGGAGGTGAGTGAGAAAAAACGGCGTGTAATCTTGTGGCAAATTCGATATGCCTTTTAACGATGGCCGAGGCGCGAACCAGAAAGATGAATGCACGCTCGACGTTTAAAATGGAAAATGATCTCCTCGATGTGGTCGACCTCGAGAATCGTTTTGATATTAAAAGAAAAGAAAAGAAAAGAAAGAAGAGACAGGAAAACGGGAGCTATCGTAAGGAAACGCGTTTTTACGTTAATTTTTATTATTTTTTTCTTTTTATTAATAATGAGTAAAGAAAAAAAGTTATAGCATGTAGGCAAACAAGTTAGCGAACAAACCAGCCCAGGTCCGCAACGTTTTAATCTGCTCCGGAATGCTTTCCGTGCGAAAACCGCTTATCTATCGTTGCACGTGCTTTTAAAACATAATGTTGTTGAGTGCTCCGGTATCGAGAACGCTTTGCTGCTTATGTTTGGATAGTCTCGTTCGAAACAGGTGCGTTGCCACTTGCCCGAGCTCTGATTTACACGACAGAAAAAAATATGTTTCTTTTCTTCTTTTTAGAAACTCTACTTTTTATGCCTTTTTTCTCTCACTCACTCACTCACTCTCTTTCTCTTTCTCAGTGATTTTTTCATCCGCTTTCACTATCTCTATTTTCTTTAAAGAAGAGTATCAGAGTTCCTGCCGATACATCTACGGTGTCTAAGAATACGCATTACTCGCAACATTTAGCTGAGAGAACGCGTTCCACGAGATGTGAAACTTCCTGGATAAATCTTCTTATGCCACCAATGTATGTGTGTATGTGTGTGTGTGTGTGAGAGAGAGAGAGAGAGAGGTTTTTGAAGGAAAGCAAACTTACATTTAAAAATTCTTTTGATTTTTCTTTTTATTCCGATTTCTTTCAAGGTATCGTTAATGAAAAGATTATTTCTTTCTGTTATTTTTTTCTTCTTCTTCTTTACGGTGTCTTATCGGTAATGAAATAATATATGTATAAGGTAGGTACTCTTTCCATCTCAAAAGACAGAGATAGATTAATTAATTTTTATGTATTACTTGGCGATAGGAGATAGAAAGAAAGAAAGAGAGAGAGACGAATACTTACAAGCGAGTTTTCGGAGTCAGATAAAAAAGTCTCTGAGTCCTTCTTCTCCTTCGAAAGAAGAAGAAAAAAGAATATAGAGAGATAGAAAGTTTCTTATCATCGAAGAAACGAAAGGTAACCTACCGTCTTCTGGGCTCCCGTGATTATTATTCTTTTTCTTTTGCCCGGTAGGAAGACAAGCAAGCCATCGTTGAGGATTATCTCCTCGCGGGAGAACTTACGTGGGACCGAATGAAATAAAGAAAAAAAACAAAAATAAACAAATAAAAGAAAATAAATAAAAAGAATGAGAAAGGATGAAAAAAAAAAATAGGAAGTAAGAGGAGTGGAATCTTTTGGTAAAAGAGACAAGCAGAGACAAGCAGACAGACAGATAGACAGACAGATGAACAGACAGAGAAAGAATAATTTTCAGGTCGTGTCTTTGTAAGAGTAACACGAAGTAAATATGGTCATGGGCATGGTGCTTTTAAGCGTCAAGTAAGCCATGTAAAAACTGTGTAAGTAAGAGAGAAAGAAATAAAATAAAAAAACAACAGCAGCCACGGATCAAAAACGTGGTCCTGTAATTTGTCTTTCGACGAGTCTCTTTGGACGCGTCGTCGTCATCCGATGTGGTTGGGACCAAGGGGGGAAAGTGGAGGGTTGGGTAAGAAGAAGAAGAAGAAGAAGAAGAAAAAGGCAAAGAAAAGAAAAAGAAGAAGATATGAAGGAACGAGCAAGATTTTCGAGAAGCTTACAAATTATAATATTCGACCGTGACACACACGGGGAGCTCTGATCGTCCTCCTATGGCTATTTTTGGTAAGTCAACCAACCCTCTCTTTTTCTTTTAACTTTCTCTCTTTCTCTCTCTCTCTCTCTCTCTTATTTAATTCTCTCTTTCATAAAACGAGGATCGTGTTACGGGTTGCAATAACGGCAGCTTTTATAGTCGAAGCGAATGCGAATGCGATTTTACTGCTGGTAAGAAAAAAAAGTATAACGAAGGTACGTTACACGTGAAGACAGATCGAGAGTAGGGTTTTTTTTTAAAAAGAAGGAAGAAGTAAGAAAAAAGTTTCTTCCCTGTTCTCTTCCCTTTCTTTCTTTCTATTTTTTTATATATTTTTGCGAGCTGCTGCTACTACTACTGAAACGTACATTTCTTTTTTAACGTAAAATAAAGAAAGAGATCGAAGAAGTTGAGAAAATATAATTTTTTGTGAAAAAATTTGAGTTTATTATTAATAGATAAGGTGGAATTAGAGATTCGATGGTATTTCCTGTGTATATTCAAATCATGACGAAAGATTGTTGTTGGAAGAAGTTAAAGGAAAGATTGGAAAAAATCTGAATATAGGGGAGTATGTATTTATGTATGTATGTATGTAGAAATAACATAAAAAAAAATATATATATATATTTAAAGTTAGGTCCCGACGTGGCAAGTTTCATGATCATTCTGGTTGATATATGATATTGGCACTGATGTCATAAGGGGACGAACGAAGAGCACCTTAATGGTGCAATAAATCAAACCCCCCCTCGATACCTTTAGTATGCCGCAAATGCATAACTTACCGTTAAAGTTAGCACCAGTAGAGAAGAAGACAGTCCTCCGAGATGTTGCTGCATCTTCGATGACAGGGATGACGAACGTGGATGAAGTTTTAACGAAGAAGAAGAAAAAGAAGAAGTATAAGGAAGAGAGAAAAATCCGATAACTTCTTTACCGTTTTCTTTTTCAAAATTCAATTACAAAATGTATCGTGTTCGATCAAAAATATCTTCTTCTTCTTCTTCTTTACGACACCTTTTCTTCTTCTTCTTGAAAATATTCGAAAGATATTCACCGGAAACACACAAGCACGCACTCACGCATTTATATACACACCCACGCACAGAAATAAATTCGATGAATTGTAATCACGGTATCAGACAAAAATTCGTATAATTTTTATTTGATTGTTTGTTCAATACGAGTTCACCCAGCGACACCTTTTTCTTTTTCCAGTTCTTCGAAAAAAAGAAAATATGAAAAATAGAAAAGATTGGACGATTATGAATATTTCTTAAACACGGGTGGGAAACTGTCAAGAGACACCGATACGAGCAGATAGCAATGATAAAAGTTATCGTTTTACTATATCTAAACTATTTATAAGATAAGCAAAAACACACACACGCGTACATATACACGCACACACACATAGGAGAGACACACGAGAGACTAGAAGAATCCGCAAATCGTAAAACGTTGGCTGCAAATTAACGAGGTAATTAAGTGTGTTTTCGTTGATCTTGTTAATAGGTCATTAGAGGTGGTGACGTTTACGAAGAAAAGAATTCATTTGAAAACGTTTGAGAAAAGATTTTCTATCTCATTATCATCTTTTCCTACGATCTAAAACAATCTAGATCATTAGCTTAGATCTTTTGGTATGGTATCGGCGATTGTCGTTGGTTGTAACGTGTATATATTTAAATAGCGGGTGCGTTACGTAGCACATACACACAAACACATATACACATATACACATACACTCTCGTCTAACGCTTTTTCATGCTCCAGTTGTCAGCATCGGGCCTTAGAATTGAACGATTTTAACGCAGTCTAAACACACGAGGAAATAACTCGAACGGCGGGAAAAGGAAAGAAATCGTTTGTTTACCGACAATCGATCGATGGATCAATCGATAGATCGAACTAACTTACGTACAAGCAGGAAATTCCTTCTCTGTTATTATTTATCGATTATATGCAAGCTTTTAATAGACGTTAGGAACGATAATTAGTTAACGTTTAGCTAACGTTAGCTCGATTAGAATCTTTCGTCTTTTTCTTTATTCTCGGTCATCCTATTCCTTGTACACATGTGTATGTGTGTGTATGTATATATGTATATTTATATTCAAACGTATACAGATGCGTATACGTAGATGCATTAAACGTGTGACGAACGTACGTAAAATTAAACTTCGTTACGCGGATATTAGCTGCGAAGCACGCGTATCAAAACAGATCGTAAATTAATTAAACCGTCTATCTTGGGTACATACGCGCAACAACATAGTGCGCCAACTGGTAAACCTAAACGATTAAGAAAATAAGAAGAAGAAGAAGTAGAAGTAGAAGTGGTGAAGAAGAAGAACTTTCCTACTCGCGAGACGTGAGAACATTTTTTAACTACTTTAACTGTTTTTAATGTATCTGTAATTTATTCGTGTTATTTCTGATCTTTCTGATATTAATCGTGGTAAAGGCTTTTATACTTGGTCTTTAAGTCGAAAGTTTGTAAGTATCGACTAGTTTCTCAATGATTTTCTAATATGCAAACGCATGAAATCATGTTAAGGAAAAAAAGAAAGAAAGAGAGAGAGAGAGAGAGAGAGAGAATCCTTTCAACGATAGACGACTAAAATGCCGTTTATTTTTATGATTATACGTTGAGCGCGACGTCGAGTACTATTAATAAGTTTCCCATGTGTATATAAGTTAGTATATGAGTAAATGTGTCTATATGTATATTTATATGGCTCATACTCGTCGCTTTGGAAAAAGTAGATAGAAAGAAGAACAAAAATAAGAAAAATAGAAAATAGGAGAAAAAAATAAAGGGCACCAATTTGTAGCATGCAATTGCCAATAGGATAAGATTATCGTTCGATCCATGCAACAAACGTAATCGCGAGAAAGCTTTTGCCGACGGTGCCGTCTTCGTTGATTTCTTCTCCACTTCCACTTCCACTTCCTCCTCCTTCTCTTCCTAGGTTTTTTTTTTTACTTTTACATGCCGATAAACGATAAGCCCACCAAGTAGTAGACTTGGATCTTTCTTTTACGAGAAAGAAAACTAGCTACGAACTCTTGAGATTGCAAAGTCAAGGTCGATCGTAAAAAAAAAAAAGAAAAAAATAGAACAAATTTGAAACGGCTTTAATGAAATAGAAAAAAGAAAAGTAACATACTTATTTTTATCTTCTAATCGTAAACTGTGTCACGTTTGAATATACGCGCCGTACTGGCGTAATTTAAAAAAAATTGGAAAAGAGTAAAAAATAAAAAGAAGAAGAATTATTGATTACGACACGAGAAAAAGAAAATTAATTAATTAATTAATTAATTAATGAGGTTGTGATGAGGGAAGGTGTGAGAGGATGGGGTGGTGTATCACTTGACACGATTATTAAGTAAATCAAATAAAACTATGATCTTGCGTTTAAAAGCGAGAAACACGTAAGTGGTGTCACTTTCCCGCGTGGGCGATCACGGAAATGCATGAAAACATAATGACGTACGTAGTTCGAAGAAGAAGAAGAAGAAGAAGAAGAAGTAGTAGAAGGTAACCTGTTGCATATCGGAGATGTAACGACAAGCTTAGTGACAACACCTGAGAAATGATTCTCGATGTAAATCAATGTATAAAATCGGATATCACATCCTGTCGCGTGGTTTTAACACGTTCGCATGTTGCACGACGGGTTTGCGATATCGATTCCACTTCGTTCATTCGTTTGTTCATTCGTTCGTTCGTTCTTTCATAAAACTTTTGTTCCAATAAAAAAAATCCACGATTCGTGATAGAACGTTTAACATCAAATAAATGATGATGATGATGATGAAGATGATACACGTGAGAATACTTCCAAGAATTGTGTGAGTCAGTCCCCTCTTTTCAACCAAAATACAAAACCATAAATTGGCACGTCGTGTTCACCGATACAACTCCCATGTATTTCCTACCAATCATCGAAATATTCACTGAAGATATTTAAATGAATAAAAAAAGAAAAAAGCAAAAAGAAAAAGAAATTTGAAAAATAATATCACGACTTTTATTCAACGATTATATCTCGATATTTTAAAATTGATACTCAAATCAAATCCGCAACACTCGGGAACGTTTTCTGCCTTGGGGAGAGAAGAGGAAGGTGGTGGATTGAGGAAATGAAATTTTTGTTGTGAATGAAATAGGAATAGGAAAGATATTCTGGTTGTGGTATGCGTGTTTTATGTCTCTATGTGTCTCCTTTCTCTCTGTGTGCGGGCGCGTGTGTGTGTGTATGTTTAAATAAATAAATTAAGAAATAAAAAAAGAAAACGTAAGAAAAGATAGAAACAAGGAGGCGTATTCTTCCGGCGTACTTTCCAGAGGTGTCGTTTAGAACTGACGGCTCCCCTCGATGGAGGAGCAACTTTATACTTGCGGCGAGGAACTACGTGCGAGGAGAGTGCGGTATGAACGTGGCTTAAGGCGCCACTGCCACGACGACGCCACCACCTCCACCACCACCATCACCATCACCACCACCATCACCACCATCACCACCACTGTCACCTGGCAACGAAACGTTTCCGATTACCATACTGTCTGACACTGGAAAACTAGAATGCATCCACGATAGGTTCCAATCGAATTCTTTTCTTTCGATTCCCCCTTCTATCACCCTCTCCCATCCCTCTCCATCACCATTTCTTCACGTTCACTCCTTGATTTGCCTTTATCATTTTACAAAGGATTAAAAAACCAACGCTAGGATCAATCGGAATCGTCGTAGCGTGAAAACAAGTGTCTTTTGTTTTACTTTATTATGTTTTTAAATATTTTTCATTACTTCGCGAATTAATTTATCACATCTTCGTTAAGTATCGAGAGATCATCGATAGAAAAGGGATCCGATGACCAGGATAACGCGTTGTACTTATCTCTCATAGCGAAAGGGATCTTCGTTACGACCGGTTACCTTCCCTCCCCTCCCTCATCACCGTCTCACTACCTTTTTTTTTGCCTTTCTTTTATTTTTAGTTTTAGTTTTTCCACTTCTTCATTTAATAAGATATAAGACATTTATGTTTAACTTGTAAACTATCGGAGTCATTCTCATATGACTTACTTTTATTCTAAATTCGAAAAACGTGTTTTAGGTTGCAACGAATGGATTATAAGAACTAAAATTAGTTAATGTTTAGATGAATAAATTTTAAACCAATCATTATAGTACACTCTTTCACGTTTGTAGATTTTGGTTATAGGATAAAGTTCAAATTTTCAGATTAACAAGTAAACGAAATTTATTGAAAGTTAATGCAAAACAAAACTCGATGCATTTCGTAAACGATTACGTTAAAATGATTAAATAAAAAAATAATGACAAATTTCTAATTTTACAATATCAATAAAAATGATCTAACATCTTAAAAAGAATTTTGCAATAGAAACGTGTTTGCACAATATAATAACAACGCGTAATATATTTCAAATAATTACACAAGTTCCTTTGTAAATGTTCAAAAGACGATGAATAATAACATACGTTTGAGAAATAATGATGTTGCAGAAAATTCGAAGAGGATCAACGGGTGGATAATCTACAATTTCAACGCGGCGAATAAGAGATCAAGCAACGACCATAAGCTTGAGCTGTTGAAGAAATTATTGACGTGTTGCCGTTGAGATGAAATTAACAGCGCCAGTCTGGCCGCCGATGGCGTTAAATTGCTGCATTCCTAGAAGACATCAGAACGTGTGCATCATGTTCATTTTAATCATATCGAAAAGCAAAGAAAAACAGAACGAAAGAAACTAATTGACAAATTCATAACGTCGTTACTTCGAATTAGTATATCGAGGGATAGATAGTTAAACCGATAGGAAATAATAAGATCAAAGTAATCGATCGAAGAAGTAATCTTTTAATCTGTGATACATTAAAAAAAAAATGAGCACAGTAAAAGATCATATTTATAGTCGGTTACAAACCATTACGATGTGATAATCTAGCTCTGAGGCAGAGATAACTTCCGTTTTTTGCTTAGTGGTGTCAACGACTCGATGACACGATTCATTAGGATCATTAACGTCGGGTCAACGTTGCCCTGTAGAAACGATAAGGATCGATGGATATGGACGTGGAATAACTCTCGCGCATGGTCTAACGATAATTATGCCAAGGTGACTAAAGTTTAACGTCAGTTCGTAAGTGACGAAAAGAAGAAAACAAAAACTAAAAGAATAAAAATCGGGGGTGGTCTCGTTCGATTGAAACGGTCAATTAAATGATCGTTAAGAACAAGAACAAAAAAAATAAAAATAGAAAAAGAAATATATATATTAAAACAACTAGGAAAACATTGTCATTAATTCGTAGATAATCTCGATATCTCGAACATGTCCTATTTTTTACAGTTTTAGTTCTCCTCCTTCACGAATAGAAGTGTCAAAGAGTAACTTGGAACCCAATGGAGGACCAGAAAGGGAAAGAGAGAGAGAAAGAGAGAGGGAGAATGTACAACGATCCAATTCTATGGTCTCTTTTTTTTCTTTGACCCCTTCTGTCCCCTCTCTCACCACTGTTTTTTTTTAATTTCTCTCCATTTTACCTCGAATTTTTTCTCCTATCCCTTTTTCTTTTTTATTCTCTTTCTCTCTCTTTCTCGAGACTTATTCGAGACTTGTTATTTATTAAGCGATAGAGAAAATAAGCGCGCGTAAGTCCCTGAGCCGCGGTGTGCTCTCTAATGGCATCTCGAGAAGGACTTTATCGCCGGGATCCGTTCTACTACGTCCACTCGACCCAACCGACCGACCAAAAGACCCACCGACGGATGGATGGACGGACGGACGGACAGACCAGACAGACAAACCGACCGGTCGTGGTTTAATATTAGAGTATGAGCGGATCCGTTAAAAATACTCCTTCAACGATGCGAAATTCGGAAAATTCGCGAATTCCGATTAACTCTTAACGATTTACGCGACCTAGAAACCTAGTTTTCGTTAGTATTCGAGTAATATCCTCGATAACTATTACCGTCGTTGATTTTCGCACGTCTTCGAAACCTCGTACAATTTGAATTTTAAATTACGCGATGACCTATCCTATCTGTCTATTTGCCTCCCTTCCTTCCCCATCCTTCCACCTCTTCTAGTTATAAATCCATATTTTATAAAGTAACAGTTCGTTAGTTTATAACAGTCATCGTTATTCTTGAAGAAGAAAACATACTAACGGATGCCATTCTTTTTTTTCTCTCTCTCTTTCTCTCTCTCTTTATTCATATCTTTCTTTCACTAACTTCGTTTGTCTATTTCTCTCTCGAATTGGATTTAGGTCTAGCACTGTTTAATGTCATTAATAAAGTTGCATCAGCAACCGTACCACATATCGGTGATATATCGAAACAGAAAGGAGTGGTTGGAAAATAAATGGATCGATGTTATGGATGCGCGTATTAAGAATGAGAGAGAGAGAGAGAGAAAAATAGATTAAAATGATATCTATTATATTATAGTTTAGGACTGAACCATCTCTATTACTTGACTACTATTACTCGATATAGCACAAAGGAAGATTATCGTACGGCATCTTTCTGTAGAGTAAGAGAAAGAAAGAAAGAAAAAGGGAGAGAGAGAGAGAGAGAAAGAGAAAAGATCGAAAGCAGAAACGCGTAGGTATCGAGGAAGCAAGTAATATAAATGGATCGGGTTGGAACGACGTAATCTGAAATATTTCAGATATGCTACGTGGAAAATCGTTTTAAAATTGTATATAACTGATTTATACGTTATATAATCACACTAACACATATACATATACATATATATACATAAAAAAGTAAAAGAGTATAGTACGCCTTCTTACGTCAAAAGTACTTTACATAAATCTGCCAAGAAGAAGAGAGATCTCGAAGCTTTCGAGCATTTACCAACAAGACCACGACCACGACCACGACCACGACCACGATCACGAGGACGAGGACGAGGACAACTACGAAGAAAGATGAGAAAGAGGAAGATCAAATACTCTTCATCCAATATATACTACCCCTTTCGGCATCTCCCTTTCAGTATCCTCCTCGACAAAGATAAATCTGTAGTCCGTTTACGGTGATCGTTAATCCTAAGAAAACTAGGAATCCCTAGACACGAATCCCTATCCTTGCATTCCTCCAATCAAAAACTATTCGAAAACTGGTTCGCTAACTCGCTTTTATCGGTACTTTCAAATTAATCTTTTCAAGTATTTTCCCTATCGTTAGTGTGGTTCTTTTTTCTTTCCAGATATCTAATGCAGGATAGGGTAGGTACCACACACTTTGCTTACGGCTAATCGTGATCACGTTGTTATCGTGATTTTGTCTTATAATGTTAGAAAAGAGATAGTAGTATACGTTGGGGATAACGCGTGTAAAGTATACGGAGAATGATGGGAAGGAGGTATGGAGGAAGGAGGAGAGTGGAGAGAGTTAGGAAGAAATATTACTCGATATTTTGTTTTTTGTCTTCCTCTATCTCGAGTAATCATTCAACTGGTCAACATTTCGTACGATTTTAACAGAACTTGTATTTTCATTGAAATTTTATGCAAATAAAATCGCAAACTTATATACGACGATACTCTTAAACGTTCTGTCGGAGCTTTTGATGATTGCGACTGAAGGTATAAACAACGATTCGTGTAACGATTCGCGTTTTGATTTTATTATTCGATCACCAATGGGAGAAAAATACTTTCGTTAGAATATCAACGATAATGTTATAGTTCCATTCAGTTGTCCTAATCTCATTCGATATTATCTAACGTTCCCTTCTAATCCAGCTTAAACGTAGACGATTAATCCACGATATTTCATTCGCGACCTTGTTTAACCCGTCGTAATATTATACTAGATCTTTGATCGTGCTCTGTGTATTAACTTTTTTATATACAATTATTCTAAATTATTGA
>JACGTP010000039.1:24713-197404 GCA_023678845.1 Mischocyttarus mexicanus | reverse complement strand
CCCACGCGTGTCGGAGAGTATGGAAACCGAGAGAAAAGGACGGATATACTAGACTACTACTGGCAGCACGATGTCGACGTTCTACCACCTCGTCGACGAGGAACACGACGAACAGCAACGAGTCGACTAGGAACACGACGAGGAGACACAAGATATGCGAGGATTCTCTCGTTTTGCTAGTCAACGAGAAGAGACCTCAGTTCGCGGAGGAGGTTCGGCTTGTTTTGCTCATCCATTAGCCTACTTTCTTCCTAATCTATCTCTTTCTTTCTTTTCATCTATCTATCTATCCTTATCTATCTTTCTTCCTCTCTCTTTCTTAACTTCAATCTCCTTCTCCTTGGTGCAACACTGTTCTCTCTTCCAATCGCTCGCGAACTTTGATTCAGATATTGTTGAATGGTTTGGTGCAATTAATTGATTCACTTAGTTAGTTCGTGCATCGTAATATTATCGTTGTTAAAGAGTAACGGTGTTACGAAGAGTGTTTGAAATATTTAATAAGCGGTAAGAAAATAAAGAAGAATCACGGAAAGGATCAGAGATTTCCTCGGCGTGACGGAACTTGGTGAGTAATTAACATTTTTTATTTATTTTTTTTCCCCCGCCTATCAATCAATTTTATTATTTTCTTATTTGCTCATAAATATTGAAAATGAAAATCCTGTTTTCGTATCGTTGATAAGTGATAACTGACGTCTCTGTTCAAAAAACAAGTAACAGTGTTTCGAAAAAAAAAAATGCAACCCTGACACTCGTAGTGAAAATAAAATAGATTCAAAATAAATAACAAAATTTCTGTCTCCGATATAAATGTTTTTTAACGTTGACAAAACAATTAATCCAATCAGTTCATTGGGTTTGTATTTAGTGTCGCAAAGTTCTAAAAATTTAAACAAAGTTGTTATTAAAATATATCGTAAAAACAATACTCAACGCGATTAAATTCGTTCGATCTAACATTATAATATCGTAATATTATTTATAGTTTAAACACGATCACTAGGTAATAGAAATAATCTGAATTTTTGTCAGATAGTTCCTTCATTATATCTTTGATTCGTTTAATTTTAGGTGAAGTTCCGCTAGTGAGATTCGATGATCATCGAGAAATCATCATGAACGGAGCAACGACTGTTGGTACTTCAGCAGATTTGCAACATCAGCAACAACAATCACAAAACGAAACGGGTTCGGAACATCCTAGAAGTCCTGCAAGTCCACTCAGTAACCGTCACGGTGAGCGTTACTTGGCTTTTCCTTCTTTTTTTTTTGAGAGAGAGAAAGAGAAAGAGACAAAAAAAGAATATTAAAAAAGAAAAAGAGAAAGAGAGAGAGTAGACGTAAATTACTAGAAACTAAATTGTCCTCTAGACGTCGAGACGCGAAATGGTTTAAAAACTACGCGACTAACAAAGTTTACAGCAACCGTGGGTAATCTAATCAAAAAAACTGTCCTACAATGTTCTCTCTTTTTCTCTCTATAAGCACGCTTTACAATCTTGTATAATTAATTAAATTAGAAAAGAGAGAGAGAGAGAGAGAGAGAGAGAGAAGAAAAATCGTGTAGTTCTTAAGATAGGATCCGATCAATCAGAAAATAATTGAAAAATAAAACCGTTGAAAAAAATGTTTATCTCTCGCAGGTATACTTTTATAATCGGATTCCGCGTCGAATAGATCACTCGCACCATTTAGGTGTGAGAGAGTAAAGATAGATTCACGGATGTTCCGATAAAATCAATCTGCGAGCGATCACGCTCCTCTGTCACACGTATAACATATTCGACGTACGCCAGGACGATTATTCCTTTGATTCGATGCTTTCGAAAGCTCTCATAATGTCGTTATCAGTTAAATCCAATGCGTATGTACGGTGCACACGCATCGAATACGCTAATATACGAAACATTTCTAACACTACGAACATTCTATATACATATATATGTATGTATGTATGTATGGGTATATATGTATATGTGTGTATGTGTGTATACAATAGAATACAGGGAACATCGTTAGGCCATTAGAGTAATGAAATTTCGGTATGGCATGGCGGAATGCACGACACGGTGCGGAACCTCGTTGAACGTACGGGGTTAAACGAGAAAGAAGAAAGTGTCTCGACGTCTCGAAGCTTCAGAATTGAAATCTACGATGAAGGTGATGGGGGGAGAAATACAGGGAGAGGAGAGACAGAAAATGTACGAATAGGTAGCATTAATACATAGAAAACCTATGTATATATATGCGATGTGCAGAGAATGAGAGAAAGAGAGAGAATGCACGAATAGGTGCACTAATACATAGAAAACCGATGCATATATATATATAGGATGTGTAGAGAATGAGAGAGTGAGTGAGAGAAAGAGAGAGGCGACAGCAGGGGCGTCAAATTTCATTAGCATATCAATGCTGGCGGATGGCGAGGCGCCACCTGCGTCCCCCGTATTACGGGATCATCGTTGGATACTCCAACTGGTTGTGGGAAGGGGGAAAAAGGAAGAGGGGTAGAGGGTGCAAGGGGATCTGCAAACGGGTACTGTATTTCGAGGGACGGCTCGGATGGTTTTCACTGTGAAACTCGTAGAATATTTTCATGGTTAAACTCGTCGGATGGTCGAAAGGGTAACTTGGAAGATGGAAAAAAGGTGTATGTGTGTATGTGTATGTGTATTAGAAGGAACACCCTTCGGGTTCGAACCTTTTTCTTCTTTTTTATTTTATTTTATCGATACCTAGTTCGATTTTTTCTTATGAAATTAATATGGTACTTTTGTCATTTTGTTAATATGTAGGTAAATATGTAATTCGTTCGTAAGGAGTAATGCGCTGAAACATGGGTAGGGGTAGAAAATGCAAAAGGGAAAAGGGTGACTGGTAATTTTCTTCTTTCTTTTTCTTTTTTATCTCTCTCACTCTCTCTTTCACTCTTTCACTCGTTCCGAACGCTTCCGACCGACCCCATGGCATTTAACGAGCAATCCAAACGAGCTTTAGATTCGACAAATACGATTTCTACGATAGACTTCGCGCCCGTTACTAATAGACTCGAGTGAAAAATCGTATTTAGTTTTTTTAACTACCTTTTTTTTCTGTTTCTTTTTTTTTTCGTTTCATCGCATACTATTCGTTGTTTCAGTAATGACATTACGACAAATGTTCTTTTCGTCTTTCACACACACAATTTTCTTTATTTTCTAATTAAATATATATATTTTTGTAATATCTTGAATTTGTTAAGTATCTTATTCAGTTTTTCGTTTCTTTACTCAAAGATTACTTTGCGATAGATTTTTGCCGTAAAAAAAGAAAGGAAGAAAAAGAAGAAGAAGAAAAGATAAACGGCATAAATATTTATGGCAAATAAATCTCTTTACTTTCTGAGCTTTTTCAAAACTCATTTCTCGATGTAAATACTGTTTGCCGTCTACGATCCCTGAACGTAATCCTTAAAGGGGAATCGAAGACGAAACGGTGTCATCTCCCAAAGGGAAAGAAAAAGAAGAATCTCCACTCGGTAGCGGACTTCTTCTTCAATAACATAAAAAGAAAAAAAGAAAAGGAAGAGATCCTTTCTCTCTCTCTCTCTCTCTCTCTTCTGTAATTTTTCGAGGACTTTAATTCCTATCATATTTCATCGTAATAACTTCAGAACACAAAAAGGGGGACTGCAGCTAGTTGCTGATGCTGATTCTGCTGTTGTTAGTCAATGTTTACGTTAGAACGATTTTAAAGAACTTCGGATATTCTTTTTTTAATCAGCGTCGCGTGTATGGGAGAGAGACAAACAGAAAGTTTATTCGTCTGTATAATAATTTTTAAGATATATATAATACATAAAGAAAATAAAAAGAATATTAATTAAATATAATTTGTTTTGATAATAAATATTATTGAGATATTTTATAAATCGAGTTTTAATATCCTCAATAAAAATCTTCAATAAAATATATGTAATCGGTATTGGTATTATTGGTATCGGCATCTAGTCATCAAAACAAGTCCGTAAATTCTACGTGGCGATCCATAACGTTATCGTATTAAGCTCAAAGTATGTGTTTGTGTGTGTGTGTGTGTGTGTGTGTATGTGTGAGAGAGAGAGCAATTATTTTATATGCGATGGTCCCTGTTTACGAACCCTGTTTCGTGAGAATCAATCAAGAGTGGAGAGCAGCATCCATAGAAGGCGTGGAACACAGGAGGGGGTTAGGGCGTAAGGGAACCGGGGGGGTTAGAAGTGTGAGGGGAGGTCAGGACAGTTTCTCTTTCACGTTCTTGCAACATTGGGGTTGCTTTGATATCGGAACACGCTAAAGAGAGATTTCTAGGATTAGTTTGATACGACGACGGTAAGAACGATCAAATCTAACGAATCTTTCGAGACTTTTAGAACTAACGGGAAATCTCATCCTCCGTGATCGTAAATCCTTTGGAATCCTATGCTCTTCGATAATTGATGCGATTTCGTAAAGGACAATATATGATTGAACAAAATTTGATATATAAAAATCTTGTCATGTAGAAGATAACGCGTATCGTGTATCCTTGCTCTTTAATACGTGATTCAATGTTGTTAGTGAAAATAAATGATTGCGATAAGGAAATAAAAGAAAAAGAAAAAGAAATCAAATTTTTATTTATATCTTGAAAATACAATATAACCGAAAACACGTGCTGCGTCAACATTTCCTTCCTATTTTCTTTTCTCTTCTTTAATTCTTTTTTCTTTTTCGTTAAATCATCATCGTTTCGACAATTGTACAAAGTCTGAACATACATATACTTATAAGTATATATCGAAAGTAAAATAAATAAATAAATAATACGAGGCGTGTGAACGTTGGTATTATTAAAAAAAAGAAAAGAAAATGATAGAGAGAGGTGAAATAATACGTATTAATAAAATATTTCTCATATTGAAATCATAAGATTAAAATGTTTTGTTTCACGATAAACGAAAAAATATGATGTGAATATTTTTTGTCTTCTAATATTACGCGTAGTAAGTACATATATCGTATTATCGTTTGTTATAGATTCAGGTGAGAGTAGTGTGATATCCCCTGGATTACCGGAACGGTATAGTCCATTAGGAGCGACAGGATCTACATCCAGTCACGATCCTTACGCCTCGAGACCAGTCCAAGAATGTCCTGTACCACTTTGCAGAGGAATGCCGACGGATTTTCCATTAGCGAGATCACCGTATCTTACCGCACTCGGTAACGGACATCCCCATTTGTTAAGTCAAGTTCAACATCAACAGCAACAACAACAACAGCAACAACAACAGCAGCAACAACAGCAGCAACAACAACAACAACAACAGCAACAACAATCGCAACACAGTAGCAAGACACCGCGAAGTCTTGGCCTGATATGCGTTGTCTGTGGTGATACAAGTTCTGGCAAACATTATGGGATCCTGGCTTGCAACGGTTGCAGTGGATTCTTCAAAAGAAGCGTCAGACGTAAATTAATATACAGGTGAGAATATCTTTCTTGTTTCAAAGTTATTTTTATTTAGAAAAAAAAAGAAGATAAAGTGGAAACAACCTTCGATCTTTCGTTGGGTTCAATCCAATCCAATCTAATCCAGAAACAAAACGATTAATAAAATATGAAAATATAATAAACGTTTTTTCCGGAAAGAACTTTACTTAACTTTCGTAACATTGTCTCTAGTTTAAAAAATGATAATGTTAGATAGAATGAGAGATATCTTTGAGTATTAGGATCAAGCGGGAAAGTGGAAGGTTATAGTCGGGTGGCGCCATGTGGCCCGAGTCGAGTGGGCTCATCCTAATACCGGGCAACAATGCAGAACGGCATAATGTTCGAGCTCGACCAACACACAAGGGCCTATATATTCTAGTGTACGCGCGATCGAGCCAGTGGCAAAGCTTCGCGGGCCGTTCCTGGAACTATTAGCATCCCTTGGGAACGGCGATCCATCTCCATCGAATCCCTCTCAACTCAGAATCGGTGTCTGCTACATTCACGATCCTCTTTACGCTGCTACCCTAGATCCACAACCCCACCCCAGCTACACACTCTTCTCTTCGCCCTTTAGTATAACCATGAGTGTCATATTCTGGCCAAGGATACTCGATATACACAAACTATTAACCCGTGATACTCTCAAACCCTCCTACTTTCCTTCCTTCTCTTTCTCCACCTTTTCATTTTCTTTGTCTTAACAATACCAAAGCTTATACAGTTGTACAGAGAAATTGATCTCAATATAAATAAACAAAAGAATTGATTTAAGGAGATCCTCGGATCGAAAGACGTTCAGAGATATTGCAATTCATAATAATACGGACAAGTGGACTTTTTTTTTTCAAACAAGAAAACATATATCAGAACCACTTTCACCGATAAGAAAGAGAAAGAATTTAAATTGAAAACGATCATAACCTTTGCCAAGTGTGTTTAATCGTCAAATACCTCAGCTTGTGCAAACAATTTTAATCAAGCACACCGGATCGAATCGAAAAAGCAAATATTTCAATCAATCGTAACGCGGAATAAAAAGACGTTCATTGTACTGTACACTATACCGTACTATACCGTAATGTACCGTACTGTACCGTACTGTGTGTCATAAGGAAAACAATAACGTCTAAATAACCTCTAACACCTGTTCCAATAAAACAACAATATCGAGCCGCGGTCTTTTGACGAGTTAGAGAGAAGGCTATGAGCGATGAGAGAGAGAAAGAGAGAGAGAGATGTCCGGTCGTCGATCCCTCGTTCTTCTTGAACAAGTACGTTTTAATCGATCCTTTTTGAGGTCATCGTAACGCCCGCCGTTCACCTTTTCTTTTCTTTTTTTTTTTTTATTCTCCCAGTTATCCGTCGTTCCTGTCAGATGGTCGTAACGCGGTAAAGACCGAAGAGCCTTCGCACAGATAACCAATTACTCGGTAAGGGGGAAAGTGCTAGGGGTTGCCCTAGCTCCGGTGAGAGAACGAGAAAGAGAAAGATAGAAATAGATAAGGATAGAAAGTGTGTGATAGAGAGAAAGAGAGAAAGAGATAGTTGCGACAGATGCGTCCCGACATCGCGGCAGCCACAATCGACGGATTAACCGGTAAGCTCGACACTAGGTTGACCGGGGCCGATCCTATCAATTGCACGAATAAAATTAAACGCATCCACGATCCCGATAAGATTCACAAATCTCTTAACTCGTTAACGACGAACCCCTTTTTTTTTCCTTCTTTCCTTCCCTCCAGTTACGTGACGTATATCTCGATTAGACGAAATAACTTTTAGCAGTTATTCGTCTAAGGATATGATTTCTTTCTTTTACTATTACTTTTTTCTTTTCTCCTACGTTAAAATCTCTCTTGGGAAGAGAAAAAAAAAAGAAATGACCCGTCGTGGGGCACGTGCAAAAGATTCCGCTCGATCGAAGAAGTATGAGAGAAAAAGAGAAAGATAAAGATAAAGAGAATGAGAGAGAGAGAAAGAGGGTCGTAGAAGAAGAGAGTCGGGTAAATAAATGCGTGATGTGGTTCTGAAGGGTGAATGGAAAGGAAGAGGAGTCCGTTTTCCTATCTCTCCTTCTTTCTCTCTTTCTCTCTTGGGTGTCCCCCATCGCGTATGCCCAGTAGTAACACCAGTGTATGAGAGTTCCTATGTGTATATGTGTATGCGTGTATTCGAGCTCCGACGGGGTGTGAACGCAAATCAATTTGTGCTACGCCACCCGCTGGCACGGCACGCAGCCACCCTTCGATGCCCGGTCGGTTCGGATCCGTTCTTGTCGCGTTCCAACCGCCTCGGGTCAGGATGGTCGACCATCCGACCGACCGGATATCTCAAGCTCCCTCCTCCACCTCCTCTTCTTCCTCTTCCTCCTCCTTTTCCGTCAACCAGTCGACCTAGCCCGTTCCTCTTTCCTTTAGCCCGATTCTCGTCTTCTTCTAACTGACGTCACTTGAAATCGTCCTAACAAGTACAAATAAATTGATCAATTCTCTCCATCCCTCCGCCCACCCCGTTACTCTGCTTGGTATCCTTTTGAACTTTCTTCTTTTTTTTTTATTTCTTTCTTTATTTTTTTTTTGTCGAGAACGAGAACAAATTATCACAACCTTTGTCTGCCATTCTTTTCTATCCGTTAGTTATTACGTTCGTGTTAGAATTCGTAATATTCAGATAGATGATCAAGGATTCGATACAAACTCGATTGGACATTTTCTTGCGGTTAAGATAAGGGAAAGAATAAAGGAAATAAGACGTGGTCCCTCCTTCTGAAGGAAGAAAGAAAGGAAGAAAGGAAAGCTCGCGAAGAACTAAGTGTACCGGCACCACCGCGGGATTGGACGAGATTAAGAGGGATAAGAAGAAGGTACGTGACCCTCCCCCCCCCTGGTTTTCTCTTCCGTCGGGGGTGGTCGGCTCTTTACGTTACTACGCTCCAAGGGATAACCGGGTTAGCTCAACAATGAAAGTAATCGAATTTAACGCCATCTCCCGAGTGCGCAGCCTGGATTTTCGACGACGACGACGAACAAGCAAGCCCTGGTAGTTTATCGTCTTGCTCTCTAAATCTAGTAACAGGCCAAAAATGTTTTTCTACGAATTCTCGAACCCGACGACGACGAAGTTTTTGACAAGATAATTTGTTTCCTCCTTATTTTCGTCAATTCAAATAAAAAAAACAAAAAATATCAATTTAAAAAATGTATTTCTTGTATCTGTCGCAGGTGTCAGGCTGGTACAGGAAGATGCGTCGTGGACAAGGCACACAGGAATCAATGTCAGGCCTGTCGTTTGAAAAAATGTATGCAGATGGGTATGAACAAAGACGGTTAGTTGAAATATTAACTTAAAATTAATATAATATCATATAGAAAATAATTATATATATCTAGTTATATAAAATGATTTAGGTATTGGTAAGAGTAATAAGTAAGTCGTGTTAGAAATAAAAGATAAAAGTCCGATACGCTTCAGTAGTAACAAAACCGAAACGGATACCTTTGGATAATCCGTTCTCGAATCAATCAGAGTAGTAGACGTCCCCTGTGTATCGCGATCAGGAAATTCGATGGCGGATAGGAGGCCCTTTTATGTTCGCGACATAAATAACTGGATGAGAGAAGAACGGAGAGAAGGAGAATTTCCGCGAGATAGAAAGAGGAACCGGGGAAAACACCAACAGAGAAAGTTACTGGTAGATGGTAAAAGATGAGAATAGACGATTGAACGAGGAAAACCAGTTGGATGGGACATAAGGAGGGGCACGGGGATTGGATGGAACAGAGGGGGTTGGGGTTGGGGGTATTCGCCGATGGTTCTAGAATCGTTCGATTCAACTCTTAATGCCTCTCGACGAGACACAGCAGCACCTGCTTCTCATCTCTTCCTTCTCTTTCTCTCTCTCTCTCATCTCCACCCCCTCTTCTATAGTTTTTTCCTTCTTTTCCACTCACCCTCCCTACCTCCACCTTCGTCAGCGTGCAACCTCGTTTCGCCTTACCGCTAACTTTCTTATTGCCGAACTTGACGTCGTCGTCGTCGTAAGATAAAATTGGATAGAATTTAGACGCACAAAGTTTGTACCTTTAGACGTCGACATTGTCGTCTTTCCCTATAAGTTCAACGAGAATACTATTGCAATTCACGGTCTCTTCTCTAGCAGGTTAATCTTAAGATTCTAGCACTCGATACGAGTCTATAGAAACTTTTTTTCTTGAATTTTATTTCTTCCTGTATAATAAAAATATTAGGTGTACAAATAAGCTTTCGCTGTTTGACAAAAATTGGAAATATGGGGAAAAAGTAACGGCTAGGGATGGACAATACTTTGATTAAAACTCACCTCAAAACTCAAGTAAAAAAAAGGAATAAGTTTGAAATTGACTTGAAAAAAATAATACATTCGTTATCGTTCATAATCGGGAATAATTTTCAAAAGGTATCGTTAAGAAAAAAAAAAAAATAAGGGATTACGTAGAGTCTCGTGAAATCTAAGTAAAAGGATAGAGAGCGTTTAGTTGCGATAGCTCGTTCCTGCGGTTAACCACACAACTACCAGGATAACCACCAATACTATTACCACTACTACTACTATTACCATCACCACCAGAGATAGAGAGTAGAAGCAACTACGGAGTTTGCAATACCCGCGGTCGTCCTTTGCCATCGTAAACACTACGGTCGTTAACGATGGTCGCGTGGCTCTCGTACGGTTCCCGAAGGGTTAATTGGAGGAAATAAACGTATGCAAGCGGGCGGTAATAGTTCGTGCGATGTGCACGCGGAAATCTGAGTAACTTAGATTTTAGTCTAAAAGCCAACCACCCGCTAAGATTCCCTCCTCCTCCTTCCATCCATTTGCAATTATTACATTTCTATCTACTACGTGGAACAGCTAGGGAAAGAAAAGGAGAGAAAGAGAGAAGGAAATGGCCGTAGGGTAAAAAAAGGGCGTCGAGCGTTTATCTCTTTTCGAATGGAGGAGGATAGCGTGGTCGAGAAAAAATATGAGAGTCACAACGGAGAGAGAGAAAAAAGATAGGAAAAGGGAATGGTAATGAGAATGACAGAGAGAGAGAGAGAGAGAGAGAGAGAATGAAGGACGACGAGGAAAAGGCTCGGCAAGAGACAAGAGGGACCCTATTAAACCGCTCAGCAGGCAGGCAGGCAGCAGGAACGCGACGACGACGAAAGTAAAGCGAGCCCCGACACGCTTTTTTATTATTACGAAATTACTGCACAACCGTGGCACGGTTAAAAAGGATACCTAACCATCTCCTCCCTCCCCCGTCGTTCCTTCCACGGTACACACTCATTCTCCTCAGCCTAGAAAAATGCTTCTACTCGAGCGTTACGCGCCACTGAGTGCCCTTATCGTGGCTCCATTAAAGCTTAACCCCGCGCGTTCACGACAATCTCTCACCATTCTTTCTCTCAATTTTTTTTTCCATCTCTTTTATTTTTTTTACGGAATCTTTTTTTAGCCAACCTTTTCCTTCCTTCCTTCCTTCCTTCCTTCGCGCTTTCGACTCACCCTGTCCCTTTTTTTCTTTCCTTTCCTTTTCTTTTCTTTTTTTTCGTTCAGGGATTCACTCACAGTCAATCATCCTCTTCTTTTACCCAGAGCGGGTTGTTCGACGTGAAATCATCTCTGGCCCTTCAAATGCTCGTTAAATTTTTACACTAACAGCGCAATCCTCTTCCATCCTTTTCGATCCTTTAGGTTTTTCTATTTCTTTCTAACTAACGCGATGACACATCGTTTTCGTGACGATCGGATGCCCACGAAGATCAAAGCGCGCTCATTTGAATATATTCGCGAAAGGAGTACGTTTTAAACGTTACGGAGGAGTAATTTGGCTTAGCCACGAGGTGACGCGTGTCGTTGTTGTCGTCGTCGTCATCGTCGTCGTCGGGGAATAATCGTTCGTCTGTGATAACGAACATTAGACAATCTCTTCTCGTTCATTTCTTTACACTGCTTGCTTTCCCCGAATAAACCTTCCTTTTTAACCGAAAAAATATCCTCCGATCCCTGTCGCTTATTTTTCTCTTGCTTTTGAAAATTGAAAAGACTAAATTTGCAAATGACTCTTTGGAGAGTATCAACACATTGACACTGACGTATTATTACCACTGGGTGACTAATCACGTTAAATAATCTCGTTAATTAATTTCATCGATTTTGTGTTTACCGTAAAGTTGAAAAGTTAATTGCGTTCGTTGCATTACGATAAAAAAGAAAAACCAGAAAATTGGACAAATATTGAAAAAATACGATAAAATAAATTTCGTATACGTTGTCTCTTCCCCTTGTCCGATTAGAAAAAAAAGAGGTTGAATACAAAACAACAACAATAACAACGTCATCGTAGATGTATTTAATTATAAGCAATTACGTAAATTATTATTAACAACCATCGTCATCAATTCCGAAATATATATATAAAAATAATATTTTTATTTTCTATAAATATTATCTTATCTAATTTCTACCGTTAATGTTTCTTATTATGTATTATTGGGTATCTAAATGTGATCTGGCTGCTAAGAAAATAGAAAATTTTGCTAAGATAAAGTGAAAAGAGAAGAAAATAATAGAATATAATACAACGAGAGTAATTCTTTAGTAGATGATATTCCGGATGGTGGAAACGTACGAATCGATCGCCGATGAGAATACCGCCGTTCGTTCGTAGAATGGGAGTTACCTAACAGCGAATATACCCAGGCAAACAATAACGTGCCTGATTTCTGCGCGTCCGTTAAACTCCGTGCTTGTCAAACGCACGATGTTCGCATGACATAACCGTGAGTTACGTGAATTTGACGAGACGCGAACGAGAGATAGAAATGAGGGATAGATACAGACAGAGTGAGTGAGTGAGTAAGAGTGAGAGAGAGAGAGAGGGGTTGTTCGTCGAAGGCGGAACGCGTTTGTTCCCTGATTAATCTGCCGAGAACCATCGAAGCGAAATCATCGTAATATTTCAATTACCTCTCAACGAGAATCCGCCACCCACCGTGCTTGAAAATCAAAATCATGTCTGAATAGACGAAATAAAAAGAAAATAGAAACACAAACAGAGAGAGAAAGAGAGAGTGAGAGAAAATAAGAGAGATAATATTTTTCATTTCAGCCGTACAGAATGAGAGACAGCCTAGAAATACAGCAACTATCAGACCAGAAGCTCTTGTCGAGATGGACCAAGAACGGGCCCTTCGTGAGGCAGCCGTTGCCGTTGGTGTTTTTGGGTAAGTTGTACTTTTAAACTTCTAATCGTCTATTTCTAATCTTTACCGTTTCGTATACGATCGCTCGTGTAGGAAGATAACGGGGGAAAGTTTACCAGCGTTCTTTAAAACGTTTATTAAACCGTCACGTAAACGAGGTCTTCTCGTTTAAAAAGGCTTTAGGAACGAGTAAAAGCGAGGACGCGAAGGTGATCGATAATCGACGACACATCGAAAGAGAGAGAGAGAGAGATAAAGAGAAAGAGTAAAAGAGAGAGAGAGAGAGAGAGGAAGAAAGAGGAGAACACAGACCGGACGACGTTGTTGCTGGAACGTTTGATCTTGTGCTGCGCAACGACTTACCTTTCACCATTCACGTTGCGAACAAGATCGCTCGCGACACGCCACGCCGAGCGTGATCTATCATGAAAAATTACCTTTGACCGGTAGCCCGTGCATAGGCGTTTTTCAAGTAACCGACGACCCAGGCCGGAAGTAATGGAAAATCCATAGAGTGCCAAGGGGTGAACGTTAAAAGCGATAAACGACAACGACTACGACGAGGATGATGACGACGATGACGATGACGACGACGACGTCGACCAAGTTCCCGTTCGCGTTTTATCATCTTTTCTTTAATAATAAAACGAGAAAGGTATATGAGTTTATCTATTGTAAAATCCATAAACAAGGATATCTATTTGTCGTGTACACGTCCAACGGTGCTTAAGAAAAATAAACTTTGGTAATACAAACGATCTATAATATTTAAACTACTCTTCTCTCTCTCTCTCTTTCTCTCTTTCTCTCGTCGGTGGTTGTTTATCTCGATCAGAGTTGCTATATTTTATAAATATATATATATTTTTTGTTTGTTTTTTTGTTCTCTCTTTGTTGTAAGAAAATTATTTTCATCCTTTGAACGATCAGTCGATAGAAAAATTTCCTTCAACCTCGCCGTTAACGAAACGTAAAAATATATCTTTTGCCCTTTTAACCGACGACGAAATGTTGCATTTGTCACCGGCATCTAAACGACCAAGGACCAAACCCTTCAACGAAGGACCCACGATGTCCGGATTGTCTCCGATATTTCTTTCAACTCGTACAGGTGACAAGGGGGATAATGGTTGTTTCCTTCTAACGTCTCCTTCGGATTTCACGAACTTCTTCTTGTCGAATCTGTGTGTTAATGTTTTTTTTTTAAACAAAACAATTAAATTATGTGTAGGGAGTTTTTTTCGAGTGTGTGTATGTATTATGTAAAGAAAATGAAATTAAGACAAACCTTGATGATTCGACAATAACTTCGTTATCTTCCTCCTCGATAATTTCTTCGTCCTGTATTACTTCGTCCTCGACGTCAACTACGTATCCTCGTCCTAAATTCTCTGATTTGGTTTTTCTGACTATCGAATCTACGACTCTACGTTTAACGTCCTTATTAACCACATGATTTTCATCCACATTCTTTCTATCCAATCTAGAATTTCTCGTTAAACTTTCCAACAATCCGACCAATCTGTCGAAAGACGCACAAATGTCGTTCAAGGAACGTTGACTGACCAATAAGAAACCATCGGTTTCGCGATCATTTTCGCGTAAAACATTTTCCAAATCAGCCAAATCCGTGCTCATGGCTCTCAATTCAGTCTCGGCTATCTCGCGTTTAGCTTTTTCACGTGCTACCAAAAGATCTTGACGTTTGTTTTCCTCCAACAAATGATCATGAGTTGTTCTAGCTAACATAAGTTTTCTCGTTATTTCTATAATCTGTTCTCTATCCTCCTTGATCTTTTCTAAATCGATTCTAGCAGAATCGTATTTGGTTCTGGATGAAAATCTAACGTTTGATTCGCTTATCTCCAAAGTAGCACTGGTCGCATCTATGCTCGTTGGTTTTATTCGAGATTGAAGATCCAAATGCAAGGATGGTTTAACAAATTGACCTTGGACTTTGTTACGTTCCGTCGTCGTTGGCAAATTATCTTTACGGGTTTTCATCGATGGCGTTAAAATCTTCGATTTGTTGGCAACGTTTGTAACAGAATTTTCCAATTTACGATTTTTCTTCTCGTACGCACCATTTATTTCATTCTCCTTGTTACTTTTGTTAGATTTTTTCCTTTGAAGATTATTAATCGAAGATAATTTGCAATCCTTTCTAGAAGAATTCAACCAACCGTACTCTCCATGTTCTTTACCCTCCAATCGTCGTAAAATCATTTCTATCAAATTCTCGTTCATATTAGAATTTTGTCGTACATCGAGAACGATCAAAGAAGTATTATGTTCCAAAAGTTCTAGAAGATCGTTGCCTATTTGATTGGTTAGCCCACAATGCCGAAGATCGAGTGCTTTCAACCAAAGACTATCTCTGATAACTTCTATCATCTTCAATACTACGGAATCACCCAATCGTGGATTATCACTTAATGTCAATCGTCGAAGACCGGGCATAGCTTCGATATTTGGTTCACGATATCTCAGGGATTGTTTCCAAGTTTCATGATAAAGCGATAACTCTTGCCTTGATAAGGTCGTTGCTAGAACCGTGCCGCATCTTACACGTTTAATTTTAATTCGAATTAATATAATATCACATCTATTAAAAGATCTATCTAATAAACAAAATATTTCGTGGAACATAGAAACGACATATACAATAATAAGATGTAGTAATAATAATAATAATATTAATAATAAAAATAATAAAAATAATAATGATATATATAAGCCGATAAAGAAGGAAAAACCCAAACCACGCGTTGTATCGTCGTGAAACGATATTTATATATATACGTATATAAAAAAAAAGAAAAAAGTGATATTATTATTATAAATAAACTTAACATAATCAATTGAATCGACCTACGCGGATGAGATAGATGATGATGATGGTCTCAAGTCTCGTCTAACCTGGACGTAAGATCGCAATCGCTCAAATTCAACGATCTGATCGTCCGTACTTCGGTTATCGCACGACAAACTAGTTCGCAGCCAGCATCACCGATGTAACAACGCTGAAATGAAAGATGTTGGAGAGTTTCCGTGCCAGCCAAACCGACGCACAACACCGCCAAACAGTCCGTCGGAAAGGGTATTCCTTCTAACTCCAGATGCGTCAAACTGTACGAATTTCTAACGCATTGTCCAATACTATGGGAAATCAATTCCAAAAGATATTGCGTCAATGCGCCAGGACCTTTCGATCGATTTTTTTCTTCCAATATTATCTTCCCACCCTCGGTAGGTTTGCGATATTGATACCGACTTCGTATACTGATCGATCTGTATCCAAAGAAAAAAAAGAACAAGAAAATCAATTATTTTATCTTCATTTTTCGTTTTAATTGGAACAAAATTTATTCCAAATTTTTCAAAAGAATATTTAACAAAAACCTTAAACTTCGATCGAGAGATAAAGAATTAAGGATAGGTCTCCAGTCTTCCATTTTAATACGATCGGTTGTAAAATCCAAGCTATAGGGTAAAGTAACGCAGATCACCGGTAATGGTCTCATGTGATACCTCTTACAAAGTTCCATGTAACAAGCGGTGAAATTTTTCCCAGTTGGAACATTGCTATCGTTCCTCGTTACAATTTTAGACGAAATTTCATTATTTTTACGTCTACGACGAGACGTTGCCGTTCCCGTTGGTTGTGGCGATGACGCCAACAACGTTCCACTCATTTCGACCATTTTTTACGATTTTTCCTGATAAACACGAGATTCAATTTTAATCGCACTTCCAAAATATCTTCAAGATCTTGAACAATCGTTATTTTAATATTTTTTACATCTAATTACGATCATTCGATTAATGATCAATGAAATAGTAAATCAATCATGGGGTTAACTTTTATGTCAAAAATTCTTATTAAATCAAATATTATCTGTTAATTTCTCAAAATTAATCTACGTTATTAATTCGTACCATTTGTCAAAAAAATAATTCTCTAACCTTGGTTTTGATTATCGAGAGACTTCAACCGTACACCTTTCACCCGATCCGACGGCCAACGTCATCCGTACCATAAGCTTCGAATAGTAGTCGTTCGTTTGCGAACGTTTGAAATAAAATAAAATAAATTAAAGAAATTAAATAAGAAATATTATTATTATTATTAATAATTAAATAAGAAAAGCAAGAAGAGAAGAAGGAAATAAAAACAAACAAAAAAAACAAGCTCGCGAGTTTAGCCGAGAACGAAGGAGCGTTCTCAACGATCCATCAAGAAACGAGGATAGACGAAAACGAAATAATAATGGTGATAGGTGACGGTAGTACCCACTACACACACACACAGTACGCAAACAAAATTCGTCAAATTTGTAACAACGTGAAATTGTCGATTGTCCCATATCGTTTATTAGTTATTCCTTCCTCTTTTAACATATGAACGAAAGATCATTTCTGAACCAATAGGGATCGAATATATAAATCGTTATTTGTATTTCTGTTTAGGCCACCGGTGTCTTTGGCAATGGCGAGATACACAACACCCTTACCGTTACCTTCGATCGCACCCACGACGAATTCAACAACAACGGCTACACCTCCAAGACAAGAAACCGAGGATGGTAAGCCTATTCACTCCCGACATGATCAACATTTTCTTATTATTATTTAAATGAAAGTATTATCCGATAAAAAGAGAAAGATAGTATGATTAGTTTGAGAAATTGTGAAAATGAAATTGGTTGATAATTTGGGTAGGTAACGCGTCGGAGGACAGCATAGATGTTACGAACGAGGAACCATTGATACCTCAGAGAAGTGGATGCACACAATTACCACCAGTGATACCATCCCTTTATTCACCGGCTAGTGCCGAAACCGTCTACGAGACGAGTGCGAGATTACTCTTCATGGCTGTTAAATGGGCGAAGAATCTTCCTTCCTTCGCGAGTTTACCCTTCAGAGATCAGGTACTTGCCAACTAGGTACAGCCATGATAAAAAGATTTTTTTTTAAACTTAAACAAGAAAAAAGAATCAGTGAAATTCTTGAAATTGGGGATATTTAAGTTGTCGATTATTTTCTTGCTTGTCACGTCCAATCACGCGATTCGTTCAGGTGATTCTACTGGAGGAGGCCTGGTCAGAACTCTTCTTACTAAATGCAGTCCAGTGGTGTCTACCTCTCGAATCTTCACCTCTATTCAGTGCACCCGAATTAACGGCGTTAACACTTTCGCCACATCAGCATCCACATTCGGGTCTTCATCTGCAAAACAGTACTGGCAAACCGAGCCAAGTAGCTGCTGATGTCAGACATCTTCACGATACTTTGCAAAGGTACAAGGCTGTTATGGTCGATCCTGCGGAATTTGCTTGCATGAAGGCCATCGTACTTTTTCGACCAGGTAAAATAATAATCATTCTCTTTTTTTTTTTATATTTCTTTCTCATTGGTGGCTTTCTTTCGTCGTTTAAATTATTCTTCGTTGGGATTGTTTTCAACGATTCAAATTTCTACGATTCATCGTTCTTATCGTTTCTATTTCGTAGATGATTAAAATTACGTTCACGTAAACAATTATTAATGAATTATAGTCCAGTCAAGTAGAATTTTAAATATTCAAATTAGTTGTATTTTTTTTTATATTTATTCTTATAGAAACGCGCGGATTGAAGGATTCTAGTCAAATTGAAAATCTTCAAGACCAAGCTCAGGTGATGTTAGGGCAACACGCGAGAGCCCAACAACCAGGAAGTCCAGCACGTTTTGGGAGGCTGTTATTGCTTTTACCTTTATTAAGAGCCGTACCTGCAGCAAGAGTAGAATTAATATATTTTCACAGAACCATTGGTAATACGCCGATGGAGAAAGTACTTTGCGATATGTACAAGAATTAATAATACCAACATCGAACGATTAAAAATGTTAGATAAATCAAAAATATCCGATAACTATTCACTTTCTTATTAAAGAAGAAAGAAAGAAAGAAAGGAAAGAATGGAAGGAAGGAAATGGCCTAAAAGAAAAAAAGGGGCGCGAAAATTCGATCGTAAATCGAAATAAGACAAGAAAAAAGAGAAGAAGGGTAGCAGCCACTTTGCTTGGGTCAAAACTACGAAAGAAACGGCATCTAAAAAAATAAAAAAAAGAAATAAAAAGAGAAAATAATGAGAATGGAAGAATTATACGATAAGAAGAAATTTAGAAGAGAAAGAGAGAAAGAAAGAGAGAGAAAGTGTTGTGAGATTAAAATATCACAATATGAGTGTATAAAAAAAAAAAAAATACGTGTATTTATTTATTATAGAAAATGTTTATCGAACTATAGGTTCGATTTGTCGAATCTATCATTTCCGAAGAGATATTCACACATACACACCCATCATACAGGCAGCAAGCAGCAGCAGCAAGCAGCAGTAACAAACACCCATAAAAACATATACGCACATATTATCACGTATATTGTTGTCCTTCAATAAGATAAAAAAGAGAGAAAGAAGATTGTGATCCAGAACCTTTTTTTTTTCTTCTTTCATCGTCCTTCTCGGTAACGTTATTTTTTTTTTTATTTAATTTTTTTTTATTATTCTAATCTCTTCAATGTTCTATTTTACGTTTTTTCTAACGGTAAAATTATTGTTCATTCGTCCTAAACTTTAAGATACACGAAAACGAGGAAGATTCACGAGGCTTCCAACAGAAGCACGACTTACATATTTACACGTAAATATTTACAACATACCTCGCTACGAATGTCCAAAAATAGATAATATAGTAGTTACACTTCGATGATGTAAAGATTATGAAATAAAAAGAAAAAAGAAGAAGAAGAAGAAGAAGAAAGGAGAAGGGAAAGAGAAGAGATAAAAAAAAAAAGTGCAAGGAAAATAAAAAATAATACGAAACACAGAGACGTATGTTCAGCCGTGCTTCAAATTCTTTATACTTCGTGTTGTGATACTGTTTCATTGTAAAAGTGTACGTAAATCGATCGATGCATAACGATGTAACGATAACGTCATTACTTGTAATAAAAAGGAAACGCGATGAAAAAAAAAAAAATGAGAAAAAAAAAACAAAACAAATCCTCTATAATAAATTTTTTATTATTTCATAAGTCACGTTTTTTTTTTTCTTTTTTTATTTAGACTGACTGATTGGAAATATGTGGGAGAAAAAGGGGTAAGTACTGACATATCGTTTAAATTAATATAAATTGCATATATGAATAAGTTATCTGAGCAAAAAAAAAATAAAATGCCTTTACTATTAATACTGCAATCATATGAAAAGGTTCTTTTTCAAGATACTCATTTATACAAAGTTGTTATTAAATGATATCTCCTGTTAACTGTATATTTCAAACATATTTTTATTCTCCGAAACAAAAGCTTTATATGAACAGAATTTAATTCTACATTTTCAACTTAATATCTCATATAGAATTACGTTTCGTTCGTTTGTACAATCAGTTACAGGACACCATATATATATTTATTTAAAGGATATATTTATTTAAAGGATATATTTATTTAAAATTTCATATATATATTTATTTAAAATTGGTAATGAATATTTTTTCCTCGAATTAGATACGATAATGAAGAATATTAAAAGAAAAATTAATAGGAAATATTGAAATGATAGGAAAAAAAAAATAATAAATTTCAGTAACATATTAGATTAATATGATTAAGATGTAACCATATGGTCAAATAAATATGAATAGAAGGTTTGTATGGTATACTCAAAGTAGTGTATGTACATATATGTATAGGCCATATAATCGGTTAACGATAGACAAATTTTCTGATTAAATCGATGGAATATATTACGAGGGTTATATTTTCTATTGGAATTTACCAATTGTACTTTATTTTTTGTTCTCTCTCCCTCTCTCTCTCTCTCTCTCTTTCTCTCTCTATCTATCTCTTTGACGAAAGAGGGTGAGAGTTCAGAAGGGAGAAAAATACGAAAGGGAACCCTCGGAAAACTCAAAAGCAAACCAAGACGTCGCAAAACCTGTGACTCGCGTGCTGCTTACGCCCCACATAACCTTGCTTTCGTTGCATAAAAGTACATATTTATTTATCACCGTGTAATCCCTGACTTTCCCCTTGACGGGGGTTTGCCACATGGCAGTTTGACGATCCCCGTTGGAATTACCCTTCGCTCGCTTATAAATTACGTCTGGCTTGAGCGAGGTTTAAGAGCCTGCTTAAGTTGTCAAAGCAGTCGGGGAGTTAAACACCCTGACGCGAGCGGCGGGGGTGTGAGCAACCGTGCTTAATGTTTTTTATATTTGAGATCAGGAACCGTACTGAAGTTTAGGTTTTCTCCTTCGTTTTAATAAGATTTACAAATTTTCTTCCAATTTTTCCCCTTTTTTTCTCTCTCTTTAATTTATATATATATATTTCTCTTTTCGTTGATTGATAATAAATTTACGTATAAAATAAATACGTGCATCGTATATGTAATAATTATTTACATTTATTTTATACAGATAATTTTGTTTTATTTAAATATATATATATATATATATAGAGAGAGAGAGAGTGAATCACGAGAGTAATTCGTATTCGCGTTTTTCACTGTAAAATTGAAATAATTTATCATTCGTTCGTAATACAATGCTTTTGAAAATTCTTCTACGCAGATAAACATCCATTTGATAGATATAAATTTCATTGCGAAATAATACTTTATTGTTAGAGAAATATAATTTTTTTTTGTTTAAATAATACATATAAATTAATTTCCACAGAAAATATTTGTAACCTACGTGTAAAATATTATAAAAATACAATTGTATTATTTTTATAAGTAATGGAAATACTTTTTATGAGACTAATTAATGATCCATTCTAAATAAAATTACATTTCTTTCCAACAATAAAATTTTTCCGCAATTAAATTAATATCAATAAGAAAGTTAACAAAAAATAAAGAGGAGGGAGGAGGAGGGAATGATTTCGCAGAACGATCCTTCGTTTGCTTCCGCATTTGACCGTACGTAGAAGTACAGAAGACACCGAGACATGCCGATAACCGACGCAACGCTGAACGAATTTCGATGAGAGGAAACGGTGGTGGTGGGTAGGAGGGGAGGGTAGTGAAGGAGGAAGTGGGTGTAAGATGAAAGGGGTTCGTTCTGTGTAGGGTAACTGGGACGGAAGGGCGCTGGTAGGTATTGACTCGAGAGCTTCTGGTGCATGGGCGGAGTTTTCGACGTATATCTCTGTCTTTCTCACTCCTTCCAGGACTACGACGGTACGGTACGGTACGGCACGATACGGTGAGGTGCGGTACGGTGCGGTGTGACGGCGGTTGCCCTCTGAACAAAAGTGGGGATGACTCGTTGCACCCCGAAGGGGCTTTTCCAACCCTCCCGGTTTACTCGCGACAAGCGACAAAACTTCCACCGAACGGTGATCCAGCAATGGCGGTAGGACTTGTTGTATTTCGCTTTCGAGGTAAACCCCATTCCCTTCTACCTTTTCGATCTTCATCCCTACCTCTTCGAACGATTCCCCATACCACCCACCCACCCTGCCCCTTTCTCGCTGCTTTGAGATACGAGCTAGAAAGAGATGGAATTAGACCCAAGTGGTGTTGGTAGGTGGGGGTAAAGAGAAATAAAAGAGACGGAGCTAACTCACTGAGGGCAACTTCGATGGTCGGGACAAAAAAGGGAGGAGTATGGGAGTATAAGTAGAAGAGAACCGAACGATGGAAAAAAAAAAAACGTTACGGAGAAAGAGAGAGAGAGAGAGAGAGTAAAAGGAAAAGGTGGGAGACTATATCGCTCGAAAGCAGTAGCCTCCATTTATTTTATTACATTATCATACCAACTAGGCGCTCGATAAGTGGGACTTTAAAGCGAAGGTTCTCAAATCGTTTCCTAAGGGAGAAACGAATTCTAAAGCAATGATTCGCGTTTTGCCAGATAATGTTTCCTCGTCACCTATATAAATCAATTCAATTTATTCTTGATTCCTTTTATCTTATTTATTTTAATTGCATTTATATTTCTTTACTTCTCTAATTTTTATTTCTCTCTTTCTCCTTTCTCTTATTTGCTATTTCTCGTATTTGTCATCTTCGATGGGATAAAAATCTACGATGATATTTTGCTCGATAAGATTTTCTTCGATAAAATCGAAAGGTGATGGACGGGTGCATCGAAATACGAAACGCAGGTAGGTACCGAATGATACAAATGGAATATTAATAATATCGACAAGGTAGAGTAGCGGGGAAGAAGGGGGTTGATAAAAGGTGAGTGGGGGGATGGGTGCGAGGAAGGGGAGAAAGAGAGAAATGGAATTCATCGAAAATCCCTTTTGGCAAACGCACTGATAAACAAGGAAATCCGATTTCGAAACAAAAAGCATCGGGCGACGTGTCCCGTGCACCGTCGACCATCCGTCCGTCCTTCCGTCCTTCCGTCCTCTTCCCACACATTGATTATCAACTTAAATTTAAATGAAATTAAATACAAGTACGCGTTTATACCGAGCTGTTTTGCAATATCGTTGGAATTAACTATTTTGGTGGGCACGGCCGTAATTCAATTGGAAATAAATATGAAATAGAGGAGAGGAAAGAGAGAGAGAGAGAGAGAGAGACGCGATTAATTGAACTACCAACCAATGATATTGGATATTATTTTATTGAAATGAAACCTGGCCGATGTAAATGGTCGATCCAGAATAATCTCTACATCTTTCTATTTTTCCCCTTTTTCCCTCTTTCCTTCCCTCCTTCCCCCTCATCACTCTATTTCTTTTTCAACCATTCTCGTGTTAATCTCAAAACTTTTCAACCCATCCTCTGTATATTTTTGTTCTTTCTATAATATCATTTTCTTCAATTAAATAGTAAAAAATTTATTTTTCCATCTGAAACGAATTGATATACATAAATGTATGTGAAACTTCTTCCTTCGTTTCCTTTGAAACGGTTAAGTATTGAATCATTCTAACTTTATAGAATTTAACGAAAATCTGTACACCCTTCTTGTAAATTAAAAAATTGAAATAAAAAATGAATGTTATGTGGAAATTAATATTTGATATTAATCAAATAAATTTGTATAATTTTGTTTTCGATTTGATTAGGTGTTATAATTACCGACACACGTATTATATATGCTTTTCGTTATATTATATGTGATTTTTAAACATAATAAATCTTGATACAGTTAACGGTTAAAGTACTTTTCATGATAGAGTAGGGATCAGTTTGAAGGGAATCCTTGGAAATTTTTCATTCGACCTCTTCCTCGATCTCCGAAATACGACCAATTGAATGACGTCCAAAATAAAACAAAAAAAAAAGGAGAAGGAAAATCAGACTTTCTAGTCACGTATTGCCTAAGGATTTTATTCAAGATCTCACTTTCCGAGATCGAATGGAGTTTACTTCATTTCCCAACTTTATGTACATATACATATCATTTTTATTTTCTCGATCGAAAGAAAAATATTGTCATCCTATTTAATAAAATTTAATACAAAATAGTAAAATTTCTATTTGGTAAATAAGGTACGAGTGATAAGATTTGTTTGATGTATTCATTTGTACGAACAATGATCGAATTACATTATCATTAATTATAAATTAATATGATACTCTCGTTTTATAATATTTTTGTTCAAGATGGCATGCAAAGTCGTTGAAAGGATGAAGATGAAGAAGAAGAAGAAGAAGAAGAAGATATCGGGAAAAGTTTCTAACGCGAGTAGAAAATAAAGCTACGATGGTCAGGAGATGCTATTGGGCTACCTTTATCCCCTTACTTTTCCTCGCTTGTTGCCTCTCATTCTCCTCCCTCTTCCCAAAAATCAATAGCTACGCTGACGGTCACCGTGATAGACATTATATATAACGTAACTATCAAATAATTATACCGAGATTATCAATCGAGTACTAAAATAACATTTTCTAAAAATATTATTATTATATATATATATATATACGTCATTTTAAATATATACCTCTTTATGTTAATACCGTGTATAAATCTTCTATACGCCATATAGATAATTGTTTTATTATTAGGTCCTTTACAAAATAATTTTTTTCTTTTTCGAAGTAATTTTATACATGCACGATATTTTTTGTATGTTATATTATTTTATTAAATAATGAACCAGTAGAGAAAATATGTAATGGTCGTTAATTATTCAGTAAAATTATATTTAACAAAAAAATATTCTACATATGTGTAGAACTTATTAAGAAAAAAAAAAAAACAAATTTTTGGAACGATTTTTTTATCGTAAAAATATTTACACGGTAGTAACATAATTAATTGAATAAAATTACCCATAATAAATATGATATAATTATCCTTATGGAAGGAGAAAGAGTTAAAAAAAATGTTATATAATTTTAGGAAAGATATTTTTAATTATATTATCTGTGTATGCATTTTTTGCAAGTAACTCCAGTCACGGAAACGTACACCTTTCACGGGACGAACTCAATTCCGAGTTAAACAAGAAGCATCTTTCCATAATTTACCGTTGCGTAAAATCCAACGTCAAAGGGAGTAGCGCTTTTTAAGGGTCCTGTTCCTTCTTAAAGGTTTCGATATATGCCTCGACTTTCAAAGAGAAAATTGCTTCGACGCGAAAAGGGGAGCATCCCTTGAAATGATTTTCCTCCAAGGCGTTTTATCCTTAAGAAAATCTATAAACATCTTAGACGCGAATTTTCATTATCAAGGTATTAGAAATATACCCTCTCTCTATTATTTATACATTACAAATAATTATTAAGTGTAATTATCAATTATTATACCGTTGAAATGGAAAATCTATTAAAATTTCATTCTTTTAATTTATAAAATTTATTTAATTTATATTTTTGGTGTGTCTTTTAAATATTGAATCATTTCTTTAATAATTATTAATATTTGCGAAATATTTTTTTAAACATATTTATATCTATTTTAAGAACATAGGACTGAAATAACCCATACACACTAAAATACAACCTTGCTAGCTTCTATCACTTGTATGACGCGTTTCCGGGTATAAATAAATATTCTTATTTTGAACTACTCTATTGAACTTGCTCCCGCTCTATGTAATATCATTTCCAATACACCCTATATATATACATAAACCTATAATAATATAATAAAATAAATCTTCATTCACGTGGTGCCACCTAACACAATTTAATACAACTAACGATTATCGACTGCGAATCAGTATCTGTTGAAAAATTATTGATAAGGTAAATTATAATATCTAAAATTCACCTAATCTCATTTATGTTTATAAATATTTGAAAATAATAATTTGTTGAAACATGTATATATTTTTATTTCAAAAAATGTATAGACTTAATCAAATATAATTTAAATATTAATTGGATAAATGAATATTTATGTATCAAAAAATATATTATTATTAATTATAATTAATTCTAAAAACTTCATCTTTATGAATTTGTTTTATGAATATGCTATGCTGACATTGCACATCGAAAACCAAGATTTCCAGCAGATGTATCAGGTGTATTTTGACTACGCGCAGCACATCTGTATCGATAACAATAACTTTTGTGACACAAGTATGATCCACCTTTCTTTACTTTGTCTGAACCACTCGGTGGTCCTTTCTAAAATATTTAGCATTAGAAAAAGTTCATTTAAAAAATAACTTAAATACACAGATCAAATTTATTTGATCTGAATTATTACTTACAGGGTTTGTTTGACGATCATTCGAATGTCTTGTAAACCACCAGTCTGATGTCCATTCCCAAACATTACCAACTATATTATGTAAACCATACGAATTTGGTACAAATTCTGTAACTGGAGCAGTACCGGCGTATCCATCCTCTTTTGTATTATTGTATGGAAATTCTCCTTGCCAAATATTTGTTCTAGAAAAAAAGATAAATATTAGATATTATTCCCACACGTATAACCAGTTATATATTATTTTTGTATAAATGTAGTTCAATACCTGAACTGTTCTTTGGGAGTGAGTTTATTTCCCCATGGAAATAATTTGTCCGATAATCCTCCTCTACATGCGACTTCCCATTCTGCTTCTGTTGGTAATCTTTTATCTAACCAATTGCAATATGCAAATGCATCGTTCCAAGAAACATGTATAACTGGATGATCCATCCTGTCTGAATAATAATAATTAAAATATTTTAATCATAAATGAGATAAAAATAGTACTATTATTGTAGTGAGATTTCAAATATAAAAGAAGCAATTATAATTTATTTTTATTATATCATTTGCAGCTTGATAAACTTACGTTTTATAGTTGATTGAGGACCTTCAGGATGTTGCCATGAAGCTCCCTTCACGTGTAGCCACCACGGTGCATGTGCAACCATTTGTTTTATTTCCTTTTTAACATTTTCTTCTAAAAGACCTTCGAAAACGAAAGAATCACCAAATTTTTCTGCTTCCGTTTTATATCCAGTTAATTTGACAAACTCAGAAAAATCCTTATTGCTAACTTCAAATTGATCTATGTAGAAATCATCCAAGACAACTTCTCTTTTTGGTCCCTCACCATCAGCTACAAAAATTGGATTGTCTGTTCCTATTGTAAATACATTGCCTGTTATCTTAGACATTTTTTCAATATTCGGTTTTCCTTTGCTGTCTTTTTTCTCTACTTTTCTAACATTGTTCATCGAACACTGTTCTTCTTCATTTTTAGTAAAATGTGATTGTCTGTTAGTTTGACTTCCACAATGATTATTTTCATCGTTGGAAAGACAATTAATTATAAACAATAAAAATAATATGATCCGTAACATGAAAGGCCAGAAATTAGACATATTTAATAACGTAGATGGATAAATTCTGACTTAACTTTGAAAACCATAAAGACATGGAGTATTACATATTTGCTTTTAAAGATAATTTAATTCGTGCATCTGTGTCAAGAAAGTTTTTATGTCAATTGTCACTTAAAATGATTTAATGTCACATACACAAATTTGATATATCAGTATTTGAAATATTTACTTTCTTCAAATAAAAATGCTGAATAATTAAAATGAAAATGACAATTTTCTATTAAATATTAAAATTATTTAATTTAACCATATTTGCAGATTCTTGTCAAACACAATACACGCACGTGATGTTGACACTTTAGAGGTTAGGATTGTTATGAACTTAACTTGAAGTCATTGTAGTACTAAGATTGTAGTGTAGAGGGCGCTGTATGATTTTCTCAGAATGCCACGCATTATTTACGTGCCGTGATCAGAACCTTAAATTTTCCTAGAGAAGAGTCCTTGCTTTAATATTAATGTTTAATAGTATTTAACTATTTTAAATTTATTCAAAATAATAAAACAGTGAATAATATAAATATATTCTGTGACAATAGATGATTAATCGTGCGAGATGTCGAACACTAAACATTCCAAATTATTTATTTGTGCCGCTGGTATATTTATATGTTACTTTTATTTTGGTATGTTACAAGAGAAGATAATGAGAGGTCAATATGGTGATGAAAAAAATAAAGAAAAATTTACATATATGTTTGCTCTCGTTTTCACACAATGTTTGGTTAATTACACATTCGCCAAGATGATATTATTAACAGTTATGAAACAGGGTGAAGATACAACACCTACATTATATTATGCTATTTCTTCTCTGACATATCTACTTGGTATGGTTTGTAGTAATATGGCTTTACAATTTGTAAGCTACCCAACCCAGGTAGTAGGAAAAGCTGGAAAACCTATACCTGTTATGATACTTGGTGTATTATTGGGTAACAAGGTAAATTAGATTATTTTCTCACTTGAATTATAAATTTGTTTTTTAATGTAGTTATTTACAGTAATCTAAAACAATAAATTCTCTTGTTCCAGGTATATCCAATAAGAAAATATGCTTTTGTATTTTTAATCGTTAGCGGAGTTGCTTTATTTATGTATAAGGATGGAAGTGGGTCGAGTAAACAAATTGAAGAACAAACGTGGTTTGGTGAGCTGTTACTTTTGTTATCATTAATGATGGATGGATTAACAAGTGCAGTACAAGAACGTATGAGAGCTGAGCACAAATCTAAATCTGGACATATGATGCTCAATATGAATCAGTGGTCTATTGTATTTAGTGGCATAGTAATTCTTATCTCTGGTGAATTGTTTGAATTCATTAAATTCTTACAACGTTATCCTACTACCATTTGGCATATCTCAACATTTTCTTTGGCTGGAGCATGTGGACAATATTTCATATTTTTAACAGTTGCTGAATTTGGTCCATTGCCATGTTCAATAATAACAACTACTAGAAAATGTTTCACTGTCTTAGGATCTATATTAATTTTCGGTAATAGTCTTTTACCTAGACAATGGATTAGTACATTTATAGTATTCTTAGGTTTATTTTTGGATTCCATGTATGGCAGAAATAAACCAAGTAAAAAGGAAACGGTAAAGTAATCAGAATCGGTGTAAAATAAAATCAGTAATATCAGTGCAAAAAAAAAGTAATCGTTCCTCGAGTATCTCATTTTATTCAATTTTAGTTAAATTACTTTGATATTGAGATACCTATTGAATGCCTTTTATCAAAGTATATTTTCTATGCCAATGGAATTAATACTTTTTTATGTGTATTAAATATATGTTAAATTAATTAGACAGAGAATGTATCTATAATATATATTTAGGAATCTTTAATGTGTAAGAATATTATATATATATATATATATAGAGAATAATTGAAGCGTCAATCAAGTAGGCACAAATGCTAGATTATATAAAATTCTTCCGAACGTATACACTTTTTTATATAAAAACATAAATATCACAAATCTAGAAATGTCTTTTTATTTAGATTCTATTATATTTATTTAAAATAATGTAAAAATCTAAAAAAAACTTATAATTTGTAATTAAAGATGTATCTATTTTTCTTTGATACGTATTCTTAAATATTAGTAGCAGGTTTTCTGTACTGTTATACTTATTTTATATACTTGGTGCTTTTTTATTTGCATAAATATTTATTATTTATGTAAAATATTGTGCATTTTATATCAGGTATATCAATTTATCAGCAGCTCTCTGATATATTTTCTCTCTTCCTTCGATATCTTCCCGACTCTTGGTCTCGTTTAAAACAAACTGAAATACAAAAGCTATGTAATGTATTTCACAATGATCCAAATGAAAAATATCCTAACTACAACATACATACATCTATAGTTATATTTTTTTGCACCACATTAGTCTTATCGAATATCCTTGTCCTTCCGTTAAAAAATAATCACATGTTATTTGTTGTAAATTAGAACTATATGATATTTCCGAATAATTTCAAAAAAATAAAACATCAAATTTCTAACACACTTTTAAGTACTTTTAAAACATCGTTTTAAAATCGATTAATTAAATTAACGCGTGACACCGATTACACGATATGTTGATGTATACAAGAAAAAAATGATGTATTCGTATTTATTTAGATGTATATACATTATACATTGACAATCTTCGATAATACAAAACGATCTATTTTTTTTTTCCATCCAATTTAGTTAATTACGTGTAAACGTTGTTGATATTGAATTTAAAGATTCTTCCTTCGTTGGAATTTCCCAGCTACAATCGATCGATTAAATTTCTAAATCACAATTATTTATGTATTCTTTTTTTTTCTCTACCTATACTACGTAAAAAAATCAAGAAATATATATATTTATAATCAAGAATCAATGTATTTGTTTAAAATCTAAATTGATTGATAAATCATGCGAATTAATATCAAGATTAAGAATAATAGATATACGAGGACGGGGGTGGAGTTTGAGATAAGTCTGAGAAAAGTAATAAGTGTATATACATATATACTTAAGTAGGTAAAGTTGACCAAGTAGAATAATCTATTTGAATCTTTCAGAATGCTTAAAACACATATAAGATAATCGATAATCAAAGTTTATCTAACATAAGCGAAGAAACTTTTACAGAATACGTGTATTTTATATTACAATGACACAAGGAAGATAAAATTGTGCACGTATAAGTTAATAGTAAAGAAGAAGGAGGAGGTGAAGGAGGAGGACAATGAGGAGGGGGTGGGAGGGTAGGAGGAAGAGGGGAAGTCTAAGAGGGAGAATCGTAATCAGCTAAGTCTATCATAAATGCCGGAGCTGCTGCAAAAGAAACAGTTTGGCGTAGGTAGTCGCTTTGGTGGTAGTAGTAATCGTATTTTCCAACATTGGTGTAATTATACATATATTAAACACAACTAAGGATCGTGTGTGTGTTAGATCGAAAAATAACATTTTATAGAGGATAAAAATAAAATAAAAACATATATTAGATAGTTATGAACACCGGCCTGAGATTTGTTCTACCGTTCATCATATGCGTCGCGTCATTAGCCACGTGCTTGCAGTTTGTGCAAGCGCAAAGTACTGATAATGGTGGTGGTGGTGGTGAGTGTTCATTCTCTCTCTCTCTCTCTCTCTCTCTCTCTTGAAATCCATGATATTGAAGTATAGTTTTTATCTAGTTCTTCTTAAAAAACTTCGTTTCAAATAAATAAATAAATCAATCAATAAATAAAGAAAGAAAGTCAAGACCAATAAAAATATTATATATGTATATATGTGTACGTATAATTTACTATATAGTAATATTATATTATTTATAATAATAATGATATATATTTATATATCGATAAAAACGATGTTGAATAATTTTAATTAGATTTGTCATTCGAGTTTCGATGGATTGGAAGTTAAAAAAAGAAAAAAGATGTCTTTAAAACGCGAATATATAAATATTGAACGAGTATCATATAATCATTCGAAGGACGATATATATCAGAGAGGTGAAAAATACCTTGATATGGAGTAATCGTTATTATCGTTTTAACATTGAAATTTGAGTTTCGGTAAACGTCTATATATCGCGCGGGAAAATCCAATCGGAAGATAATGTTACTCTGCCATTGAATTAAAACGAAAGATATATCAATTCCTTACTAATTTTGATTATAATGTAATAAAATAATATCCATAGGAGGAAGTTAGGAGATTTTTAATGAATTATCGTCTTTTTTCTATCCTTAATTGAAAAAGGATATAATTTTAAATTCTTAACATTAGACTGGATAAATAGTTTATAGGTAATATCGTTAAAATAATAGAATACGGAAAGAAAAGATTCTTTACCAAAAGAATATTATGATTTTCCTTTTTTCGGTCATTATCTCTCTTTCTTATTGAACACATGGGAAAAATAAAGGATCATTTAAAAATTGTGGAAAATTGAATAAATTTAAAATTTCCGAACGAGGAAATTTTCCGTATAGTTCTGTATCGTGTTTGTGTATATCTTTATCTGTCTGTGCGAATCATAATAGATCGATGCATTATTCAGATATAGGGAATAGTTTAACTTTCTGATCTGTATCTTCGTATTATATTAACACGTTAAACCAGATTTTTATTATGTCATTCATTACGAATAAAAACAAAACAAATAATACAATAATTGATCGTTCCAAGAAGTTTCATTAAAAACATGTGAGAAGTAAACAATGTCTTATCATGTTAACCACAATAATAATAATAATAATAATAAACTATTTGAGTAGAAAGTATTTTCTTAAAAATTATGACTTGTTCATATAAACATAAAAGAATGACAAACGATGTAAAATATTTCAACGAAAATGCATATATATATTTATAATGATGAAATATGAAGTTTATTTTAATATTCGTATATAAAACCGCATAATCCATTGTCCCACACGATCATACATTCGTATTTGCATATTGCATACATAATTTTCACGTAGATAAATAATAAATATCCTTAAGAGACACGGAAAAAGTATATAAATACATAGCATATATCATATGTAGATCATAAAACATTGCTTACTTACTTTTTCATCATTTTATAGAATCCTTGACCAATGGAAGTAATAAAGACGAAAATTGTACGATTCGTTCAATCAATGACTTTCCAAATGACATTTTTACGGCAGAACAACGTGCACAAGGGGCGGTTATCTTACATGCATTCCTTGGTTTTTATTGTTTTCTTTTGACGGCATTGGTATGCAACGATTACCTCTTACCTGCACTAGATTGCATTTGTTCCGGAATGAACATATCCGCGGATGTTGCTGGTGCTACTTTCCTTGCTACTGCCAGTTGTTTTCCTGAACTTTTTGTCAGTGTTGTTGGTACGTTCTTAACTGAATCTGATCTTGGAGTTGGTACAGTAGTCGGTAGTGCAGTATTCAACACCTTTGCTACAACTGCGTGCGGTGCACTCTCAGCTCTACACGTAAGTAAAATTTGGATTTTTTATCATTCATATATTTACACCATTGTATATGTCTTCTTATAAACGATGCACTCGTTTATTTTCGTTTAATTATATTTTAATTTCACAACAAAAGCTTTCGCGTAAAATAGGCAACGAAACAACATTGAATAGTATTTTCACAAATAACACTTTTATATATTCCGAGTCGAGTGAATTTCCAAACCGGTTAGACTCTGATTACTCATTTGCCACGATTGCGTTTATTCATTGTTAAACTCCACGGATTATCATAGAGTTCAATTAATATTTATGACAAGATGATCGATTTTTCTTGTTAATTCGTCGACAGTAAATACACTTAAGAATAGGATTTCCCATTGAAACGAGATATATGACTATTGGGGATTTTCAATACTGTCGTTTAGGATCATCGATGATCTTATGTTAATTAGATAAATCGTGTATCATATTCACAACACAACACAATACAACACATTTTTATTTGCATATAATAATTCCCAGATAGTGTAATTTTGATTGTATTTTTAGATCGTTTCTATTTCTTTTTTTTCTTATTTCTCGCTCATCATTTTTTTTTCTTCGAATTATTTAAAGGTCGAACATAATGATAATACTTACTCGACAATGTTTGCTATCAAGTTGTAAAATATTAGTTGCAATTTATAGCCGCGCTAGCTTTGTAGATTATTTTTTTATGTAATAGCTGACCTTTATTTTTTTGTCTCATTACCATTTTCTTGTGATAAGAGGTAACGTTTGTAATTTTTAAGTAACGCGAAATGTATTTATAGTTATCGATGTATAAGATAATACTTGAGTGGGTATGAAAACACGTAAATATCTACGCAAGATCTCCGCAAAAATATATATATATATGTTCGTATTAACGTAATTAAATAATTGTAAAAATATTATAAACCTCTTTGATATTTAATTATAATAATTTAAATTAAATAATTTAAACATTAAATAATAATTTATTATAATAATTTAAAATTTAATAAACACAAACGTAAGATATTCATAAAAATATGACTTGAGTATCGAATACAAGTATGAGTTTATTTCATTATAACTACAATCTCTTAAAACTACGTGTTACTATTCGATTGAATACTACTAATTAATTCCTAATCGAACTGTTCTCAACACTACTCCTCTTGAACTACGATCTGCATCCTTCATATACGTTTCCTGACTAACAAAAGTGCATTGGCTCCTAGCAACGATACGCATAATGCCCGGAAACCTCAAGAATATTTTTAAACTCTTATCTTACAATTAGAGTATCAATGTCTAATGAATTAAATAAACATCCGCTCGCAATCATACATCTTCGATTTTGTTGACAGTTTCTTTCAATTGACTAATCTCACATGCTTTACCTTCACTCATACATGCTAACTGAGGTTAGGCTACACACTCATACTAATGCAGACCCCTCCTGCATCCTCTCGTAAAGAAAGCGATTATAAGATGGTCAAATTTAGATGTTTACAATATTATATCCTGTTATCAGATAAAATGAATTTCCATTCAATTTTAGACCGGACTTTACTCTTACCATTTCTTTTTTTTTTTATCGATAAAACCTCTTACGAACATTCGTAATTAATTTTCTGTTTCAAGATTAAGAAATATAGTTAAGAATCTAAAATAGATCAAATTTTTCGTGTTCGAGATACGAGAAAAACGTACTTGCCTTTATATGACGGTCAATATTTTCTCTTTTAATGAGTCTCCGATATCTTCTCGTATGATCGAACACAACGAGCTCTTAACTAAATATCTTCATCCTCATCGTCGTCGTATCGACATCTAATCTAACTCGAAAATTTAATCTTCGAGGTGCGAAATCGTAGATAAAAAGAAAAAAAGAAAAACAAAGTAACTTTGCCAAGAGCATTATCGTCTACTACGTCAACTCACGAGAATATTATTTTAATATTTCAATAATTGATTCGCTAAGGAAAAAATAATATGATCAAATGTTAGATGCGCATCTTCATTATTAAAAAAAAGAAAAAAACAAAACTAGTTGCAATTAACCACGTTGTAAATACATGCGTATATGTATGTACATATTGCAGTTTTTCTTCACTTATGTTATTTTCATAATAGTTGATGATATTATAAGCTGGTCATTTGCCAAATCAATTAACCAAACAAAACAAATAGTTGAGAAAATAGATAAAGTTACATACACCTCGTTGTGTCATTTATTATTCAATATGATAATCAAAATCGTTGTCATTTAATAACACGATGCTTAATTGTCGTAAAAAATTTATTACGAATCTTATAAAGTGAAATTAATCGTTTTTTTTGCCATTCATTCGTGAAAAATCGTTCGCATGTAATAATTAATCATAAGAGTATTCGTATCTGTTTCTACTATGAATTAAAAATAATTTATATTTGCTTTTCAAATTCAAACTCTTAATGAAATTTTAAGATTTAATATTTTCAGAAACTTATTTTAAGATTATTTAACTTTCAAATTGATATATAAGAAAAGATATAACAAAAATACAATAATTGTTTTTGTAAGTAGCATTTGATTACTTCTCCCCTTCCTTTTTGCATCTTAAAATACTTTTGAAACAATTAGGCGTATCTTGCCGGATCACTTTTTATCTTATCAATTATATTAGGTTTTAATACTCTTATAATAATATACTTTTTCATAATAAAATTAATATAAAAATAAATAAATAAATCCAGTCGAATTAGAAAAGTTGTAACAAGAATATGGAAGAAGGTGGAGGGTGGTGGTGACAGCGATGGAGAGATATAAAAATAATAAAATAATAATATATTAAATAGAGAATAAAAATACTCGAACACAATCTTATTAGTCAAAATCTCTCTTTATTGCATAAGAACGGATTCGAAAGAATGTGGTGTCGATAAAGTTTAAACGGCGCTAATGGATAATCGATATTCAATTATCGTAGGTAAATCTTATTTTATCATATCTCTTATAATACTACGCGTTAGAAGAGCCGTGCTAAGATAATCATCAATGACAAGAACGACGACGTTTTCACAACGACAACGACAATGACAACGACAACGACGATGATAGGTCGATGTTTGTCGACATTGTGTGCGTGTGTTACCGTTGTTATTATTATTATTATTATTATTATTATTAGTATTATTATTATTATTGCTCCGAGACGATAAACCCGAATAAAAACGAATTCGTGACTCCTAACGTCTAACGATCCGAACTGGTATCTTTAACAAGATAGGACGAGGAGGAACAGCCCGGTATAATAATTAAATATTATTTTTTTAAAAACCGGAAAACGACATATTTTTTTTATCTTCATCGTTAGTTGTTACATTTTTATCCTTTCCTTTTTTTTCCACCCTTTTTTCCTCTCCGTCTATGAACGATCGTTCGCTGACACACGCTGACATGACATATTCGTGATTAACGAACGCGAACATGCAAAGCGTATTAAACATTTTTTTCTTTTCCTTTGTCATCGTAACACGGAAATATTTGTTGAAATTTTTTTCCTCGTTTTTTCTTCCTTCTTTTACAACCCCGTCTTTTACCACCCCCGTCCACCTACTCGCCAATTTAACGCATTATTTTCGACGATAAGATTCTCTCTCTCTCTCATTCTTTTTCCTTTTTTTGGACTTACAATTAGAACGAAATGACATTCGATTTTTACGTCGACGTACATTGCTTGTAATCTTTATCGATACCTTGTTTTCTTTTTCTTTTTATATATCACCCGTATGGATATATACATATACGTGTGTACGTGTGTTGTGTTAATGTATTTTTATGTATATTACAAGTGCATATATATGTATATTTATAACCAAATCTCCACGGGTTATAGTTTTCTTATATACTTCGTTTGTTTATCGCGAATCTTCAACAGGGTATACAGCTAGAATGGCAAATACTGTCGCGCGATTGCATAATCTACGTGATATCCGTTAGTTTGTTGGTATTGGTAATGTGGGACGGCCTGATCACCTGGTACGAATCTACTGTCTTCATAATATTGTTCGTTGGTTATTTGGTCCTTCTGTTCTCCGGCGAAGGGATCACACGATGGTTTAACAAGATCAAACATCTTTGTTGGAACGGTACAGAATTTACGGAAGAAAGTGGTGAGTTTGTATTTATATTATAACAATTATATTAATGAAATACGAAAATTGCATTGACGTTATTTTTTGATGAATTTGGTTTAATCGATTATAGCTGCTGCCAAACCGACGACAGAACCTATGTTGCACGGCATGTACAAACCGTACGTTCATGGTGACCTAATAGCCGAATATAGGAAAAAGAGTATCACCAAAATAGCCGAAATTAAATCGACCAATAAAAATTTCGAAGAACCACCAGAGAAAGTCGAGAAATTGGTCGATTATGTTGAACCCGGTAAATAGTTTTCTTCCTCGAAACACCTTAATAAATTGTCTTCCTCCTCCTCCTCCACCCTCGCCACCACCAACAAAAAAAATAAATTGTCGTTTCATTTTACTTCTCTCTGAATAATACTTATTTACATATTACTTTTTGTTTTTGGTTTTCTCAGATACACCATTCGTTTTACCTAAAGGTAACTTAATCATGAAGCTGTGGTTTTATTTTACCTGGCCTTTAAGGATATCCTTATTTGTCACCATACCTGATACAAGGTACAAAAGATTTCGTTCCTGGTATCTCGTTACTTTTTTCGTTTGCACCATGTGGATCGTAGTATCTTCGTATATGGTTTCTTGGATGATGACCGTCGTTGGTGACACCATGGGAATTCCAGATTCAGTTATGGGAATAACTTTTCTATCAGCTGGCGGTAATATGCCCGAACTTGTCTCGATCGTCATACTTTCCAGACAAGGTAAATGATATTTATTTTTGATTAATATTTCTTCATTAAATTTATATATATCTCTTGTCATTGATATTTTTTTCTAATACGATCTAAATGAGAAACAAACAAAAAATAAGAATAATAATAATAATCGATCTTCGAAGTATCAATGGAAAAAACCATGATTTAATTTATGTATTTCTTCTTTTTCTTTATATTCTTTTCCGTAGGTAACGGTGACATGGCAATGAGCAACACACTGGGTGCCAATACTCTTGACATTCTTCTTTGCTTGGGTTTACCATGGTTGATCAAATCTTTAATGTCCGGCAAAGATGTCGAAATAATATCCGGTGCATTATCTTACAGTGTCCTATCGATCATCGTTTGCGTAATATGTTTTTATTCTATAACAGCATTTTACAAATTTAAATTGAACAAAAAAGTTGGCGCTGTATGTCTAGTAATGTATGGTATATTTTTGATATTTGCTATATCGGTGGAATTGAACGTATTCTATCAAGTTAATTTACCTATGTGCGATCGATAGTCGAGATCGCGTCTATCGACGATGATCTTTGAAACGTTCTCGAATATATATTATACAGAAATACGTCAAAGTATGATGTGATATAAATTGAACGTGTATATCAGAGAAAGAGAATGTATAAGTGTGAATAAGAAAAAGAAAAGAAGAGAAAGAGAGAGAGAGAGAGAATGAAATAGAACATGAAAAGTAGGAAAATAATTATTTATGGCAGACTAGCATGCTAATGTGCACTAATTGTATGCATATTTGATTTAATTTAAGTAGAAAGATAACAAAATAAAATACTCAGGTATATTCTCGAAATAAAGCAACTAGCTTTAAATCGAGATAGTGTAATATAATTTTAATTTAAGTAGGTCACTAAAGTCAAGCAACGTGGGTACGGTTAATTAAATGAATAAACAAAAACCGTATTCTGTTGATGACAGAGAAAGAGAGAGAGAGAGAGACGGTGAAAAGATGTGAGTAGTAAATTGAATAAGTGTGAGAAGGTGTTAGATAGAAAAATGATTCGAATTCTTTTATAAAAGGAAGAGTACAAAGGACACAATAATTTGTATTTAAAGAAAGAGGAAAAAGAAGAATGAATGAAAGAAATTAAAATAGGATAGAAAAAGTAGCGGGCAGCAACTTAAAAGATTTTTTACATCAAACAGTATTAATAATACTACGTTTAGAAAATATTTTCATTATAATATCGAAATAATAATTAAATAGAATCGCGTGTGGTTATGGCAATAAAAAACGAAACACGATTTGTTTATTATTTTTAAATAAATCGTTGTTCGATCTTCGTTCTTTTCTTAAATTTCATTTAATTTGATTTATGTTTTTGAGTTTTTTTTTCTCCTCAAACAAAACGATGAAATTATTTTCGTACCTGTCGATCTTCGTCTCTATGGTGGAACGGGATATTCGTAGAATAAAAATTATATTAAGAAGGATAATTAAATAAATAATAATTCGAGTCGTAGTTTTTCATAATAATAAACAGTATCTTTATTGATTTTTTTTGGTTTTCTTTTTTGTTCGTAATCGATGATGGTAACGAAAGGGAGGAAGATCTTGACGCCGCGGTTCTCGTCGTATGTAAATTGTAAGAGGAAGAAATATAGAAAAAAAATGTTTAAAAAAAAAAAAGAAGGAAAATTCATATGTCATCTAATAATATTTGATATACGTACGTATGTATGTGTGTATGTATGCATGTATGTCTAAGTAAGTAATATTTAAGTAGGTGTGTAAATCTCAGTGCCTAGAGAGAGAGAGATATTTATTTATAATTATATCGGATGTATTTAGAAACGTATTTATATTAATAATTAATGTTAATTAATTTCGTGTTTGAATGAGTAATCAATTGATTGATTAGGTTGTGCACGAACGTGATGACGAGTCTATTAGCGTGATTTTTTAATACGATAGAGAAAGAGAGAGTGTGTGAGAGTGAGTGAGTGATTGAAATAAAAAGATAAGAAGAGAGAGAGAGAGAGAGAGAGAGAGAGAGAGAGAGAGAGAGAAATAGAATGATAGTAAATAGTAAAACACATGCGAAACTTTGAACAGTCAATAAAGTTTTGTAAAAAGAAAAAAAAATTTCGCTCATGACCATTCGACGAACGCTTCCCTCTATTGTTGTTAAAAATTGTTTATCCTTATTCTTATCATGGTTTTATTTTTCTTTTCCTTATTTTGTTTCCTCTCTTTTCGTTCCTTTCTTTCGTTCACGTTCGACGGAACAATTCGTCGAAGTAGTGTAAAACGATATATAAAATAGAAATATCGACGTGTGGGTGTGACGGATATTTTATGTACAGGGTGTATCCGAAAGTTTATAAAGGATTTTAATTAAAAAATGTTTCTAATAAGTTTAACTAAATAATATAACATCGTGTTAAAGTTTGGATCTTTCTTTCGTTATTATCGATAATATTTTACGTGTTCCAAAAATAATTCGGTGTTGGAAATAAAAAAATAAAAATCATACTCCTACATTATTTCTTTCTTTCTTTCTTTTTTATTTCGATTAATCTTTACATTTCGATCGATTGATATTACTTTGACCTCCAATCAAGTTATTTTTGGATACATCATCCGATCATTTGGATACATCCTGTATAACAGCGTGATAATATTTCAATGATAAAGCGTTATTCAAACGCGGATCGTTTCCTTTTTTTTTTTTTATCAACGATCATTTTGATCAACACGTGTTTTTATAATACATATATACATATATATACATACATATATATATATATGTATATTTTATTATAATATTTTATAAAAGGAAACCTCTTAACGTGCAACATTATCGTATGTTCGTTTAAAGTATGACTTTCACTTATACGTGAGCCATCAGCAGCAGACAAGGCAGGCAAGATATATTATGTATATGTGTATGTATTTTAATATGTAAGTAGTCAAAGTATATACATATATATATATGTATATACCTCTCTCTTAAAAAGGCAAAAATTATTCTAATTGTAAATATATATTAACGAGAAGCTTATCAATCTTCTCAAATTTATTTTTCTCGATAAGACTCATTTATTCTTGTCGATTGGATCATTTTTTTATTTTTTTTTATTTTTCTTTTCTCTTCTAAATTTCTCTTTCTTCTTTTTATTCTTCTTCTTTTTCTTCTATTTTTTCTTCTTTTATTTTATATATATATTTTACTTCGTTTTATTTATATTCATTTATTTAATTTTATTTGTTCGTTATTATTTCGCGTGCGCATTTATATTATAATAATTTGTTTTAAATTCTAATTATCGTCGCAAGAAACTTAGCCGTGCTCAAAAAGATCTCTAATCTAATCTATCGAAATTTCGGACGAAAATAACGTAATATCGTTATTATTGTCCCCTCTTATTACCCTCTCGTTTCTAATCAAATAATCACTTCTTTCAATATTCTTTCACTTTCGATTTGAACCAATCGATTTTTATAAATTTCAATTCCTCTTCTTCCTTTTCTTCATCTTTTCCTTCTTCAATGTTGTCCTATCTTTGTTGATTAAGCTGGGAAAAATCTGAATTTATCTTCAAAGCGCGCGAGTGTGTGCATGTGTGTGTATGTATGTGAGTGTTATTATTATTATTATTATTATTTAATAAATAAAGAAAATTGGATCTCTCTTGTGTTGTCCTTGTTTGCTACGTATGTAGGAGGTACGTAAATATTGAATTATGAACGAGACTTAACTTGGTCCTAATTTATTTTTTATACTCGAACGATGTTTCATCCTTTTTTTTTTCTCCTTCTTCTTCTGCTTCTAATACTTTTTCTTCATCTTAATATTATTATTATTATTATTATTATTATTATTATTATTATTCTTAATATTTTTCATCTTTATCCACGTATCATTTTATTGACGCTAAAAAGTAAAAAGCGCGTCACCTAATTTCATTATGATTTTTTTCATAATTATTTGAATATTTGCTCTTCTCAATCGGCTACGTTCGATTTTCTAAAAGAAAATCTTTTTTATTTTCGCAAAATATCCTCCTTCATCTCCTCCACTTTCTCTTCCTTCTTCTTCTCCGTTTTATACGTATATTTACATAATAATTTTATGTATAATTATCGCTCCGAATGAGCTCTCACGCATTAATATCATTTTTTCTTTATTTCATATATTTATATTTTTATTTATATTTATATATATATATATATATATATATATATAGATTTATTTATTTATTTATATATCTAATCATGTCAAAACGCAATCTTAAAATCATCACTTCGCGCTCATACAATTTGATTAATAGGAATATTCTCGATTTATATAGGAAACTATATGGTAGTTAATTAGCTTATCATCAACGTTGTGTTGTGGCATCGAATATGGCAATCATACGTCGTCTTTATTTTCATATCATTTTTTTTTTCTTTATTAACACTTCTCTCTTTCTCTCCTTTATTTTTGTATTTTCTTCTCTCTTTGGAATTTTCATTATCTTCGAAGGATATACAAATAACACAGTCCACGCCAGATTCATTTATAAGAAAATTTCCAACGTGCGATATCTTCCAAAAAAAGGGTCACACAATGTTTTACGATGATTAATTATTTATCCTCACGGCTCTTCTCTTATTAATCGCATTGTTTTATTTTTTTTTTTTTATTTTTTTCTACTTTTTTTCTTTTTCAATTTACTCCTTCATTTTTATAATTCATCTCTTATTTATATAATCGTTAAACGGTATTGGTAATATTTTTTTACTTTTTCCCAATCGAATATATCATTACGCGTGTGTTCAGTTTATTTTTATTTATTACCTATATATTTGGTTTCTTTTTTTTTTACGAAAAAAAGCGATAATAATAATAATAATAATAATAGTAATAATAATAGTAATAATAATAATAATATTAAAAATAATAATAATTATAAACATAAAAATAATCGTAGATTAATTGGAATTATTATTAATATCATTATTATTATTATTATTATTATTATTATTATAATAGTAAGAAATCGGACGTAAATCGTATAATAATTCCTACGTGTAACAATTAAATTTTCTCATCGTATTTTTAATTCTTCTAATCAAGTTTTTATTTCTCCCCTTTCCCCCCGCCCCACGGTTATTAATTTCCTATAGAAATTAAATACGACTGGCTTGTCGGTATTTCCCTTTTTTCCTTCTTCTTCTTCTTCTTCTTCTTTTTCTTTTTCTTGGGTTTTTTCTTTTTTTTCATCATAAGCGTCCAGACGGAATATTTTTTTCTTTCGATCGATCGTAGCGATTAGAAAAATATTGGAAAATAAAGCAAGCATGGGCGAGAGTAATTTATTATGTTAGCAACAGCAGGAGCAGCAGCAGCAGCAGCAGCAGCAGCAGCAATAATAGCAGCAGCAGCAGCAGCAGCAACAGCATCATCATTATCATCATTATCTTCATCATCATCATCATCTTCATTATCATCATTATCAGTATCATCATTAATCAGTATTATTACTTTTTAATAGAACAAGTATTGCTCGAACGCGGTATCGTCATTTTTCTTTTCCTCACTCTCTCTCCCTTTTTTTCTCTGTCTCTCTCTCTCTCTCTCTCTCTCTCTGTCTCTCTCTTATCATCGTAATTTTGTAAGAAAAAAAGAGAGGGGGTGTACAATATTGACACGTTTCTTTTAAAAATTAGCGTATAGGATGGAACCGTTCACACTTCGATCGACGAACACAACGGTCTCATTATTTTCAATTTCTTCTTCTTCTTTTTCTTCGTTTTTTAATCTCTACGAAGCTTATTTCTAAAGATAGAAAGAGAAAGAGAGAGAATGAAAGAACAAAAACAAACTTATTCGTTATATCAGTATCTTCATTTAATTAACCTCTTGCAAATCGGCTACCTGTTTAACAATTAATCCTTTTCTACTTATTTTTCCATTTTTTTTAATCTCTTGTCTCATTTTCTTCATTTATCCATTTTTTTCTATTATCCTGAATAATCTGAAAATCCAAAAATTTGTGCTGTTTCCTACAATTTCTTCTAACTCTTCTAATATCTCTTTGGATTTTTTAAATTCTTCTTTCCTTCCTTTGAAACTCTTCTGAATGAGTATTACGAAAGAAAGAGAGAGAGAAAGAGAGAGAGAGAAGAAAAGTAAGAAAGTAAGAATGTGTGTGAGAGAGAGAAAGAGTGAAAGATATAGAAAGGCAATATATGCGTAGGAAAGACAAATGTGTGTTTGTGTACGTGTATGAAAGAAAGAGAAAGAGAGAGAGAGAGAGAGAGAAATAAATTTTTCTCGGCAAATCGAAGGGTATTGTCATCAACTCGTTTTATGTCCAAGGACGACAACGTTCACCGGAACAACAAAACATTATATCATGCCATGTTTGTTTTTTTTCATCTTCTTTTTAAAGTTGTCCTTCCAAATCATCATTTTTATCCTTTTTTTTTTTCATTTATCATCTTCCAATCCTCTTCTATTTAATTTTAATCCTTTCCTTAGATTTATAATATTATCACATATCCGGTGGCGTCGAAGCAATGGATATTATTATTATTATTATTATTATTATTAATTTATTATTATTATTATTGTTATTATTATTATTATTATTTGTATTTTATATTTTCTTTTAAATGTGTATTATAAGTCGATGCGTCGTGCTTCTGTATGTGTGTTTGTATTTGTTTCTCTCACTGATCCCTTCCGTTGTGTTCATTGTATCTCGCAGAAGGACAACTTGTTGTTCATCTCCTTTGTTTGTTCCTGGTCTTGGCTGTTACCACCCTCGCTCTTAGGGCTTCCTCCCTCGTCTAAAGAGCCCCCACCACTGCCGGGGGGGCAAATCGATTGTCATCTAAGTGCCAGAGTCGACACCATCGGTGGTCGGGACGGTTTGTTATCGAGTATCCTCTCGATCTCACTCATTACGGTCGCGTTTAGCTTTGGGATTAACTGAAATTCAAAAGATATATATTTTTCATTTAAAATAATTACATTTTTCTTTTTTCTAAGTACTTATTCGTTTTTATTTGGAAGAAGAATAATATATATTTTTATTTCAAAGTATATTCTAATTAATGGTAAAAATATAAATATTATTAATAATATAGGACGTGTTATAAATTGTCTCAAGGTTGGATACATTTTTCTTTTTTTATTTTTAACAAAATTCTATTTTTACTAATACTCCTTTATCGAGGAATTAATCGATTACTCGTATTAATCATCAGATTAAGAAAAAGAAAAAAGCAGAGAATATTAACGTGGAATTACGTGAGAAGTTTTTTTATCTAAAAAACCTTGGAAATATTTAAAAGTAGAAGAAGAAAAAAAAAAAGTAAGAACAACCGAGTTCGTGACATTTATTATTAATTCCAACAACGAGAATTCGTATTGCTGTCCTAGTTTAAGGTGGACAAATTGCACGCAACGTTAATTAGAATTGATTTTTGTTTTCCCTTTGCTCAGATCTATCTTTGTTAGGATAATAATAATCGTGGTTTTTACCTGTAAACTCTGAAGGCTCTCGTACAGTTGATCTATATTTGACGCACCGAGGAGAAGGCACTGAACACTTTCATTCTTTAAGGACCACGCGATGGCTAATTGTCCGAAGGAACATCCGAGCCTTTCGGCAAGTGCACAGACGTCTCTTAACTTATCCGAATATTTCCTTGTTTCCTCGTCAGCCGATTTGTCCTTCCATGCGTATTCCTACAAAAAGTTAAAATTCATATATGTGTATGTATATATAAAATATTTAATATATTCGTATAATTTACTGTCTACGAATTTAATTTGATTATCCAGGAACATCTAACATTCGATCCTACATACAATAATAATAATAATAATAATAATAATAATAATAGATCGAGAGACATTTAACTATTAAACGCACCTCCTTATACAAAGACTGCGTTTCATCTTCCGTCCAACTGAAGGAAGAATACTTATTCTGAAAGTAAATTTAACACTTTCTGAATCGAATCGAAAAAAGAAATAATGTTGAAGTAGAAGTATTGAAGTATTGAAGTATAGGAGAGAGAAGAACGGAAGGAAGGAAGGAAGAAAGGAAGATGATTAAAAGAGAAACTAGAATAAGTGGAGAGGAAAAAAAGGGATGATGGTATTTTAAGGAGTTAGTTACCAACGGTCGATATACTGAGCTCGAGTTTACCTTGTAAGAGGACCTCGAGAGGAAGGACACTCCGCAATCTTCCGGCTTGGATGACACCATTCCAATGGTGACCGTGGACCATGCCATTAAACCGACACCTAAAAAAGAAGAAAAAGAAAGAAAGAAAAGGAAAGGAAAAGGTCAAATATAGTCTGACCTATATATTTTGTTTTTTTTTAAATCTCTGAATCTCAAAGATGATGATAATAATATAATTCCAATGAATATTTGTATTTATTTATAGATAAAAAATAAGATAATAAAATGTATTAGAATTTTTTACCGATTTTATTGTACAACTCCGGCATATATAGTTCAGGTTTCTCTCTGTAGAAAAGATGATATTCCGCTTGTTCTACAATCGGTGTGACACAATTGAATTGTCGACAATTCGTATAGGCCTCCATGATCTCAACGGGAGACCATCGTGACGTACCCCAGTACATTACCCAACCTTTGCTTATCACGTAATTCATAGCTCGTACTATCTCTGAAAAGAAAACGAGGTAAACATATGTGATAGATGATATCGAATTGTCTCGATTACTATCATCGTCGTTGTCGTCTTTGTCATCGTCGTCGTTGTCGTTAACCTACTCGTCTTTTTCGTCATTGTCATTATCATCTTAGATGTTGAGTTTCTATTTGATTAATAACAACCAGAAATAAATAAGAAGAAAAAAAAACAAACAAAAAATACAAATTGTTATCTCGAATGATTGATTGGAAAATTTTTGTTATTTCCTTTTTCTCTATTTTCTGTATCTATCTTTATTTATACAAATACGTATATAAATAAATTAGAGAAAAAAATGTGACAGATAATAATTTTGAAATTCCATTAAAGCATTGTGCGGGAAAGTTTATTTTTTTTTTCTTTTTCTTTGGTGGGGGTTTTCCCATAAAGAACAAAATTAGAAAGAAATAATAAATTCTTCGTTTATCTTATATTATCTTAATTCGATCGAAATGACACGTTGTTAAACGTTTAGAAATTTCTTTTGAGTAACGGAATTTTTTAACGTATTACCGGTTAGAAATTCTCTTTCTAACTATGAGAGACTATTAATACCACTCTACTGTAAGATTCGTATTTATATCCTCACATTTAGAGCACCATTCGTGCGTAATTTTACGATCGTCTTATACAGAGTGACTGCTATTCCTCTTTCCTACTCAGTCTTTACGTAGAATTTACGAGATCTTGATACGCGTTTAGGTTTTCTTTTTTTAATTTGCTATAACTGACGCGTGTGTGTTAAAGTTTACGATCGATCTCATAAAAAGTTATCAGAGTAAAATCTACATTCTTTGCAGAGGTAATCGATTGTTATTGTAACATAGTCAGAGTAGATTTCTAAGAACAACAGAAAAAGAAATGAAATGAAAAAATGAGAGAGAAAAAGAGAGAGAGAAAGAGAGAGGTGAGATGAGAGAAGGGACGGGTGGAAACGAGTGCAGGTGAAATCGATAGAATATGGAACGTTTGTCTCAAAGCTTACCTTCCATCGGACACATTGGATCGACTTTGTGAATCATGACGATATCGATGTAGGACAGCTGCAGTCTGACCAAGGACGCTTGCACAGATTCGATAATATGCTTACGCGATAGTCCTCGCCCCTCTGTCCTGTCAAAAATGATTTATTTTTTAACATATTAATAGATTATCTTAAAACTTTACGTTTAAATAACATATATATATTTTTGTTAACCAATATTTATTTATTTTTTACGATTAAATCAAGAGAATATGAAAATGAGAGAGAGAAAGAGAGAGATGTATGCAGTTGAATTGAATAATCAAGAAAATGATTTTTGTTCGACAAGAATCATTAGGTTTTATCCAACTCCTATTATACCTTAACGATCATACACAACTTAAATAGAAATAGATAGAAAAAAAGAAGTATAACAAAAGGTAAAAGTTATAGATAAAGAAACAGAAGGTGCATATAAGCGTATGTGTGAAAGAAACAAGGGGGTTACAAAAAAGAGAGAGAGAAAATAAAAAACCTAGAAAGAGAAAAATAGTAACGTTAAAGTCTTTCCTCACACATCGATCGCATTCAGCCGCGACCTCCTTTTGTCGTGTTCTTTTCTCTGGTATATATATATATACACATATTTCGTACCTTTTGTCGAGAAAGCTCGTGTATTGAAACGAGCCCTCAGCTAGGCCAACGTGGAACGTTTTAAACTGGACAGTTCGTGGACAACAATAAGCTTCGCAAAGCCTTTCAAGCATACGTGTGAGAAAAAGTACTATACGGACAGGCAGATGAACAGACAGACAGATAAGACGCGTATAGAAAGAGAGAGAGAGAGAGAGAGAGAAAGAAAGAGAGAAAGATAAATACTAGTAACTTTGCTTGCTTCTCTCTCTTTCTATCATTTATGTTCACATTTTAAGAACAAAACTTAACTATAGTCAATGGTTTAGTATTTCATATTCTATTCCGTTCGTATCCGATTTGACATACATTGTAAATGTACAGTACATACATACTCACATACACACATACATACATACATAGGTAAATATACACACACACATACTTACGTGTGCGGTTAACGCGTGCGACCTGACATTCGGTCGTACTACTTTCAACCCTAAGCTGTACGATCGAACGCCGTTTACACCACTGGAATGCGTTCTTCTGGTATCGAGTAAAACGAGTAAGAGCATATTCTCTCTCTATCTCTCTCTCTCTCTCTCTCTCTTGTTCTCTCTTTGTACCTATGTACGTATCTATGTATTTATTCATATATACATTTATATATACATATCCTATGTATTTACGTGGGCTGTCCCGTTATGCGCGAATTGTTTCTCAGTAGTTCTACCCCCATTGTTTTCTCTAGGGCCACTTTACCCGATACACTTGTCGTAGTATCGTCAATAATAATAATAATAATAATAATAATTATTATTATTATCGTTGTTTAATTAATAAAACTATAACGTCATATCATTTTATACGATTATTCTTTCTTTTATTACAATCAAATATCGAAAACCGTATGATGATTATTTCAAATTAAGTTTTTCCTTTCTTATTTTATTTATATTTTTCTCTTCCTCTCTAAAAAGAGTTACGTGACTTAATTGAAAAAAAAGAAATAATATATAAACACACGAATAGATAGAATATATATATATATAGTTCATGTTTCGTTCGTTTGTTCGTTAGGTTGGAATTTTATTTTATTTTTTTCCTTTTTTTAATTATTCTTCTTTATTTTTCGTCAAAACATTCGACGATAACAACTACGACGACGACGACGACGACAATGACAAAGAAGAACGAGAAACTATTTTCATTCGGGAAAACGTGCCAATGTGGAACGAGTTTTATCGCGAATGGTTGGCTGCTAAAATTGACAGAAAATTCATGAAAAGAGAAATAAAAAGACAGAGAGAGAAAATATTGTTGTTATTAAAAATTTTCCTATCGGTACTTCTCGATAATTTTTAATTTTCAGTTTTATTCTTTTCTTTTATAACTTTTTCTTTTTACTATGGTCTTATCGTTCGTATACAAATATTATAATATTAACAACGAAAAAGAAAGAAGGATGTAAGTATAGTAAATTTGAAAAGAAGTCAATATTATTAATCATCGTTTTAGGATAATATGAAAACTTCTTCCTCTCTCTTTTTCTCACTTTGAAGCCCCTTTTCCCAGTTACGGCAGGATCAAAACGAATTTTCCAACAGTGTCCCAACGAAAAGCGTGCCCTAATTAAAATCGACACCTTCCTGGTACTATCCCACGTTCTCACATACACATAGAGACGTCGTTCTCTCTCTTTCTCTCGCGTTCTTTCTCCTCCCGTACGTTTCCAAAGTCAATTACGGAGTAACTTTCGAGCTAGCGTGCAACAGCTTTCGTAGGGTATCCCTTTTCTCTCGATTTAATTACCGTATCGTTTAAAAGTCCACGTTTGAGATAACGAGGAAGTTTTCAAACATTGAGTTTCAAAAGTTTCGATGATTTTTACCTTCACTGATAAAAATCAATAGAAAGGAAAATGAAGTTATACATATATTTAATAAATACTAAATAAATTGGATATACTTTGGCTAAAAAAAAAATTTAGATAAAACAATAAGTTTGTTTCGCAGATAAAAATATCCTAGAATTAATTCATACATGAAGGAATAAGAAATGCACACGTACGAAGAAAAAGAGAAAGAGAGATAGAGAGTGTGTTTGTGTGTGTGTGTGTGTGCGTATTAGAAAATTTGTCTTACTTCGTGTTCCAATATATTTTCGTTGTTACGACGTAACTCGAACGGTTCCAAGCACGGCGTAATAAAATTCGTCCAAATTGTATTTCCGCTCGATGACCGCTGTGCGCTTCGCTCAGGTCGAACACATTGATGCCACTGTCGTATGCGAGAGCAACGACGGCTTCGGCGGTTTCCTCGTTGCCGCATCCCCCAACCCCAAAGGTCGTCCAAGTACCTGAAAACAACAAATAATTACTACGGTTAATAATTAAATACAAATTACTAACAACATAGGAATTTCAAACAAATTTTTAAACCGTTCATCGTATATGGAATTATATTTGTATTTTATTACAAATAAATGTATTTATATTTTTAAAATACTTATATTTTTATTTTATTTTATTTATTAACATCAAAGTTATGCATACAGCAAATTAAATGATTCATATATTTTATCGATTTACGTGTAACAAAAAATATACACATTTATTCTAATAAAAAAATTCTTTACACATTTAAACTATGTTTGTAAGAAATTCTGTTTAAAAATTTGTTATCGGTTAGTATTGAAAAAAAAAGGTAACGGTTGATAGAATTAAGATTGAATAATATTTAGTTAGATTTTGCGTTTCATTGAATTGATATCAGAATTTCAAATAATTGTATTTGAAGTTATCAAAGGGAAAGCATCCAGTTAATAATATATTTTTTTCATCCTATAGAATGAATGCGGACTACGATAATAACGAAATTAAATCGTTATTTCATACAATAACAAATTTTTAAATGAGAATATCATCCTTTCTCTCTCTCTCTCTCTCTCTCTTTCCTAGTTTCACTCTTCCTTCATTAATTATTTCATCCTATCTTTATCTCTTCTCATTAAAGTTACGTTTCGATATCATACTAATTAAAGCCACGAGCTTCGTTCGAAAGAGAAAGGAGAAAGAGAACAAAAAATACGCTTGTCGTTATCTCTCTTACCGATAGTTGTCCGTCACGTTTTGAAAACGTATTCGACACATAAATAAATAACTCAATATTTCCTGTTCAGAATACGATCGATAGATACACGATGGAAAGAGAGAGAGAGTGAGAGAAAGAGAGAGAGAGAGTGAGAGAAAGAGAGTTTGTAAAATAAAAGCTTGATAGAAAAAATATTAAAAAAAAAACAAACATATTGCGGAAAATTTGTCAACGATCGAACATCGAAAGGTATGAATTTTATTTGACGATTTTATTATAATCGGATGGAATCCTAAAAAGTACGAAAAACAATTACACGATATGTTCATTCTTTCATTTAAATCATTTCTCATCATTAATTTATAATACATGGTACGTTATTAAAAATACGATAGACATATGCATTAAAAAAAAAAAAGGAAAGATACGATTATGTTAATAAAAATGACATTTGTTTGTAGTATTTGGCAGGTCCGATGCAGGTTCATGAACCAAAACGTTGCTTTGAGATAATCGAACGAGATAAAATAAAAAAATGAGAGAAATAGAATTATAAAAACAAGATTAAAGAATGAGAGATAAAAAAGACATGAAAAGATAAAAGGAAAATAAAAGAAAAATAAAACAGTCATAGCAGTCTTACCTAATCCAACATTGGAAACACGTAGACCACTTTTCCCCAAGTTGCGATAGCGTATACCTGGCGATGGATGCTGTAAACGTTGCGCTTGTGCAGCAATGCAGCTAGTCAGTAGCTGCTCTTTCGTTCCTGCTGTGTTGCTGCAGTGCACGCCTGTCTCCGCACCACCGCCACCACCGTTGAACTCTTCCATGCAATCCAAGCTGGCTATGGGTGCGCGACACCTGCGACAAATTGACGATAAGACGTGCAAATAAAAAATATTATCTCCAATAATAATCTCCCATGAACTTTTCAACATAAACAATTTCAACGAAGAGAGAGAAGAAAGATTCTTTTTTTTTTTCTGTATTTTTTTTTTTTTTCAAAGCATCGCAAGAAACCTTTACACATATATGTAATAAATATAAAAAAAAATATACACACGTAAAGATTTGAATGGACAAACGATTTTTATTTTTCTAACATACACACATTACGAATAAGATTGAAATTTCTTTTGATTGAACTTATCTCGGCATATGTTATCATTTTATTAAAAAATGCATGCCAAAAGCACGAGGCTGAATAAATAAATCATCACGATTTTATTCGAAGAGCGATTTCTATTTTTTTTTGTTTACGATCAAATAACTTGTGTAAGAAAGTTTTTAGTTAGAAAAGAAAAGAGGAAAGAGGAACGATTTCTTTGGCAAAAGCAACAACTGCTACTAACAACAACAACAACAGCAACGACGACGACACGATGGTGACAATACAACAACAATAATATAACAACAACAACAACAACAATAACAACAACAACAATAATAAACAATGCGATGCAACGATGAAAAGCTTGAATTGTCTGGCTGCTTTGTTAAAAAAAAAAAGTAGGATGGGATGAGATGGGATGTCGATAATCAAAAAATAAAATAAGAATTCTTTCTAGCTCGTATCGGAAGCATACTACTCTCGAAGATGAGATGATCTATATGCACAGTCATTCGGTCACTTTTCCAAATTGGATAACTTTTTCTTTCTTTCTTCCTTTCCTTCCTTTTTATTTCTTATATTTTTCCCTTTTTCTTTTTCTTATTACTCTTAAACAAATGGTTCTTCGAATGATAACGTATACATACATTTTCAAAAACAAATTAAATTAATCAAATATCGAACAGAACAAGATTATTTTTCATTTACGTTCGGAATAAAAATATTGAAAATCTCGGTTATTGCTCGGTTACGCAACGAGCACAAAACATATTTTAATTATTTTAATTATTATTATATTTATTAAATATTTAATTGTCTCTATCTATCGGATAGAAAAATTATATTATTTGGATAAAATGTTTGAAGTGTAAAACAGAACGTATTCATTATTCTGTAATTGTTGAAATATTTTTATTTGGAAAAGTGTTAGAATATTTTTATTAACTGTATATAATATATATAACACGTACACCACTTTATGTCGGATTTTCTTATTGAATTGTGGCTAAAAATTCGACATTTCTTATCCACCAATCCATTACATATATATATATACATACATGGTACACAACGTTATTTAAAAAGTTGACTCAAATATGAGACACGATAAAACTTATACATAAATATATATATTGTATATAATAAAATATTTTTGTAAACTATTGTATCCATATATTTGTAATTTTCCTTTCTACCGCCTCGCGTCGTTGTGTACGTCAATATATCAAACGTTATATACGGTATATAAATAGATATGCTAGACTAGGTAAAAAGAAAAAGGGAAAAAGAGAAAAAATGGAAATAGGGGTATACTTCTGAAAGCTTTTTCTTCGTTTAAAAAAAAAACATGATAAATATGAAGATGCTTGATTATGTATATGTATATGTATATGCATTTATACATATATATATGTGTGTATCTGTGTGGTTTGTTGGATAAAAGATAGAGAAGGAAACCGCGCGACTCGTCGTGCTTGTTAAACTACGTTTGTGCCCCTTTAAAGTCCGGGACTACCGCAAGGACTCCAATGTGGGTCACCAGCGCGGAAACGATACCTACGCTCTTTATTATTCGCTCAGGACGTATTTAAGCGGCTCACTCTCTTTCTCTCTCTTTTTCTCTCTCTCTTTCTGACTTTCTATCTTTTTATTTCTTTCTCTCTCTCTTTCTCCCTTTTTCTTTTTATCCAAGCTGATATACAACACACGTTGCCAGACCTAGCTAATCCCTTCTTTCTAAACGTTTCTCGGATATCCGAATTTACAAGTGTGTATGTGTGTGAGTGTGTATCGTTTCATTCTCATCTATTCGTCATAGTAAGATCGGTGTCTCACCCTTTCTCTCTCTCTCTCTCTTTCTTTTTCTTTTGATCGTTTCATTCACTTCTTTTATTTAATTTTATTTTTAAATCATCATATTTTTATAAACATTAATTTATATATAAATAAGAGAATATTGTTTAGCAGAAAGAGAAGATTCGTATCCCTTAATTCGTAACATCATAGAATTTTCTATAATCATAATTATTATTTATTTATTTATTTATTAATTTTAGTTAGTTAGTTTTGTTTGTTTTGATATCAAAATACCATTGTAATATGCGTATAAAACCAATAGATATATTTCGTTCATTAATATTTTCTCCATTCTTCGATATTACCTTACGGACAGATTTTCAATGATCGATAATATGAATCGTTAAAGATCAACGACGAGTCCATCCTATGAACTTACCGATAGATCGTTGGCAGTGGATAAGAATCGTCGTCCTCCATGCTGCTGTTAGTATTCGCGTTGTTATTCGTATCATTTCCCCCGGTCGACGTATTTGCCAGATTGCAGAGCATTAGTCGTGACATTACTTACGACTTTGTGCTCTTTTTTCCGTGATCGGAGGAGGGCCGCCCACCAAGATTCGATTTCTCTTTCAATCTCTCTCTCTCTCACTCTCTCTTTTTCCCTTTCTCTTTCTCTATCCGTTTCGATCGTCGCGAACCGATTAGATTCTCTCTCTCGATAGGAGGGAATTGGCTTAATTTGCTTAATTTTATTTTTAAATTGCGAGATTCGTGACGTTTAACCACGCGTACCTTAATAAACCTTTAAGCGTTACGACCTTTTTTACCGTACGCTTTGTTATTTTTTTTTTTTTGTAGGCACTAGTTTTCCCCTTTTATCTCCAAGTATATATTTCTCTAATTCTCTTTCTCTCTCTCTTCCTCTAATTCTTTCACTCTCTTTTTCACCTTATATTCTCTCACTCTTATTATTCCTTTTTTATTTTCCTTAATTATTTTCCCTATTAACTTTATATCGAATACACACTTCTTATCTTAGGCACCTCGTATTTTGTTTTAAAAAGTGATAAAAGCTCGGTACGGGTTATTTAACCGAGCGTGTCACACGTTCCCAGCTGAGGGATTATGATACTCTTCATACATGTACACACATATAAATCAAACGTATATTATTATATACGTATCATCATCAACATATTGTTCCGCGCTTTTCCTCGATATATCCCATGAAAATAATCATAATAATTTATGATTTAATGATGTGGGCGCGACGTAACTATTCATTTAAATCTATATATATATATATATACATATATACATATATACATATATATATATCTCATATAATACATATATTTATATATGCATATGTATATACATATATTTATGTATGTATATGTAATATATACTCTTCTCTTTCTTTTTAATTTATTTCTTTTTTTTTTTTTTAATTTAAATCTTTTCTAACAATGAGAATGATCGATATGAACGTTGGATATGTGTCTAAATCCGCGATGTGTATTATTCGAGCCAATTATTAAATTGCTCGTATTTTTTTTTTGTTTAATTTTTTTTTTTTGTTGTTGTTTAAAAAAAGTCGAGCTAAGAAACGCGTCGTCACAACCACTACCGTTTCCTCCTATTCCTCCTTTATCCTCTTCCTCAGGACTCTTCCTTCTCCTTCTCCTCCTCCTCCTCCTCTTCCTCTTCTTCTTCTTCCTTCACTTTCCTTCTTTTTATCAAGGCTTCTTCCTTAGCTCTCCTTGTCTCCTTCGCCAGCTCGACCGATCCAGGAAACCTGCTCCTGGTTCACCTCCACAACCCGCACCACCAACACCACCACCACCACAACCACCACCACCACCTCTCTTCGATACCAACACCGAATCCAGCTCCAGTTTAGAAATGATTAATACCAAACAAAAATGAGGCTTTTTTATTTTTTATTATTTTTCTTTTCAATCAAATTATGTTAAATATGATAACGGTGGAGAACAATCCCTACGTAAATGTGCGAGTGGGTAGGATCGTCGCGAAGCGCGTCGTCAACCACGCGATTCCTAACGTCATCCTTCTTACAACGAAACTTTTAGTTTCTTCTTTTATCTTTCTCCCTTCCCTATTATTATATTAGATATAAATATCTTTTCCCTTTCTTTTTTTCTAGCTCTTGTTTTTTTTTTCTTCCTTTTTTGTTTACAATTTTATCTCATTCGCCTACACCTTTTTTCTTTAACTTCTTTTCTCTTCTTTTCTTCACTAGTCGATCAAAAATTTCATTCGTGTTTCATTTAGAAGGGTAAAACCATATATATATATATTATCGCGATATGATACACGATTTGATTTTTGTCTCTCTCTCAAAAATGAATCTATATATATATATATATATGGACCTATATAGATATATACGATTTTCCATATACTGCTCGTTACCCGCGAACGATGTTAATTTTTTTTCTCTTCTTCTTCTTCTTCTTCTTCTTCAAGGGGAGGGGGTATTATTTATCCTTATTTCTTTTCTGGTCTTTCTTTCTTTCTTTCTTTCTTTTTATATTTATTTTTTTATTTATTTATTATTATTATTATTATTATTAAATATGGACGAAGAACACGATAAACGGTTTAGAGGAAAATTAAGGAGCACACCGAAAATTCGTGATAGAAATAAAAAAAAAAGAACAGAAAAAAGATTCGTAGAAACGGGGGGTTCCGAGAGACGGCGGCGAGTGTCGTGCACCCTGCGCGGTAGGCAACACTGCACACACTCCGCTCGTTTCGACTCGCCTCGAGAGAGAAACGCCGTTAACACCCTCCCGACCCTCTCCTCGCAATCCCCCCACCAAACCTCCTCATTCCACTAGCAATCCACCCAACCCACCTATCCACCCTTTCCTTTCCTCCAACCTCACATCCTTCCCATCCACCTCTTGCTGCTTGGTGCCGCTGCTGCTGGTGCTGCTGCTGGTGCTGCTGCTGCTACCGCTCCTCTCTCGGTGGGTGGGGGGTTGATTGGTGGACGAAGTGAGAGGGGTGCTGGCATTAGGTGGCCAGAGGTGGAGGGAAAGGAGGGTTGTTTCTCGCACGGGATCTGCGTGGGCGCTCGACTTTCCCGACGACGATCGAGAAGGGTTGTGTGCGCGCGTCGTTGTCCTGAGTCGATTCTTCGAGTTCTACACTCACTCTCTCTCTCTCTCTTTCTCTTTTTCTTACTCTTTCTCTCTTTCCTTCTTATCTGTCTCTCTCATCCTATCTCAAATCTTTCTTTCGAGTTTCGAGAGACACCTTTTATACATACTTGACTACTAGGTACTACCATATACTTGACTACCACTACAATTAAAAGTCTAACTACCATTACTGCTGCTGCTACTACCACTACTACTACACTACTACTGCTACTACTACTACTACTTACCCCTTCTCCAGTACCAAGCAGGTAAATTCATGTACAAGCGCCTTTGAAAAATAAAAGTCTAACTAATCTAATCCCTTTTAGGTGTTCAAGAGAAAGATAGAAAGAGGGATAATAAATATAAATGAGATATATATTTATATATATGCGTATGTATATAAAACTATATATGTATATATTCAAATATATAATTGATTATACTGATTAAAAAAAATATGAACACAACGAGTGGAGGGGGTTCAGAATGGTACCGAAAATAGACGAATATTTGCTCTCTTTGAAGTTAAAAAAAAACAAGAAAATAATAATCCTTTTTTAGCGGATATAAAATAAGAGTGCTTAGAGAGAAAGAAAGACAGAAAGAGAGAGAAAGAGAGAGAGAGAGAGAAATCTTTTTAAGAGGATGTAAAGAAAGTAAGCACGTGATTGCGAACGCGCGTGGTCTCGCGATTAGAAGAGGGCACGAAAGGAAGATTCTACGAGCGAAGGGAAGAAGTACCGAATACTACTATGCTGGACTTATGCGCATGGTGAAAAAGGAGCTGGTTAGTGGTAGTGGAGGATCTGCTTGGAAATGGTAGAGGTGGATAGAAGGTGTAGAAAACGCACACCTATGCACGAGGCGCTACGTTCGCTAAATTTGTCCCTTTCTTCCGGACACTCTCTCTCTCTCTATCTATCTATCTATCTATCTATTTAACTATCTATCTATCTATCTATCTTTATCACTATCTCTACCACTACTACCCTCTCTCTTACACACTCGAGTAGGGTACACGCGATGGCCGTTACGTGTGCTCGAGTTTACATCGGCGCGCACGCGAGCCTCTGTTCGCAGAAAGGTGGGAAGGGTGAAGGGTGAAAGGGGGAAGGGTTGATACGGTGAAGGTGGACTGCTGGTAGAGATAGATGGAGGTGATGGCGGTGATATGGTGGTGGCGATTGCGATGGCGATAGCGTTGCCGATGGCGATGGTGGTGCTGTTGGTGGTGCTGTTGGTGGTGGGTAGCGGTGGTGGTGGTGGTGGTGGCTGATGTTGGTGATAGTAGTGGTGCCGAAGCTCTAAGAGTAGGGGATGGTTTGACGAAGCAACCGTTTCATCGGCAACGCCGCATTGCAGATCTGCCGCGCTGACGCGCAAGCAACCCTAGCCTAACCTTTAACACGCGCCTTCCTTCCTTCGTTCGAGTCGACCTACCGACCTACCATACACGTTTTCTATCTCCAAACTACCCTCTCTTTATCTTTTCCTCCATCTCCCCTCCCTTTATTTTTCTCTCGGATGCCCTTTCCTTCTTCGATCGATGAAAACGTTCGATATTTCTTTCCTTGGAAATTAGGGCTCTATACTACCGTTCGATATTCTACTACTACTATTATTACCTGATACTATTACCACTACTATTACTACTACTACTTCATTTTCTTTGTTAGTATCTATTTTTTTCCTGCTTCTTCTTTTCCTTATTGAACGCTAGTATCCGGTTGACACTCTTTTCCTCTCAAATAAGCTTTTCCAATAATCGTCGGTTTTATCGACTTAACTTTCCAACCCTCTCTGTCCCCATCTTTCTCTAATCGTTACACTCTCTAACGCGTTTAATCGCAGCAGTTTATCGCGAAACGAACGATTCACCGAAGATCGCAAACTACCGGAACCTCTCGTGTCTCCCTCTTCCCTTCTACCCTCACTCCATTTCTCTCTATCAACCTCTTTTTATCTCTTTCTCTTTTCCGGCCTTTTCCAGCACGTAAACTTTCAAGCAGCCCTTCTCTTCCTCTTCTACCTACCTACCTACCTACATACATACCTACCCCCGTAGCTACGACTAAAAGGTTTCCGTGTAGTACGATTTCGAAACGATTATCTACCACGACGGCATGACCGATGAATCGATTAGCGTTGTTTCTTGCACGAGTAGCGTGTTTAGCGTCTAGTCAACGTGAAAAGCGTCTTTCTTATCTCTTAATCTTAATTCATTATTTCTCTAACTTTTACAGAACACACATGTACATATATATGGTTACTTTTTAACTCATATACATACAATGTATAAATGTATAAGTTTTATATATCGTATATACAAAAAAAAAAGGTATATTATCCTTACCCTTCTTACTCGTACGATAAATATAATCCTAAACGATAGTTCTCCACGTGTAACACGTAAAACCACCGGATATTCTCGAGGATGAATATTTCTATATATATATATATATATATTCATTCACACCATAGTTTCTTCTCTCTCTCTCTCTCTCTCTCTCTCTCTCTCTCTTTCTCTATTTCTCTTTCTCTCTTTCAATCTCGAGTACACGCGACACGTTGCGGTAGAATCCTTACGTCGTACGCGTCGTACCGCTGTTTAAAATCAAACTCCGCACGCAACTTTTAGTTGTATCCTTTTTATATACCCCGAGTAAAGGGTCGGGATGGGGATAATATAAAAACGGTAAGGAGAGAGAACAATGTTGGTTGAAGGGGAGAAAACTAACAGAAATAGAATAGACTCAAGTATAAGAAAATTTCTAGTGGTCAAGAAAATGAAGAAGACGAAAGGGAAGCAAAAGAAAAATGTGTATACATATATAAAAGATAGATAGATAGAAAGAGAAAGAGAGAGAGAGAAAGTGAATGAGTGAGTGATAGGAAAATGAATGGAAAATGATGGATGGATAGATGGATAGATAGACGGATAAATGGAAAGATAGATGAAAGGATAGATAGACGGATAGATAGATAGATAGATAGAAAAGGAAAGAGAAAAGAGAAAGAGGGAAATAGTGTAAAACAGCTTGGTTCGCTGCTAAAATTTCACTGGCCGCTCGCGGACGACTTTCTCTCCCCCGTTCGTCGTCGTCGTTGGTTCGTACGTCCGTCCGTCCGTTCGTTCGTTCGTTCCTATGTTCGTTAGAAGTCGTCTTCTCTCTCTCTCTCTCTCTCTCTCTCTCTCTCTCTCTCTCTCTTTCTCTCTCTATATGTGTGTGTATGTCTCTCTATCTCTCTGTCTCTCTTGTGTAGAAGAGCGGGAAATACGTGCAACGAGGCGAACACGTCATTGAATTCGTGCCAAGGGTAATATGGATTCTGCGGCATGCGATCTCGAAAGCTTTTCGGGGAGAAATAGAAGTGTGAGAGAGAGAGAGAGAGAGAGTATAGGATAGATAGAATAGGAGACACTGTATGTGTGTGAGAAAGAGAGAGAGAGAGAGAGAGAGAGATGACGATATTCCTTCGCTCGATCTTTCTTCTTCACCGTGTCCCAATTGTCAGTGGCCGTGCACGCGCCCTTGTCTCAAAAGCCCGCAAACGGGCGCTTTTTCGGGCACGAAGCCATGTGATGGAGAATCAACGGAAAAAGAGAGGGGTAGTTATTAAACAAGTGGTGGGGGATGATATACGAAATTATTACCAAACTCTATCTCTCTCTCTCTGTCTCTCCTTTCTTCTTTACATCTTCCTTTCTTTCCTTCTTTCTTTTTTTTCTCTATAATCATTTTTAATAACTTATTACAGTACTTTATTCGATTATTAATTACACTCTTAAGTTGTGATTCATCTAGTAGGTACAATTGTGGTCGCAAATATCGATACAATGTTTCATTTTTTTTTTTTGGGGGTTTTTTTTCCTTTTTTTTTCCTTCGTTAATAATAACAATGTATTTTTCTTTCTTGTATGTGTGTATATTATGCGCGCGTGTGTATCTGTGTGTATTTTTTTCTTATTATTATTATTATTATTTTAATTAAATTTCTTTCTTACTTCTCAAAATCACGGCCACGATCCACGGAGAGAAATAATTGTTACTGGAAATTACAATTCTTTTTTCCATCTAGTCTTATTGTTTTTTTTTTTATATATATGCATATATATATGTATATGTATATATGTATGCATCTATCAACGAAACGTTGTTTATAGAAGCGGCAGTCTTTTCCATGCTTTTGGTTCCGTCGAACGTGAACGTTAAATCGTTTCGTTCAAATCTTTCCTCCGATCCTATATTTTCTTCTATTTGTATTTTTTATTAATTTTATTTAATAACAATAATAATACTAATAATAATAATAAAAAGAAATATGGCTCATCTCGTGGACCGTGGAACGATGTACGTTGTTTGACAAAATGCAAATTCACCAAGGATTTAAGGAGACCTTCCTCTCCCCAAGGTGGTAAGAAATAAGATGATCAATGTGACGAAGAGAGCTGCTATCGAGATTCCTTACGATTAGGTTTCGTTTAACTCTTAATACTCTTACTTTCTAACTTTGGTCGGAATTAGCTCTTTGCCCTTTGCGAGCTTGCGGGCACTTCGAGGATCGTCTAAATGCGTTCCATGGTTGGCGTTGTACAAAAAGCACGTATCGTCGAAGCGCCGTGATAATAACGAGAAAATATCAAAGAGAAAATGTTTAATGGGATAGAAAAAAGAAATAGAGAGAAAGAGAAAAGAAAGGAGAACAAAAAATGAGATTACAAACACGTAATATATGACGGTCATGCAAAATAAAAAGGGAGAAATAATGCAGGATAATGTATAGTGGTGGGTGGATAGGTGGTTCTTGGTTGGTGGTTGTACGAAAGTCTAAAGAATTAACTTAAAACTCGTTAATGTATATCCGACAAAGGAATAAACAAAGTAATTAGAGAAAGGGGAAGAGAAAGAAAATGAAATAGAAAGAAAGGAAGATAGAAAGAGAGAATATGCGTAACCGTATACAACGTTTATAATCACCGGCGATATTAGAATAATATACGCAGGTTTGTGAGACCACGTGACACTGTATATGGAAAATAAGCACTCCCTCGAACGATTATATTAATCATTATCGCACACGAATAGTGTCTCGGATCGGCGATAGAGAGAGAACTGAACTGAACTGAACCCGCTGAACCTTTGAACGTGTAAATCGTGTTATCTCGGAGCATCGTCAATCCTCCGTTGATCCTCGGATCTTCTTAGATCATTTGACCGTCCTCTGACAAGTTGGCAAATTAACCGTGAAGAATACGTTGAGCTCTATCAACGAGGCCAATATTAAGAAAACCGCGTACATACACAAACATGCACGGCCTACTTTTCTATCTAGTTGAAACTTATTTGAGGCGAAGGCGATGTAGAGTAACATTAACGTCGATAGAAGTGATATGGCGCTGTACTCTAAACCACCGGAATTTATGCTGATGTAATGTTTCCCTGGTTGCGTGGGCGAAAACGAGGATTTTATTAACCATGGTAGACCCAAACATAAGAGTATGTCGAACGTGTTAGAACCGATTGAATTGCTTATTCCCATCGAGCCGTGTCCTGTAAAACGAAATTTTTTAAACACAACGAATTAAATCTATGCCAATTTATATTCAATATATAATCATCTTTCTGTGTCCTCGTAATCGTAACGTTTTTCTTTCTTTTAAAGAAATAAGAGAGATCTTTCGACAAGATGTGTACTTTTTATAAATGGTTACTTTGCCAAGTTATTATATATATGTTTCAGATAAATCTAAAGAACTGTTCCAAATATTTCTCCTAACCTTCCCCTCGATTTATTTTATTTTATTATCTTACGTAACACGCGTAAATTCTTTTCTAACGTACCTTGTTTCGCGACGATCACGCTTGAAACAGCTTCCGGTACGCTGGTACCAGCCGCGAGGAATGTAATACCCATTACCGAGTCTGGTATCTTCAGTGTATCGCCTGAAACAAAAAAAAAAATAATAAATAAATGTTTAATTGAAGCCCGTATCCCAATTGTCAACACAGTTTGTCTTTGATGATTAATTAATTGATCATTATTCACCGATAATCGTGATCATCCACGCGACTACATAACTCAATGAACCGATCCAAATGATACACATTAGGAATGTAACAGGGAACCAATTTTTAAATCGTGGCTTCTCGCAATCCGGTATAGTGCACATGAATATCAAATGAATCGGCCAAGTCATGATCCATGCTGTTTTTCTTATCCAACCACCACGCGCTGGCCAAACCAATAACTCGTACTCGTAATCTGAAATATTAATCTTAAAATCAGAGGAGATACTGGTTCCTCGGTGGTGTAATAATATTTACGAGAAAGAAAGAAAAGACAAAAATATTTCATTATCGTTCGTTATTTATTACTCGGTTCAGGATTTTCCTCTTGCGCTTTGGTCCCTCCATTTTGCAACGGGACATCTATCGTTGCTATTTGTTCGACTCGATCACCGGACGATTGCAACTTATCGGGTCTGGGTAAATGTATCTCATCGGCATCTAAATTTAATAAAATAAATAGAAATCTTTTTAAAATGTTATTCTTTAAAACATGATTTAATCTAAATTTAGGAAAAATATTTACCGGTTGCGATGCGACAATCGGTAGACGAGAATTGATCATTGTTGGTGCGAAATCTCGTACACCGTTGAAATGATTTATCCCAATACATGACAGCAATGTAAACTATGTAGAGTAGAACAAGGGTGAGAGCTTCGTACCATTCTACGCGTTCGTCGTGTATGATGCATATTAAAATGGCGACTGTTACACCGTATGCTAAGCAATCCCTGCTAACGGGCCACCAATCCAACGGGACAACCTTTTAACAAAGATATAATTCGAAAAAAGTGAATTAAAAAATAAATATTTTTTGTAATGATTCAAATGAATACATGATTGATTAAAAAGAAATAATAAATAAATAAAATAAATTACCATTCCTGCACCGATTCCGCAGCAAGCAGGAACCGCAAGAATATTGAACACCGCCGATCCGACGATGGTACCAACTCCTATGTCACCTTCGGTAATGAAAGTACCGATCGCGTTGACGAATAATTCTGGTGCTGACGTCGCCGCAGCCATAAACGTCGCGCCAGCTACGTCCTTTGACATCGACAATGCTACGAAAATGAAAAAATAAAAGGAGAGAAAAGAGAGATAGAGGACGTAAGTGCGTTGAAATATACGATATTATGTTTATTAACGTGTTAATAATTTCTTTCATTAAATTATCTTCTTTATAAACAGACATTGGGTTGATCTAACAAAATTCATTACCTACCGTGACATATTTTTTCTACCGCAGGTACAAAGAATTTATCGCATACTACTGCTAATGCGATAAATAGATAAAGGGACACTATTACGTGCACAACGACGGCACCGCCTTGCCTCTGTGCCTCGTCAAACAGATCATGTGGAAAATCTTCTATCGCAGGTGGTGTGCAATTTATACCTGTAACAAACAACCATAAACGTGTCTTTTTCTATCTTGGACTTTACAACTGAGCCGTGATAATCTCTGTATTTTATTTATCCTTTTTTTCCTTATACCTTAATATATATCTCGTTTAAAATTAAATAATGATTATCTAAAAAAAGAAGAAGGACGGGGAGAGAAAAGAAAAATTAACATTTAATGTGATATTGAATTGATCGAATTTTATGGAAACAACAATTTCAGATGAGCCTCGAACGTTCTGGTAAGGAAAATATTTGTGACCTTGTTGAATGATCTACGTGCACGTTGATCGAAAGATCGAAAGATCGAAAAAAAAACGATGATTAACGTGGGATTTGTTTTCTAATTGAATTTTCTCTGTATTCGATGGTTATACGTGTGTGATAAGTACCTATATCCAAGTTAGATAATTCTACGAGTATAAGGGTTGTTGGAAAATCTGGGAAATCGTATTAACGAATAAGGATCGATTGTCGAGGAAAGTTAGGAATGGAGTTCGTGTTAGGTCGTCGGACAGGAGGAGGAAAAAGAGGAGGAGGAGGAGGAGGAGGTAGAGATGGAAGAGGCAGAGGAGAGCGAACCAGCACGAGCGAGTTTAAATCGTATTGTAGCCTACTTGTAATTATTATCATCGTCTGTACAGTAACGGAAAACGAACGGATGTTCCACACCCTCTGCCATACTTGCTACTACTCCGTAAAATACACGTTTGGTACTTAGGTTACGTAACAGTCACGGAAACGCGTCAGATCTCGAATGTTAAAAAGGAATAACCGAAACCTCGTATTATCGAATAGATTAGAATTATTTTTAAATCGATTAATTTACAACACGTGCCTGATCGGTTCTTCTTTTAGAATTGTTTGATGAGTCCACCCACCACCACCATCACCATTAATGTGATTAATTCGATTGAAGATAGATAGATTGATAGATAGATAGAAAGAAAGAAATAGTAAAAAGAGAAAGATATCTTTTTGTTAGTTTATCTTTTGTAACGATCGCACATTCTAAACCAAAGAAACGCAGAAACATTTGACTTAGGGTCTTGGTAAGGTACAACGGTGGTGCAAACACGTTAGGAATGTGTTGTAAGCTACATCAAGTTGTGCATCGTGTAGCGTTAAGACGGTGGATAAGCCAAGTAGGAAACGTCTCGTTAAGGTCAGTCATTAGTTCAATTTTACGAAAGCTGCGTGTCGTGGAATTATTTGGCAAACAACTACGTGAGAAAGCCACTTTTAGTAGTCCGGGGATGGGGATAGATGGATAGATGGATACTCGGCCATTTTAGATTGTCTGTTTAAACAATAAGAGTTAACCTGGATCATTTAACTAACACATATATTTTTGTCACGTCTCTTAGAAATGTTGAAACTACGAAAGATATCTGGGAGCAAGTTATTTCATTCGTACACATACAATAACGATGACATATATATATAGGACGAAGAGAATGTTCAGAGTTAATTTGTTCTTATTTTTTTTTTGTTTTTTAAATAAAACAATATAAAGGAATGTAATTCTAATGGTAAATTTAATCTCTACCTCTCTCTAATTACTTTTCTTTCTATTTTTTTAATTTGTTCTTTTTTTCTTATACGAGAGAGAGAGAGAGAGATCATTATAAATAAATAAGAGAGTACAAAGAGGAGAGGAGGAGGTACATCACGGACACGTGCATACGGGAGTTCGTTCGCATGCGCGCGCATAAACCGTATCCGCAGCAAATGGGACACAAAAATGTCGGAGCCCGCGCGCTATCTCTCTCGGGCTATTTTAATTTGCAGGGGTCAATTGGCCGGCCGGTTGGTTGGTCGATTTGGTTTGGTGTGTCTCTGTGTGAATCTTACGAATGGGGATTAAGATCTATGTTGTTGTAAATTCGTTTCAACCCCTCTCCTTACCCTTCCCCTATCCCCTTTCCCGTTGTTACCATCTCGTGTTATCTAATATTTAAATAGGAGTAAAAGTATACATTAATCCTCGAAGAGAAAACACACACACACACATGCACGCACGTACGCACGTATACGTTTATGAATTAAATACGAGAACCTAGTAGGATTAATAAAAAATAACCGAATCGAGTTAGGTTCGTTCGTTGGTATCGATTTTATACGAATTCTAACTAGTACTAGGATCGAATTTAGTTACGATAAAATGGGATTTCTCTTGGGGATGTAAAGATACCATTCCCCCTTTTCTTAGAGATATCTTTCCTATAAGATTTATTTTTTCTTTCCCCAGCACGTCGATCATGTCTGGGATATTCTCCTAAAACTCCACTTGGTCGATCTTTTTTTCTTATTTTCTTTTCTTTTTTTTTACCCCGAGGATTCTAATCTCCGGTTAAAGAAGTTTTCAACGGATATTAGAGACGTAACTAGAAATAGAAATGGATAGAATCTTTATTAAGTATTCTGGATTAGTACAACCTTATGATCGCTCAACTGGTACATTGTGAAGAGCAATCAATTATAGGAACGTACGAGGAACAAGAGAGACACAGAGAGAAAGAGAGAGAGAGAGAGAGAGAAAGAAGGTGCAGAAAACATAGAATCACATAAAATAATATTATCTCGAATATATTCATTATTTTTCTTCCATTTCTTTTTCTAGTTACTTATAAATACACCATATCTCTCATTTGTAATATTTACTTGACCAAAAGAAAAAAAGAAAAGAGAAAAAGTATCTTTCTATCTTATTTAAAACATAAATCTTTCTTTTCAAGTATATCATTATATTTTTTGTTCCCCCTTTTTTATTTTAAATACCGAAATAGAACATCTCTCATCGTAAAGCTTATTTAAAGGAAAAGAAAATAAAACTGAAACCTCTTATCTTTCCTTCTCTCTCTCTATTTGTACTTTAAAATACAGAAATGAAATATTTTTCTCTTCTAGTGTATTATTTTTGCAATACTTAACTACTATATATATATCTCGTTGTAAATAATATCTAAAATAAAAGAAAAAAAATCTCTAATACGTATCGTTATCTCTTAAGAGATGAAACAATTTTGTGTTTTGGGGTTGGGGGAAGGGAGGTGGTGGTAAAAATCCTATATCTTTATTTTGACCATCTTACTCCCCAGCAGGCAGGCAGGCAGGCAGGCAGGCTGGCGTGTAAGGCTAACACACAGAGTTGTGTGTAGATGTGGGTGTATTGGTGACTCGTACCGGTTATACAGCTATGTGGTTGATGTGACTTCCTACCGATTAAGCAACCTAAAGAAGTTAAATTGCTCTCATTCAACTGGCCAGAGTAGATGCCATTCATGCCTAATGTACGTCGTATAAACTAGATATAACGCGGCTGGACAACTCGGCCGGTCTCGAGGGTCGATCGCTGACCGAAGACCGTCGTCGTGTTGCCCGGGATATCATTTCTTTCTCTTTCTATCTCAAATAAAAAGAAGAAGATGAAAAAGAAGAAGAAAAAGAAGTAGTAGTAGTAGTAGTAGTAGATTATAAGATGAAGATGAAGATGAAGAAGATTAGAAGAAGAAGAAGAAGAAGTAGATAAGGAGGAAGAATAAAGTGAAGCAACGATATGTACAATACAATTGTTTGATAACGAGGGTCATGACAGAGCGAGAGAAAAAAAAAAAAGAAAAACCTTTGCCCCGTTAAACTCTAATTGATTTTTATCGTGCTTAGGTAATTATTAAGAGTACTTTAATTCGCGCTTAAGGCCACGTACGTGGCCCCTTAGGACCGATCCCCGGGTTAATACGCTAATGACACCACCATCGCTACTACCACCACTCTACCATCACCATTACCACCCCCTCCATCATCGTCATCTTTTCTTTTTACTGATGCCGACATCGTTTTGATATGTATTAACCTGTACCACTACTATCAATGATACTACTACTGATGTATTTTTCTAGAGTCACCAAGTATCGTGTCTACGATACATCGTCACCAAACTATCACCCGATACTATTTTTTATATATTGTTTAACGTTGTTTTCTTACAATTAGTATTCTTAAATCAATAATTTAAATTTATTTTATGTAGAATCACCAGTATTATTCAATAAACTATCTCACAGATACTTAATATCTTTCGTTTTTCTTTATCCTCATGGATTTTTATACTTTTGAAAATTTATTTTCACCGCTAAGAAACACGGAAAAAAGTTTTATATCATGCTAATTTTTATAATACTTCTAGAAAGAGCCTATTACAGTTTATACGTTTATACATAAAAAGATATTCTCTTTCTCTCTCTCTCTTTTTCTTTCTTTACAACTTGATCGATACATAAAAATGTCGGTAAAACTTATCACGATCGTTCGTAGTTTTCAAGAAAACAGGAAAATATAAAACCCTAGAGAGAGAAGAGAAGAGAAGAGAGACGTTAAATCTGATATACTTAATCTCTCGTTAAAGTTATACCACCGAGAAATAGATTTGCGTTACGGATTCAAGTTACACTTTTGCGCTTTTACCCGAACCAGAGTAGGATATTCTCGAGATTCTTGTCTCATTTATCCCCTGTTTCTATATTTCTGTCTTTATTTATCTCTCTCTCTCTCTCTCTTTTGCTTTTGATTTCTCTCATCTTTCTTTGATCCATTTAATGATATTCTTCCATGATTTCTTAATTTTATGATAAATTAATTATATAGTTTGGTTTCTCTCGTAAAATAAGTTTAATTTCTATATTTGAAAAACTAGATTTCTTAGTCGAAATAGAAAACTGGCGTACGACGAGAAACGACGAAGAAGGGGTATAGGGGAGAAGGAGGGAAGAGGTGGAGGAGAACATGCAGTACTCTAAAGCGAGTGGTTTGATAAAAGTGTTCCTCTCAAAGGAAACAATCTTTCCCTTTGATCCGTCTTAGCAATTTTTTTTTTCTCCGTTTGCCAGAAAACAGCATTTGAAATCTTTTTCCCAAAGAATATTCGACTTATCTCTTTTCATCATCGTAGTTTTCGTCGTCGTCGTCGTTCTCGTCGTTCTCGTCGTTGACTTTGTGGTTCCTCTATCTCACCGAGAAGTAAATTTCATTTTTCTAACAAAAGTACCGTCTAGCGAAGAAGAAACTATCCGCGTAAATAGATGAGAGAGGAACCACTTGAAGGCATTACTTTAAAAAATTGAAACTTGTAGAGAAGAAAAACCATCGAGATGAGTTTGATGAAAAATAAGAACGAATGATTACGATTGAAAATCTTTCAAAGTTGTTCTCGTAATCCCAGAATCGAGAAATAATTTTGATTAAAATGTAACAATGATTAAATTATCGTGAAGATTAAACATTTCTAAACATCCGAATAACTATGTTTATCTCTCTGTTCGATCAAAAAATCATTTGCAAAAATTAAGACCAAGGAAGAGTTTATAATTCGAAATAATCTATAAGCATGTTGATGACAAATTAACTTATGGCTTGGTCACACGGATATTGAAACATTAAAATCGAACATGGATCTCATTGTCAGTAAAAAAAAGAAACACAAAATAAAGAAAAAGACAGATAGATGTGTGTGTGACAGAGAGAGAGAGAGAGAGAAAGGAATAAGGGTGAATAATCGATCTTACCGTTAGACCAGGAATGAGTTATCCTCGTAAAATTCGACATGATTTCCAGCAAAGCATATTCTTCCTATACCGTTAAACGATCTTACTAATTGAAAATCTCTCAGATATAAAGATTAACATATATATATAAATATATATATACAAATATAAAACACCCTTACTAAATAAAATATTATTATACCGAAAACCGATGACTCGTTACTATTATTACTTAAACTTTATTTCGTTAATAATCTTTAAATATTATTTCTTTTCACTAAAAAAGATGATGGATCTTTTCTAGATCCCGTTCGCGGCATCTTTCGTTAGTTACTTCGTTTTTATTTTTCATTTAATAACCGATCGATTATTCTCATAACCCGTAACTCTCTCGAAATAAACTACTAAAACTCTTCTTTTTTTTTTCAAAGTAGATGTTGCGCACTATCGGTTTAACCCGTTTATATGGACGTAGGAACGTTCTTTAACGACGTTAAATACCGCGATTTCTGGCGTTGCTGTCGTCAACGTCGTCAACGTCGTCAACGTAAACGTCGTCTTCGTCGTTCTTCCTCGAACCGTAATATCTTTCTAGATTCTCTTTTCGAGTATCTACTAACTCGTTCACATCTCTGGACCCGAACCGAGAAACGTCACTAACGGAAATGTCTGGATTACAACGCGCTATCGTATTAAATGATGTTTTGCATTAGCGTTGCCGTGATTCGAACGTCGACTTCTCTTTGTCTCTCTCTCTCTCTCTCATATCCTCTCATTTTATTTGCACGCTTTATTTCATCCCTCTCTCTCTCTCTCTATCTCTCTTTACCCCCTTTACCCCCTTTCACTTCCTCTCATTCTACTATCCCTCTATCTCTCTCTCTCTTTCTCTCTCTCCCACCCTCTTCCCCTTCTCTCTCACTCTCTTTCATTTAAAGAAGAAGAGGATAAGTTTTTCTTCATCGTCCCCAACCTTTCTTTTATTTCTTTTCCTATTTTCAACAACGTCGGGCAAAATTTTGTCAGACAAGTCAAACTATTAACTGCGAAACCATAGTTAAATGGTAAGCAAATTTTTTCTTTGAAAATAATATTCGCACCAACCTCCTCCTAGGTCAGACGTATCCATGTTGTCAATCCCGTTGTCACACACATACTACATTAACAACTACTCCGAAGTCCGACATCGTTTGTTGGAATCGCCCCTCCCTCTACTCTATTCTACTCTCTCTCTCTCTCTCTCTTTTCGTCTCTCTCTCTTCATCTCTCTCTATTTCTCTCTTTGCTTGGTTCAGCTCTTCGTCCGCGGCCGCTGAATCGTGCTCTCGGTGGTTATGTACGTTTCGAAACATTTTTACGCTTGAAAAAGCGTCGCCGAGTTCGCGAACCTGCGAGAAGGGAGTGCCCAGGTACACCAGCCAATATATATATAAAATATATATATATCGATAACAGATTATCGGCCTACCTTTTTTTCTTCTTCTTTATTTTTTGCTTTATATACATTTTATTATTTTTTTTTTAATAAATATCGTGGTACTATTTGGACAAATTTATGCAGATTGTTACCAACTTCTCCCAATTGTGATTGTAATTATTTAATTAAAAACGAATTATTTTTATGTACGAAATAAGAAAGGTAGAAGAGAGAGGAAAGTCTTCTTTTTATTACGTGTTTTATATTAAAATTATTTCGTATCTTCGACAATCCTCAACTGTTGGTGTTTTAATTTTTATAAAAATTTAAATCATCTACTCTCTCAAACGATATAATTTCTATTAACAATAACCAAGTAATTTTGGAGAGTTTATTTTTGTTTTGCAGAATAACGATAAGTATAAATGGAGGGATAATTTTAAGATTGATATCTGTGTTTCATGTCGAGGGAAAAAATATATCTTGAAAATATTACAACAGTTATTACTTATAGCAAATAAAATTATACCTTGATTTAATAATCGATGTCTAAAGAAAAATAATAAACAAGACTTTGAATATGTAGAAAATAAAATAAAGATCTAAACCTAAACGTTAAATTCAAATATGTTACATCGTGCGTTCTTAGACTTAATTACAAATTCAAACTCGTTTTGTCAATATCGTTTTAGATATTATTGTCTTAATATTTTGAATGACTTAACGATCGATTCGTAGAAACAGATCGAGGCAAATTTCTTTCTCGGATTCGCCAATCGATAGCACGCTACTTCTCGAGTACCTCGAAGATTCGGTAAATGAGTCACGTGTAGTTTTATCGACGATAATTAATCGTCCCTAATCACAACTCGTCAAACTACGACTAAAATTGCCGTCGACGTTTATTACGTTCGAAAAAGATCGTTAAACGAGATCCACATGCGAGAAATGTTCTTTTAATCGATCGAAATTTGAAACTCGAACATTTGCATTACGATCTGTGTGTTATTTCTTATATAAAATATTTATCATGTATACGTGTTCCTATATTAATTCATATAATATAATATAATATAAAATATACGAAAATAAAAATAATAAATATATAAATTTAATTTTGGATAGATAAAAAAGAAAATTATAAATTAAAACGAAAGTTAAAATTAAATTTATATACGTTATCATAACATATTGTACTTTGAAACAATTAACTTTTGCTATTACTTCATATTTTTTTATTATGTTCAAAATCAAAGTACTCATTATAAATCACGTCCTTATCATACTTAAAGCACTGTCGACAGCACAGTAAATATTTATCATAATCGAATATAATATTTCTTTTTATACGTGCGACCTTTAACGAGTGGATTAGGAATGAACTATATGTAAACTTTTATAAATAATTCAAGGATAATTGAAATGACAGGTGTTTTCGGTTACGTACACAAATAATATACATGTATGTTCTCTTATATGTCAAATTTCTTAGTTTAAACAAAATTTTCCTTTTATGATCGAGGGGAAGATTGTTTTGTTCGGTATCTTATCTCTAATACGAACACGTAAGAACAACGCCATGTTTCGATATCGGTATTGATATCGATATCAGTATTGATTCGAACGTCTTCTGAGATTGATCGAATCATAAAAATCGAATCATCTTCTTACTTATTCTCGTGATTAATAAAAAGAAAAAAAGAAAGAATCATTTTTATAATTTTATTTATCTTTCTTCTTCATTACTTCAATTACAAGCAACAAATCTATACTTTCTTTTATTCGTTAACTATATCCAAGTATATCTTCTGTATTTATTATTTCTTTTTTTTGGGACAACAATTTTTTTCACTCATTTAATTTTTCTAACTTTCTACAATCCGTTATGGCGCGACGACACAGACATATGATAGCTTATAGAATATTATTCGTGATAGTCATACCTGCTATGTACTATCTTTGCGTTACTATCGGTGGATATAATTCGAAGGATCCAACATCTTTGAGCGGTTATAAAAAAACTCGTAAGTATGATATAAGAGAGAGAAGGAGAGAGAGAGAGAGAGAGAGAAAGAGAGAACACACAAATGTTCATTTTCCAATTGTCGCTCTCATTATATAATACATTTAATATAAATTTATATAACGCTTGGATATGACTCTAATGTGATTCACTTGAAACAATTTAGATTTTAAATGAATATTACGTGTTTACGCGTTGCAAAAATTTAGTTTTTTTTTTTTAACTAAAAATGTTTCTGAAAATTCATTTTTTTTTCTTTTTTCCATTTAATAACATTCTCGTAAAAAATATCGTCTATATTCAGTCGAAACGTTTTTAACTGATCAGAGTATTTGATCCATGAAATAAATTTTTAATGAGAAAAATTATTAGGTTTGATAAAACTCTTTTCGTTAAAATATTTCCACATATACATTCTCCCATTGAATTGTGGCTAAAAATCCGACATTTATTTTTCCACTAACCGAATATATTAGATATTAGTTGTAATAAAAAGTAATTCGTCATTTGTAGCTTGAAATAAATGTATAAGAATAATGTATTTCTTTTTAATACATATTTTTATGTTTATTTCAAGATTATTCACTGTAGCCATTTAGGTGAAAGAAATAATGATTTTTTATTTAGTTTAATAGAAAAATACGTTCTCGTAGATAGATACGTAGACAAGAACAAAAGTCGTTCGAGATTCAGGCATTATCAAATAAAAAAGATCTCTCGAGAGTACCGCGGGTAACCGTACGCGTCGCGTGAGAGGACGACGTTACGTTACGACGATTATTTTGTCTTATAATCTGCCAACTCGACGAGAAATTACCCGGTACGGTTTAATTCGATCGAATTAGAGAAGACAACTTCTTGCTCCTGTTGCTCTTCGAGATATACTACTTCTTCGTTTACGACTTCCTATTTCTCTTTCTTCGAACGAACGAGAATGAAACAAGAAAAAAAAAAAATAGGAGAGAAAAAATAAAAAGAAACTCAATTATCGAAGGAAGTGAATTATCGAAGGGCGTTCTCTTCGTTAAATCTTGAATATATCGGAAAGAGGAACGAATGAACGAATAAACGAATAAACGAATCGATAATCACCTCGTTCGTTCGTTCTTTCTCATTTCCTTCTTTTTTTTTTTTTAATTTTTGTATTTTCTCTTTTATTCGAAGACCTACGAAGACTATTGCAAAATGTCGACGTCCAACAGGAAATAATAGAAGAAAATTGTACAGCACCTGCCATTGACGAATTCCCATCGGATGGATTTACGCGAACTCAACGACAATCCGGTTTCATAGCAATTCATTTTGCCATAGCTATTTATCTATTTTTACTTCTTGCTATCGTATGCGACGATTTCTTCGTCCCTTCGATAAAGAAAATATGCGAAAGTAAGATTTGTTTATAATTACCTTAAAAGATTTTATCTTTATTTTTTGTAATCGTAAAAAATAGAAAAAATTAATCGATTAAATTCATTTGTTAGAAATGAAATTAAGCGAGGACGTTGCCGGTGCAACTATTATGGCAGCAGCTAGTTCAAGTCCAGAATTATTCATCAATGTTGTTGGAACTTTCATAACGGAAGGAGATTTAGGTGTAGGAACGATTGTTGGTTCCGCTGTATTCAACATACTTGCTGTACCAGCTTGTTGTGGATTATTTGCTAAACAGGTTTATCATTAAAATTCATTTACAAAATTCTATATTCATTATTTTTTGTTCTACGACAGAAAATTGATAGAAATATTGTTTTTCTAACATTATTATTATTATTATTATTTGATCAATGAAAATTAGAATGTTATATAATTTTTGTTTTATTTTTAGGCATTACAATTAGAATGGTGGCCCATAACACGCGACACATTGGCATATGCTTTTACTGTAATTTTATTGATCATAACACTTCGAAACGGTCGTGTCGAGTGGTACGAAGGCTTGATTCTTATTATATTTTATATCTTTTACATTTCGGGTAAGTAGAAAAACGTGATAGGAAACACGTGAACCCCTTCTATTTCCCCTACTCTCCTCTTAATTTATTTAATCAAATTTCAATTGAAATTTTATGTTTCTTTCAGCTATGTGTTTCGATGGAAAAATCGGTGGATTTCTCAAACGCGTCACGATGAGGAGGAAACCTTACAGAAACCTCTCAGAAAATAGTCCTCTACTTTTTAACGGTATGATTGAAAATTAATATAATTTTTAAATAAATGATTTCCTTTTTCGTATTTGTTTAACTCGATTTTATAATGTCCCATCTTTAACGTCTGTTCCTTACAGAACATAAGAAAAATGTCGAAATTGAGAGTTTCGGTACGAGCGAAGAGGAAGAAGCACGTAAGTGGTGTTTGTATAAAAAGAAAAGAAAAGGATTTTTAATTTTTTTTAACACGTTCTGTGCCAAGCCATTAGATATTTTGACTAAAGATTGTTATATTATTACACAATATTTCATTAGATCATCAATCCATAAGTAGTTATCATTTTAATTATTATTCTGTATAATACCTAATACCTAGAAATAAATTGTACAGAATTAAATTTGTCATAAACATGTTTTCAGCGTATTAAATAAATATGCCTGCGTGTATCATCGATGGTACACGTGGCACGGAACGTGTTAATATATACTCGTACCTATAAGTAAAAAAATGTATTTTATATTATTTTGTTCTAGTTGAAATCGTAAGTATGACAAGTTGGCCGAACTCGTTTGGCGAAAAAATATGGTGGCTAATAACATGGCCCATCAATCTGGCACTGCTCGTTACGATTCCAGATTGCAGAAGACCCACATTAAAATCATGGTATCCTCTTACTTTCCTTATGTGTATTATATGGATAGCTAGTACGTCTTACGTAGTAGGATGGGTTATAACGATTATTGGTTAGTATTATTATATTCTTTGTTGTTTTACTCACAATAATATCTTTCATATATTGATATAATTAAGATCAATAATATTTATTAATAAAAATGCATACACATTACTTATGTAATAACTCAGGTGATACATTCAACATTCCTGACTCGATAATGGGATTGACTTTTCTCGCTGCTGGAATGAGCGTTCCGGAAGCTGTGTCTAGCGTTATCGTAACAAATCAAGGTAATTAACGAACGTTTTTAAAAGATACAATTTAAAGTTAATAATACATTACGATACGAATATGTAATCCAATAATTTCGTGTTTTATTTTATTTTGTTTGTTTGTTTATTAAAGGTCTTGGATCTATGGGAATAAGTAATTCGATAGGTTCAAACGTATTCGACGTTCTACTTTGTTTAGGATTACCATGGTTCGTGAAGGGTGCTATAATGCCAACTATACCAGGAGAACATAGCGTTAAAATTAATTCGCAGGGTTTAGTTTATAGTTCGGTATCTTTGTTCTCAACGTTATTCGTATTATACGTATCTCTAGCGTGTAACAAATTTAAATTAAATCGTGGTATAGGTATAACATGTCTTATAACATACGTCATATTTTTAATATTCGCATCGGTTATAGAACTTAATATCTTTTTCGTCGTTAATTTACCCATATGCAAACACTGACGATAACTATCGTGTGCGCGCATCTGTTTCTTTCCTTCTCCTTCTCCTACTCCTTCTTTCCTTCCTTCCTTCCATCTTTCTTTTTTTTTCTATCTTCCTCTCTCTCACCTTTTTCTCTGTCTCTGTTCTTCCTTTTACGCGTGCACGCTTATTATGCAAAATTAACGTAATTTAAAGTACATATATATGTATTAAATACAGAAACGATTCGATGGTGCTAGTCAACTATTTGTAACTTGTCCATTTAGTTAGATTACGATTCGTTATTTTTTTTGAATTAACATGAATTTGAATGTATTTTTATTTCTTATTTTAATCAATCCTTTTTCCTTTTTTGTTTAATCAAACGTATGCTTGTTAGTGATGTTACGCTGCGAACAATAAGTACTCAAAAAAGATATATGTGTGTATATATATATATACACATATGTGGAAGTGTAAATATATAATATATATATATATTTTTTTTGTATGATATTTTATTAACCTTTTAAAATAATAAACAACATTAAAGAAAGGTATTATTCGATATTAAAGAGGAAGTGCTTATTTATCACGCATAGTTTGGTGTTAATATTCTTATCAGAAAATGTCAAAACTGTGACAATGATTCTCAAAAGAGAATACGATTAAATGTAAAAACTTGGTATAAATGATGGTCAAACGGTTAATGCGAAAAGTATCATTCAATATTATTTATTGGAACGTAAATAAAATAGGAAGGCATATTTAAAGTTGTCCGCAATCAGCAATTACTATCTTTTGACGAGGCTTGCCACTCTGGCTACCAACACTCTCTACTCTCTTGATTATATCCATACCTTCCCTGACTGATCCGAAGACTACATGTTTATTGTCTAACCAGGTAGTTTTAGCAGTCGTTATAAAGAATTGTGAACCATTGGTGTTCGGTCCAGAATTAGCCATGGAAAGTAATCCAGATTCGACATGCTTAAGCTCAAAATTTTCATCCTCGAACTTTTCACCGTAAATTGATTTGCCACCAGTGCCATCATGATTTGTAAAATCTCCTCCTTGGCACATAAAGTTTGGAATTATACGATGGAAAGTACTACCTCTATATCCAAAGCCTTTCTCTCCAGTACAAAGAGCACGGAAGTTCTCAGCTGTTTTAGGTACAATATCTGCTCGCAATTCCATAACTATTCGACCAATAGGCTTCTTATCCGCTGTTAGATCGAAATATACTTTCGGCAAACCCATTTTTGTTCTTAGTATTTTAATAGAAAAGCTATTAACACAGGACCTACGATAGACACACATGGGTTATAATATTTTAATAATAATTGTAAACATATTAATAATAATAATTTATATTTGTATAGATAATAAAATTAGTATAAATCTTGTAACAATTATCGATATTGATTTAATAAAATAAATGAAAAAAATACTAAAATGATGATTATGATAATTTATGAATTTCTAGAACTTACCACCTCGTTGAATGCTGCAATGGATATGTAACGGTTCTTCTTCTCTTATGGCACGGTTTCGTATTGATTTAAGATGGCGCTACCTGACACTATTTCCGGTCTGAAGTTAACGTCGAAACAACTTCAGTTTAAATATCTTAAGGTTGGTAATATGGAAAAACTAAAAATACTGACAAACGATTTTGTAATTTATCCACTGTTATTCCATCAGTTCGTCACGCGCATACATGCACCATACACATTTATAAATAAGAGTATATGACAGCCTATTGAAAAAAAGAAAACGATATTGTGAACTGATTCTCCTCTTCACATAGAAAGTTGTTTTGACGTTTATATTTTATTTCTATACGTTGGTAGATCGCTAATAAATAATTAATTGTTTGTGTTGTTTTAACGTCACATCAATGAGAAGTATATAATTAACGATTGTTACTGATAATAATAAAAAAAAAAAAATAACCATAAAGTGCATAATCATTTAACATATAAGGGTGTACTAGTTTGAAATATCAAGGTAATATATTTTTGTTCTATTTATCGTTTCATCTTTTATCTGTCTGTTTAATTATTTTTGAAAAATGATCTAATTCGCATTTCCTTCTAACCTGCATTTTAAATTTATAATAATTATAAATCTCTTATAATATATATATTATATGTTATATGATTCTAAGATTGGTAGGTTTGAAAGATGTTAGAATGTACAATTTTATCTACGACATCATTAATTTAATAATCTCTTTGTTTACGTCAAGATGAATCAACACTATGAATCATCTTAATAATATGAAAATTATATTTTATCATTTTCTTTTTTTTTCTTTATAATAAAATACACGTTGAAGATTCTTAGTTTGTTTTGTTAAGCAATGTTAGGATTCAAAATAAATTGTATATGAATTTGTTTTTTTTTTTTCAGGTAACAAAATGCCTATCTTATATAGCGTTGTGTCTCGGGGGATCACCGTATTTGCCTTTCATGCCACTTGTGCTGGTAATTTTGAAGAAGTTACGGAAAAGATATTAGCACAAATACCACCAAAAAATAATAAGATAACTTATTCCCAAGGACCATATCTATTTCATTGTATATGTGAGGACTCACTGATCTACATGTGTATAACCGACGATGTATGTAAATTATTCTAAACAGTTTATCGTATTTTTATTTTTTTTTTTTATGTTTGTCCCATAAATGAGTTTATAAGTCCCATCGGTAACAAGAGTATTTTGTATTTCAGGATTTTCAAAGATCCAGAGCATTCCTGTTTCTTAATGAAATAAAACGTAGATTTTTAACCGTTTATGGAGAGGGAGCTCAAACTGCCATGGCTTATGCCATGAATACGGAATTTAGTAGAGTTTTGGCTAATGAAATGGTAAAATTTTACACGTATTTTAATCCAAACACAATAAAATTCTAAGCACGATGATACTTATATTTGATTTTCTTTAGAAACACTACAGTGAATCCAGGGACATTGATACTATATCCAAAGTTCATGGGGAACTTGACGAATTAAAAGATATTATGGTTAAGAATATAGACAATTTAGCAATGCGTGGAGAAAAATTAGAACTTTTGATTAATAAGACTGAAAATTTAACTGCGAGTGTAAGTAAAGTGTGTTTCAATGATATTATTTAATTGGAGAATTAAAACTTGGTATATTAAAGAAAGAATAATATTTTCAGTCAGTCACGTTCAGAAAGACGAGTAGAAACTTGGCACGTTCATTGTTTTGGAAAAATGTTAAGATTTATGTCATTGTAGGAGCAGTTTTAATAGTACGTTAACATATATTCATTTCTATTTACCAAGTGGCAAAAACAAATAGAAATCATAGTAAGTTTTTTAAATATTCTGTGTTACAGGTAGGGGTTTATGTCGTGGTGTCAATAGCATGTGGCGGATTGGGTTGGCAAAAGTGTGTTGGAAATTAGACACCTGAAAGAAAAGATCTGAAAAAGCTGTGCCTAGAATACGTTTACGTCTTATCAAATAAAAAAAACTTTAGAATGATTAAGAACGATGTTAAATACAGAAGGCCTTCGTAAGGATAAAAATGAAACTGCATCGTCTTTAAAAATCATACTAAATATTATATATAAATACACACATACATATATATATATATATATATATATATATATATATATATATTCTATATTTATTTGCTATATTTTAAAGACACAAACATTTCTTACTACGAATACTTAGAATTAATGAGATACTCGCATAACTTTATATATGTACACATATAACTTAGGCCCATAGCTTATTGATTAATTAATTATTTGTATCTTTAATCAGGGATATTATTCTTAAATCTTAAACATTCGAAAATGGCGAACGAAATATCGATCTTATTTCTTTTCGTTCACCTTTTATCCATATTAATTATTATTATTATCAAAAAATTGTATTATGTATTAACTACTATTACCAAATTATATTAGAAAATAGAGAATATTACGTTTACGTAAAAAGATATTAATAAAAATTGTTATATAATAATCGTTGAAGGATTAATTAATGAAAAAAAAAAATTGGATGGAAGTAACTTGACCAAAACCATCCTAATCAATTTTCTTTAGATTTTCATCGTTATAGATATATCGTACTCAATCTAAATGCAACAAGTGCTGCAAAAATCTAGGAAGGAAAAGAAAAATACGTATCATATAAGACGATAAGAAAGATTTCTTTAATTTTCACATAAGCTAGATAAACTTACTATCATCGATTTTTAGCTTAGTCGAGATTTCTATAGAATTACGATGGTAATTTATCGGTCGTTCGGCTTTTTCCACGCCATTAGTCGCATTCATTTACGCGCGATAGCTTCGATGATGCTTTTCGTGGGCACCCTTGTGTTTCCTGAAAATTACTTATCTGCGCATGCTCTCATTTGTTCCTCGTTTCTTTCTATATACACACACATGCATATTTATATATACATAGAAAATTTTAAATATGATTACCATAAAAAAAATAGATATTATAATAAACCAACATGACATAAGATAAACAAGTGAAATAAAAATAAAGAGAACATAAAGGTAAAGAAATGGAAAAGTGGTGTATTCTATGTACGGTCCTGGAATAGGTGCGAGAGAGAAAGAGAGAGAGATGATTGGAGTAAGAGAAGGGTGTAGACAGGTGGTGGGGGATGGGATGTATGCGTTAAAGCGGCGGCGTGTGTCGGGTGGCGGCGTGCCGGGCGCTGTCGTCGCGACGCCCGGGCCATCGGCAGCAGCTCCTCGTTGGCTTTCGGTCGGCTTTCGGTCGGCTTTCGCGGAGGATGTCGATGGGTCGCGTGGCGCGCCCTTCGGGGGGTTGCCTGCCAAGGAAGTGTATCCCGCGGTACGGTTTATCGTGTACCGACGACAAATCCGAATTTATTTCTTTACGTCCGAGTAGATCTATTTTTTTTCAACAATCGTACGAGTTAGTTTAAGGAGTCCTTTATTCCTTAAAATAAGGGGGAAAAAAAAGGGGCTCGGTGAATGCGAATAAAGGAAAATAATATACAAATAGAAGAGAGGGAAAAAGGAAAAGAAGGATAAAAGTATAAGAGAAGGGGGAGAGGGTTTTAACGGGAAAGTGAGAGATAGAATAATAATGTATTGAGATTAAATACTAAAAATAATTATTAAGAAAAAGAGAGAGAGAGAAATAAATAAAAAATAGTAAATATATCTATATATATATATATGTACGTAAATAATAGTAAACAAAAATATTGATACCGAGAAAAGTACGCGTGCGTGTACCTAACTATATAGTATAATATCGTAGTAGCGATTGTAGTAGAAATAGTAGTAGTAGTAGTAGTAGTAGTAGTAGTAGTAGTAGTATAATAAGGGTAGTAGTAATAGTAGTGGGGGATTTCCTTCCCTCGGATTGTTTTCTTTTATTTTTTTTCCATCCACCCGAGGAGTACTTTCTCTCCCTTTCGTTTATTTCATCTCATAAGAGAGAGAGAGAGAGAGAGAATAAAGCAGAGATAATATGGAGCAACGGCGAATCGGAAAAGTGGAGGGAAGCTGACGGATCCTCGTACGCCGCGCTCGTCCTTGAACGGCTTGAATGGACACACGGTAGTGGATGAAAGTGAAAACGAAACTGACCGTACACCGGGGGCGGCGTGGGGAGGTGTGGGTTCTCTGTGATATGGAGAACATCGGCAGGACGAAGTATCCTTCAACGACATCCTCGTAAGTTTTATATCCACCTTTCCTTTCTTTTTAATTTTTTTAACTTATCATTATCATAGAAATATCTATTTCTTAACAAATTTCATGCATTTACTGTATTAGATAAAGAGAGAGGAAGAGAAAGAGAAATTGATTTCTATTTCGCGTAAAATCGAATCAGAAATTCGATCTATTGTCGAATTATATTTTTATCTTATTTTTACATGTTTTATTTTGTTCTGTATTTTAAAAATATATTCAACAATAAAAATGCAATCGTTTTGTTTTCTGGCACGGCCGATCGGACAAGTGTTCCCCTGCCGTAGATGAAAATAAATAAGAAAGAAAAAAGGATGAAAGTATAATAAAATAAATCAAAACTTTAAGATCTCTAATACGAAATTCTTTCGAATCGGTTTGGCGGTGAATCTCGCATATTCGATTTATCGCTAACGAAAGTTTGTATGTAACAAGTGTCAATAATTTTTACAACCACGCCTCTATCTGGATATACATATATACATATCTATATATATATATATATAAATATATATATTTAATTTATATCTTGTCGCGTGACTATAGGAAGATAAGGGCGTACTACAGAGCTATATATATATACATAAAATATATATGATATCTTTCTCTGTATATATTATATATACATATAGTATATGTATAGTAGAATGAAGAAAGTGTATGAAAAGGTAGGTATTGTCGATATAAAAACATAACTACCAGGAAGCATGAACGCGATGGGAAATGCATTGCCTTTCCCTGCACGTAACAGAAACGACGGAAAATCGTTGCGCTGCGGAATTCTGGGAAAAGCTTGCTATACTATACCCTGTATATACATCTACCCTGTTAAAGGGAGAAACGTATTTATTATATCTATGTTTATATCAGGAAGTACAAATTTTCTATCTTCTTTCTTTTCCTCGATTGTTTCGTAAAAAAAGAAAATACAATAAAATCTTCATTAAATATATCATCCATATTACATTATTACATTGAATTTTATATATACGATGATTCCTGTATCGTGTGTAGAATAAAAATGAAAATGTGAATGAAAAATAAAATATACAAAAGATATAAATAAATAAAGAAAGAATATATTATATTTGGTATCTTTTAGTATAGGGAATATTTTCCTGACGTATACGGTGAACGTCGTACGACGAGGAAACATTTGATGTCACGTATAGGAGTCGTAAAACATTCGAAGAACCGAAGGGTCCACAACGTAGAATGGCGTTCTGAACGATGTCATACGTACGGTGGTACGTTCATTGACGTTCGAACTCCAGCATCCAGAGCGTGTACAACGTCGGTGTTGGTGGACCATGAAACGAGGAACTTGCATTAATAGGCAAATGAGCTGCTGCTCTTTTCGAGGTATGCTTTACTCTAATTTTATATTTATATATTTTACTCTTTCGTTTTTTATTATAAACCTAATACAATCTAATTATTAATCACAACAACAAAAAGAAACTATATGGGAACGAAGAGAGTGTTCATTTATATAAATTAATTTGATCTTTTAATCATCAGCGGACTTAAATTTGTTCATTTTCGTAGTCGTCGTTGTTGAGTTAACTTTTATTTTTCCACGATGACTATGACTATGACTATGACGACGACGACTACGACGAGTAGGAGGAAAAGAAGCCTCGTTTTGGTGGGTAGGAAAGGCGATCTGTCATTCAAGGGCGATTCTTTCAGGCTACAAACCCGGTGGATCGTGTGTGCAGGGCAACCCTCTTTAGAATTCCCCGTTCGTGGAGTAAGGAGCTCGTAAAAGACAAAGGGGGTTGGTGTTAGAGGGGTGGATGAGCCAAAGCGCGTGAGAGAGAGAGAACGGAAGAAGGAGGAAGAAGAGAAGTAGAAAAAGAAGAAGAAGAAGAAGAAGCAGGAAAGCAAGAGGAAGAGAGAAGAGGAAGGCTACTGGGGGGTTGTTGGAAGGGGTTGGAACAGGGTGGAAGGGGTGAAAGAGATAGGAGATAGAAGATAGAAAGAGAAAGGAGATAAAGCAAGATGGGAGAAAGCTCACCGGATCTTAGCCTCCGGCTTCGACGTGGAAGCTCGGACTCACGAGACTCCTTTTACATGGACTTCGCTCAGGTATATACACCTACAACTAGGATGATTTTGCCTTTGGCATCCTCGTGATATCGTCTATCGTTAGCTCGTTAACACGAGATGGTCGACACGAGATGATCGTTCCTAGACGTTATTAAAAAAACCCCTCAAGCAGCTCCTTCAGTATAGCATTTTAATATCGTCGAGAGGATACCACTTCCTATCATATTTTTTCTTCTATTTTGTATTTCTCTTTTTCTTCATAGATAGTTTGTTTTTCTATTTTTTTCTTCTTCTTTTTTATCATCATTGTTCTTACTGAAAGATTATCCTCGTGATAGGAATATTATGAATATTTTATATACACATGACATCTATCTTTTGTTGAGATAAGAATAATCTTTTGAAAATATCATACCAAAGGGATATATCCATTCTTAGAAAAACCCTATGACATTTTCTGATTTTACAATAATAAATCGTCGATAAAGACCGAAATACACGTTGATAGTTCTAGCTCTCGGAGAACGATGAGAGAAACAAATAGTTGTAGTAGGGGGGAAAGGGGATTATTTACTGGAGTTCAAACTTTATCGATTTTTAATGTATTCGATGAAATTGTCATTGGTTCAGAGTTGGTGTGTAATGGAAAAGTGACGTAATAATGTTTTTTTTCTATTCATTTTTACTTTGAATAGGGTATCGATTCGGACATAGAAGAAGTAGCCAGACCTGGTGACAATTGTGATTCGTTGTTGGAGAATCAATTGGACGAGAATGGTTGCGACTTACCATTATTGGAAGACATTACGACGATCCCCGAAGAAGCATCGGAAGAATTGAGAGAGGAGGAGGAAGCAGCAGCTTTAGATGCTGCATCGCGTATCACTGACGTTCCTGTAATTAGTATGGATTTGGATAAAACTAGCATATCAAGTACATCAACTACCATGACTACTACGATGACTACGACCATGATGACCATGACTACAACCGGTATGATGATAACAATGACTAGTACAACTACCGTGATGACAACTGTCAGCCCGTCAACCACAGCGGTTGGAACTTTCTTAACCGCAGCTGCTGCTGCCGCTGCTGCTGCAGGCACAGCGAACAGGCAAGAGTGAGTAATAGTACACAGGATTTCCCTCTTTTGCGTTAATACCACCCTTTTTCCGTATCATCGTCGCACGGGTTTTCACCCCTTTTTCACTCGTTATCAATATTTCCGACCATTAACGACGACCCCCGTTAACCAACCAACCTACCAACCAACCAACCAACCAACCTCTCTATTTCTCTCTATTTCTTCGAGTTTCTTGATATAACCCCTTCGTTTTGCTGTTTAAACTTGAGCCTGTTCAAGGAAAAAAAAAACGATCGAACAGGTATACATAGGAAGAAATATATACGCTTATGTAAATATATATTTAACTTCCTGAGTTTCTAAGTGTTTGCCAAAGAAATTAGACACACTCGACGTATTTGTTTTTTTTTTCAATTTACTGCATTATACTTTTGACATTATTCAACATCCGCTGTTGGTCATCCATCCATCCGTTTTGTTTTTGTTTTGAATAGTTCGTATCGTATATATCGATCCCCCGACTTCATGACTTTGACCGCGGCATCGTGACGCGAATTATGTTCCCCTTATACAGCCCACGTTTACCCACCCCTTTTTCTCTCTCTTTCTCTTTCTCTCTTTCCCACATACTCTCAGCGTACATGGACCGTCCGCATTCCCGCACGACATTAATCACTGTCCGCGATTAACGCGTATTCCCCTCCGGTACTCATGCTGGAATCTACGATTTGTAGGTAAGCGTTACGGTAAAACGATTTTTGAGTGATCCCTAACGTTATCGGAATATCAATTACCCTATCATTTCTAATAACACTTGTATAGGTGTCTACGTATATCTCCACATACATACATGCATATACACATATATACATCCCATGTATTATTATATTCTCATTTCGATTTTATCCCTTCGACGAGGAATGCAAATCGATTAGATCGTTTTATCGCGTTGCCATTTTCTCTCTTGATCGATTTAACATCGATCGGCTCGTTTATAGAGAACTCGATTACTTCCGCCGGATATCGAAGAGGAACACTCGCATATAGGAGGCTGCCAGGGCGTACGTTCCAGCAGCGAAGGTTAATATTGACCTGTCACTTCGTTATGGCTTTCGAACGACCTTCGCATATATATATGTATGTATATATGTAAAGAGAGAGAGAGGAGAGGATCCCTTTTGCTTCCGGTGAAGTGTCCTGGGCTAGTAGACTTAACCCTTTCACCTCCGACCTCCCTCTTTCACTCTCACTCTCTCTTTCTCTCTCTCTCTCTCTCTTCGATCCACCCGGAAAGCAGCTTATTCCGTCGATTTACATGCAGATTCAATCAACGTAGAAACATACACGCGTAGACGCATACTTACATATAAACGTGTACAGATAACTTTAAACTATAGGTGTATAGAGATCAACAACAACTAACAGGTACTGCGATAGTTCGTCTTGAAAATTTGTTCCAATCGGAGGAGGCTAAGGTAAATTTGTTCAGGCAACCGGACACCACCACCATTTTCAAAACGTTTCATACTCTTCCGGAAGTATTATATTCGCTAAAGCTAAACTCTATCGAAAGATTCCCTCTTTTGGAAGGTGTTACCTCGTTTAAAGCGAAATCGATTCGATCTACTTTCCAACCCAACGATCTTTCACCTAATTTATTTAACCTCGGTTACACACGGAGCTTTTTCTTTTTTTCTTTTAAACTGTATCTAAATCTTATCAATTATCATTATTATTATTATTATTATTATTGGAAATTAATTTATTTTTCACGTCATATTAAATCAATCTCTCTCCAGATATAGGATTTTTAAAAGGATATACAATACTCGAGATTGAGACTAATTGTAATCAAAATTATATCAATCCTTCTAACTATAATTTGATTTATTTCAATTATTACTCAAAATTTTTTAAGTTGGTGGAAAAAAAAATATATTTTCTCATTGAATTGTGGCAAAAAAACCCAACATTATTTTTCCATCAATCTAATATTAGACCTAAGTATTTATTACATATAATATAAACAAAAATAAAAAAATATAATTTTAGAAGACATTCAAATCTTACGACACCGTATCAGAATTATATCGAAAACTCTTTTGAATTCGTTTGATACACGTTTTAATTTTTGTTTTGTTTTTTGAAACTGATGTTGCCAAGAGGAGACACCAGTGGAACGATACGGTACTGCCAATCTCATCTGTGGCTAACGAGCTCGATATCAAACGGTCGTGTATCCAGAGATAATGGTTAGGGGGTGAGAGATAAAAAGAGAGAGAGAGAGAGAGAAAGAGAGACCATAAAAGATATATGAGACTAGTTACGGACTTAGTTCGCGACGATGAGGAGGGCCTCAGTCTGTAATGCGGGGTCCGAGAGTATCGTCTCACGAGCCGGAGGGCCGTGATTGTGTCATCCGCTGGTGAGGGACGTGTACAATTTTGAACCAACCTTTAACACCAACGAGGTGACTGAGAAAAACGCGACTCAAGGTCACGGATATGCTCATCAAGGAGACATCCCTCAGGTACTCGTCGTCGTAATTCGCGCATAACTATTTTCTCGTTTGAATTTTATTACTTTTTACTTTTTTTTCTATATGAATCCATCTTGGCTCGATCGATGATCCTAACTAATTCGATATTTAAGGTCTTTTCGATATAGGTCGGATTATTATTTCATATATTTCATTTGACGTTTTTTAATCTTTAATATCTTTGTTATGGTTGTTGTATAAAAGCAATAAGAGGAAAAGTAGGAGAAAGAGAAAATGTGAGAACGAAAGAAACTCAGATTGTGTCTTAATTTAAAATATTCAATACGTTTTTTTATATTTTTATTATTATATAAAATATTTAAAGTTAAATCTCAAATATTTTATTATATTATATTTCGATAAAGGATGTACGGAACAAAAAAGACTGTGTGTGTGTGGATGTGAAAGTACGTTAAAGTTAGATTTATAAAAGAGGTATGAAAAAGACGTTTGAAGTATCGAATCGATGATGATAGAAGGGAAAGGGTTTGAAGTAGAGTAGCAGAAAAACGATCGGATCGATGAGATCGGTGGTCCTTAACGCGAAACGGATTACAAAGTACGCGGTAGGAAGAAGCGAGGGAGATAAGATAGAGAGAGCTCTTTCGAGAGGATTTCTCCTCGAGGAGAGATATTTAGAGAGAGGGTGAGAGAGAGAAAGAGAGCCGGTTATTTCAACCAAAAAGAAATAAAAAAGAAAAGTACAAGTAGAAGAAAAAGAAGAAGAAGAAGATCTCTTTTCAACATTTTCTCTCGTGGGTGAAATGGTTAATAATAATAATAATAGTAATCGAGACAATTTGGGAATAATAGGAGAAGAATCGAAGAAAATGAAAATTGTACTAGAAGGGTAAAAAAAGAAAAAAAAGAACCTGATAGAGTATTAAACTAATCTTTTCGATCTGAACGTAAAGAATTTCATCGAAGAAATATTTCTTCGCTTCTAATAAAAATTACACACAAAACGGGATATTGATTCGCGATAAGAGAAAATACAAGACAATATAGATGAAATACCGAAGAGGATTTATTCTTTCAGTTTATCGAACACACGTAAAGAAAAATAGAAAGATAGACAGAGAGAGAGAGAGAAAGAGAATAGTATCGAGAAAATAATCCAGAAAATGTGACTTTCACAAACTGCAGGCGGACTGCTAACGTACGAGTAGAAAAAGAATAAAGGAACGAGAATAAGGATTCCTGAGGGATGGCCCGAAGGGTTTTGCGAAGGACAGGAGATTCCGTGAGAGGAGAATGAGAACCGAAGAGTGGGAGAAGGAAAGGGAAAAAAAAGAGAGAGAGTGAGAGAGAGAGAGAGAGAGAAGGGTGGGGAAGGTAACTTCTCAAGCCACGGACATGCTACGTTTCTACAATGAGAGAGCAGCACTCAACCGGTGAATCAACCCCTCACTGCCCTCCTATACCAGCACCCTCTCATGCTCGGCTGCTTCTCCAACACTACGTGATTATTTCAAAAAGCTTCGAAGGTACACGAGATGAGCCCTATGTCCCTCCCTCTCTTTTTCTCTCTCTCTCTTTCTATTTCCTTTCCTCTTGCAGCAAATCCTCCTCTCCCTTTTCCAAACCTGAGCACTTTTTCTTCCTCCTGTTAGGCGTGTGCGTGCGTGAATTCGTCGCGCGAGTACCTCGTCAAAAGGACGAGACACTTCTCTTACTCCTCGACGTTTCTTCCCAACCTACTACGAGAACGTTGCCTTCTATTGGATAGGTCACCATACTAAAAACTCTTTCTACTACTCTCTATGCATGTATATGTAATACTTACGTATCAACGTTACGAGTATCTCTACGTAGCCTGTCATACGTTTATCCTTTCGTAAAGGGAACCTATACTAAGAATCATTTTCATGTATTCGTGATACCCCGATTGGTAAGAATTTAAGTCAATGCGAAAATCCCCCGTCTGGTATTTCTCGTCGTTTTTCTTTTTTATTTTTCTTAATTGTATAAAAGATAGAGAGAGATTTCTTTTTAATCTCGTTATTATACACATACTTCGTTAGAAATTTATTAAGAAAAGATATTGATTAAGAATGAATAATACTAAAAGGTATATGGGTAACATTAAATATTGAATACTTCTATTTTGAAAATAAATCATCGGATGACCCGAATTAAAAATAAATTCATCTCAAAGATCCAAACTCTCAATTTTCTCTCTTCGTGATTCTATATGTAACATTTAAATCGTCGCGGGTACAAATATACATTTATCGGATAATGCAATTGACCTGGATTTAACTCCGACAAATTGCATCGGTTATACTTGCGATACTTCTTTTTTTTTCCAAGTATTAATATTTTACGTAGCCTCCTCTTCGATTTGAAATCTCCCTCAATTTTGGATTCTGTTTATAGAATCATTAGAAATTGGATATCGGTTAGAATATTCGTTCGAAAAAATAAAATACCCTAGTTTCTTATCGATCGATAAATCGAAAATAACTTCTAATTGATTTTACGTGTAATGGGAAATTTTGAATATGGAAAGATATTATTATTTCTGATATTTGTTGGAATCGTGGATTAATAATTTATCGACTCTCTCTGTGTGTGTCATCGGTTTAACAGAATAATAAATTAGGATTATATTATTGAATAAACGATAAGAGAGATACTCGGTTAGAAAGTGTTACTTTGCTACGTCATCTAATGACACTTCACAAAACTATCAAGTACTAGTAGGTTTCTTCCTGCAGCCAGTGTCAATGTAATGTGTCAAACATTATAACAACGTGCTGACCTTAAAGCGAACCTCCAGTGACCTGTTCCATTGAGATTTAGACGTAACACAAAAGTATTCTTTTTCTGTTTTTTTTTCTCTCTTTCTCACTCCTTTTAATATCAAACTTTTCCTCAATTACCATAATTTCAGTTACGAGCTGCAAAGAGAACGAAATGTGCATAAGGACCCTAGGTCTTGATATTAAAATTTTCATTAATTCTTCATACTACATAGGTGTGTGTGTGTGTGTGTGTGTGTTTGTGTATACACTTGGGAACATAGGACAGTAACGGGTTGTTCTCACGCGAGATTGCATTATTTGTTTCTTTTTTCTTTTTTAGATTAGTATAGATATATACACGTACTATAGAAATAGAACAAAAAGATCGTAATTACTTTCTATATTATTCTCTCAGACACGTGCTATTACTTCTATTTTACAACATTTTATACTATTATCTATCTGGTTTCGCATTCAACTAGATGATCGGTAATAATCGTACATGCTTTTATCATTGCTGTCAGTCATAATCCTCCTAGTCTTCAACGATTCTTTAACAGATATTTTATTGTTCATTTAATCGTGAAAGAGAGGAGACCAGAGATATTCGTAAAAGTAGAGTACGAGGATCTTTTTATTATTTTATTTCATCTTATTTGAACTCGTTCTAAATCCATAGATGAAAGTGGTTGTCTCGTTAGTGTTATAATATGTTCTTTTCAAATAAAGAAGAGAGAGAGAGAGAAAGAGAGTGAGAGAAGAGGAAAGAAAGATGTGTGCAAATGACAGGATAAATGTCTCTATTGAAATAAGTTTCAATGGTAAATAATTACGGTTGGTAACGTTTTTCCCGTTTTTCTATTTCTATCTCTATTTCTCTTTAATCTGACATAAAGTAGAAATAGAGGAATAGAGGAATAGAATTACTGGTCGTGGGAACGATCGATTTGGAACGTTAGAAAGATAGTAGTAATGTCTCGAGAGGGACAATTACCTTTATTCTCTTTTATATATATATATATAACTACGATCGATAGAGATTCGATAATAAAATGGAGGATATAAAAGGGATAGAGAGTGATAGAAAATGTTCTATCGGATGAATCAAAGTATTCTTTAGCAAAGAGGATTCCCCCCAGACGTAGTTTAGAAATGAAGGACCCCGTGATTCGGTGGTCCGATGATGATGTTGTTGCTGATGGTTCTGAGATTGAATTCTGATACGTGTGGATGGAAAGAGAAACACACATCAAAATAAGGAATAAACACGTTGATTTGTGCAGCTGGCCAGGATTGCCAGCCGCTTTGCCATCACCGGCCTCGCCATCTGCGGTAATCGTTTCGCCGGAAACTCTGTCTAGACACAGTAGTAGTTCACCCTCACGTGCCCATCGGTCACCTCAGTATGCATTGGCCCTACCATGTTCCTCACAGCCGATACCAACAGTTTGTTATCCAGCACCGACCTTTCTCGGAGTAACCGACGATAGCAAGTGGAAGAATCTTGGATGGTGAGTCATAGTTTTTTTCTTCAATCTCTTATATTTCTATTATTATTACATTTCATTTGTTATTTCATATATATCCCTAAAATAATAAAATATTAAAACCCCAACGACCGACCATTAAAGAAAAAAATAAGACAAGTTTTTTGTAACAACCCATAGAGATTATTATCAAACGTTTATATCATAATGATTTATATTATAATAAAATATTAACTCGAAATAAACTCGTTTTTATTCTAGATTAATTGATTGATTGATTGATCGATCGATTTTGATTTTTATTATAATATACGCCGTAACGTAGAATAATATTCGTACTTTGGTGAAAGGAAGTAAGGGAAAACGGGAAGCGTGAGCAGGAAGGGGTGTGGGGATGGGTGTACTTGGGCAATATCAACCACGGAAATTTCACGTGATCCTCCGCGTTATCCTGACGGACGTCTGCACCGCAATTACCGGTACTTTAGGAATTAAACACGGCCGAGCGAGGCACGCGATTACGCGTAATTGAGCCAATTCTTAAAGGGGGTTGGAGAGATGTATTTGTGTCCAATAGGATCGTTACGGTTTGAAATATACGTTGGATATATATCATTTTCTCTCTCTCTCTCTCTCTTTCTCTTATTCTTTTTTTTGTAAAAGTCGTAAATTATAAACGTTTTTCCTTCGTGTTCGCATACGATTTGCCAGACGAAAAAGAAAGAAAGAAAGAATGAAAAAGAGAGAGGAAGAAGAAGAAGAAAAAAAAAGTAAACGTGGAATGACGCGAATTTATTTCGGTTTACCTCTTTCCTAGCATTTTCCTTTCCCCATCCCTCTTAATCCTCTCCACCACCACCACCACCACCACCACCACCACCTCATCCCCCATCGTCTCGTTCACGAAACGAGAAGACGCACACGCCTCGTTTCAACTTCAATTTCCGTTTTTGACGCAGCGACGCTCTCGCAACGACTCTGAGTGCCCTGTATGGAAAACTTCTCGTCGTAATGGGAATCGCCTTTCCCATGGCGGAAGTGATATCCACCTATATACCACCGTCATTCTACGAGGCGTTTTATCTTTACTTATACTTCGGTAGCATGATTTTTCTCATGTACATGTATGGTATGCTACTCAGGGACGGGAAACCAAAGTCAAGTAAGTTTTGATCATTTAATTGTAACAACAAGTAATGCACATTTAATGAAATAAAAAAAATATATATATATGAATAATGATGAATAATGATTCATAGAGAAACAAAAGGAGGTATGCGATTTGGATTCATCGAGATCATCGAGCGGAGGTGGAGGTGACAGCGATGCACCTGATACAGGATATCCTCATATTCCGATAATACGACCGATTCAACATTATGGTAGTTTTTATCTTCGAATGGGTGCCGTTGCCTTTGGTATTGGCTCGATGATATACTCCGGCCTTGAATTTGGCCAATATTTCGAATTGGAACGCAACACCAAGTGTCACAACATCATGCTAGCTTTAACTCCAGCCACCAGAATGGCTTTCATCTTCATTCAAATGTACTTCATTTTTTTGAACAACGAGGTGAGAGACAATCAAACAAATATTTTCATATAATCGATTTAAATGAAGATTCAAAAATTTGTTAATTTTCAAAAAGATTCTCTCATTTTTTTCTCTCTCTCTCTTTTTGTTTTTTATGAGAAAATATTTAGTCGATATACACTCGGTATATTTACGTAATATAATAACTGTGTATATGCTTGATTATACATCGATGAAAGCCGGCCACGAGGTTAATGAAACAGAAGGGTGAACAACCCCGAGACACTCTTACCCCAAGCAAGTTTCTTCTTTGATCTTCCCTTGCTCGTAAAGCGAAATGAGAAACAAACGAATCGATTATAAACTAGATCGATATAAACTTTGAACATTATATTATGTTTACATAGTTTAAAACTCGTTGACGTGATCGATGCAATTATAGTTATTGGAACATTGAAATATTTTGTTTCAGCAAATGAAAGTTCATCGTCATCGGATAGTCGCACGTTTCGGTCTGATGCACATGATCGGTACGAATCTCTCCGTTTGGTTGAACGTTTTGGTTCAAGAAACTAAACACGAGATTCTCACGTTTTACAATCCGGAAAATAATTCTCTACGGATTTCCCATAGACTAGGTAAAAATAAATATTACACCCGGTTCTTTTTGTTTTATTTTTTCTTTCTGCATGTTCGTTCGTTCGTTTGTTTGTTTGATGTGATGTAATGTAACTAACGTAGATGAATTTCAGGTATAAAGGGTGGATTCCATCTCGGTGGACACAGTAATCACGGTGAACATCTGAGAGTACCAAGAGGATTAAAGGGTCCTCATCATATGTTCGAATGTAGAAGAACTAATATCATGGGATCGTTGGTTCAGGATGCTAGTCCTTTTCTTTTTCCTTGCACCATAGAATATAGCTTGATATGTGCAGCCATATTGTACGTCATGTGGAAGAACATATCTAAAACAATGTTCGCCAAAACAGTGACACCTCCGGGATCCCGTCATCACGCTCATGCTCATGCTTACAGGTAATCGAATTAATTGCAGATAAGTCATAGAAAATATGTTTACACGTTAATAAATTCTACGTATAAGAATAAAATGAAAATAATTGAACGTTTTCGACAGAAGATCGCCGCATCATTACAGCGTTGACTGTGCCAGTGCTCACAAAGGTCTATTCGTCGGGATTTTTATCCTGGTATTAACCATAATATCATTAATACTCTTCTTCGTCCTAATATCTCGTCCAGAATTGGTAAGCTTAGCGGTAACCGAAGTGAACGTATGCGAATTGACCCTTTACGGAATGTCCACTTTGGGAACATTAATAGGAATGTTTCAAATGCGTAAACTCCGTTACGACGGTGGTAGAAATTTGGAATTGGACAATATATTATTAGTGGCAGCTCAAACCGGTATGTTCATTTATTCGACGTTTACGATCATTGGCGGACACTTTACTCTGCAGAAACACACCGTCCTGGTATTAGTTACCGCATTGGCCAGTGTCGTTCAAACCACTTGTCAAACCATTTTCATTTTGGATGCTTCGAGAAGATCCGTTGCTACGGCTAAACAAATACGAAGGAAACCTGGTAGAGAAATCGTCACGTTTCTACTTGTTACGAATTTAGCTATGTGGGCTATCAATACTTTAGAAAAGTCTCGCGCAGAATCACATCCTGTGCAGTTGCATTTTTACGGTCTTTGGGCGTGGACAATTATAACTCACGTTTCCATGCCGTTGGCAATATTCTATAGGTTTCACAGTACGGTGTGTCTCTGCGAAGTGTGGAAAAGAGCGTATAAGGTTAAACCGACCTATATGTGACGTAAGGGGTCCCGTGAAGTCGTCTGGAAGACCACGGCCCCTCAACGACCCAGAACCCTGCCGGCCAAACTCGATGCTATTGTTGAGAACGATCCGGCATCGTATTTCATTTAATTTCAAACGATAATATTATTCCTTCTCAAAAAAAACAATGTTTTCCTAAACCTACACTTACTTCCCACCGACTACACCACCCATCCCCTTAATCCCCTTATCTACTATCCCCTTTAGTTCTAAAAACAAAAGCGGAGTATCTTTCGTTTTCGTCGTATTTCTCTACTCGCATAAATCGTACACTCAAGTTTATATCACACTCTCGTTTAGTATATATCACGAAATTAATCATCACAAAATAGTAAAGGATAATACGATTCATCGAAAACGATATTATTATACTTCGCTCTTAGATAAAATTTAATCCCGTAAAAATATATGATAGAAAAAGAATCGTTGATTAATTCCGATCGGGTATTAAATACACTAATCAGAATTGTCAATTAGTATAACGACGAGGTTAAACGATGAAAAATAAAAAACGTTTTAGAATAATCGATTTAGATATCGAACCTCGTAAGAAAAATTGTACGATTAGGATACACCGCAGTGTTGTAAACCCTTTCGTAATCCCTATTCAATTCTATGATCTATCAATAATAATAATAATAATTATCATTATCATCATCATCATAATCATCGGTAATCACTTTCTTCGCTCTCACGGACATCCGTCTTCCAAGTAGTACAAACTACACAACTTAAATAGTACTTGTCGCGTCCACGTTAGTGATTTCGAAAATTAAAAAAGAAAGAAAGAAAGAAGGAAAATAAATAAATAAATAAATAAATAAATAATAAAAAAAGATGAATAATTAATAATAATACTAATAAATAAAAAAAAGAAGAAGAAAAGAAAATTTATGAAGAAAGTATCCACGAAAACGGTGTTTCGAGGTGATAGTTGATTTAACATAATTGAAAACTTTATTGGGTCATACCAGACATTTTTAATCAATTCATCGTAATTATTTTATCAAACGTTGGAAAAGAAAAAACATAAAGTCCAGAAATATCTCGCGTATTTTTTCTTTTTAAACATAATAACATAATACTTATTTACAAAAAACATTACATAGAAAAAAAAAGAACACAACACCTAGGAGATTGTAGAAAAAAAAACTATTCTTGTACGGGAATATAAATATTCAAGTTATTTCGTCCTCTTTCTGAATGAAAATAATTCTATAGCACCGAGTAATATCGTAGATAACACGCAACACACAAACATTACGATAATAATTAATATTATAAATAATATAAAAGAAGTTAAATATATTTAAAAAAGAAGACAATTATATACTAACTTTCTTTTTCTTGTCATTCAATCTTTATCGACACCACTATCATTATTCTCATCGTTCAAAACCGTCATTTTCTCGAGATATAAATATTCATATAATAATGTACACATTACATACATACATACATGCATACACACATACATACATACATACGTGCATACATGAAAATGCATATAATATAATATATTCAAATAGATAAAAAGAAAGAGAGAAAGAAAAAGAAGATGTCGTTCGAAGAATAGAAAAAAAAAAATAGAAAATAGAAAATGAAAATGAAAATGATAAAAAAAAAATAATAAAACGAGAACAGAGTACAATGGCTAATCATATCACGAAGCCTTAAATCCGTCGAGAGTGCTGTCCAAAAAAGCTTCCGATAAGCAAATGGGGATCAAGATCGTAAAGTCTGAGATTACCTACTCGATCTTTTATTATTATTATTATTATGACTATTATGATTTTTATTATTATTATTATTATTATTATTATTATATTCTACTAATGAACACCAAAGAGAGAGAGTGAGAAAGAAAGAGAGAGAAAAAAATCTCATGTGAATGTTAGAAAGAAAAAAAAAAAAAGTTAAATACGAGTTTATGTGTATGAGTGAGTGAGCGTGTCAGAATGTATGCATGTATGTCTGTCTGTCTGTCTCTTCGTCTGCCAGTATGCGTTTGCGTGTATTTGTATTTGCACAGAGTGGCAGAAAGAGATAAGAGAAAGGGTAGAAAGTCCGTAGTAGAGTATATTATAGTAAAGAACATTTATAGTTAATGCGTGTTTCGTGCTAGAACGCTTTAATACCGTACCGTTTATAGCAATGATGATATATATATATATATATAACTATATATATATATATATATATAGTTAATTAATCAAGTTGGAACGAAAGAACGAACGAACGGATTTTTGTAAAATATATATAATTAGACTAGTTTAAGTACGGCATGTAAATACGGAAAAAGATCCTCTCGGTGTTTTTAGACTAGTTGTGTCGACATGTTTCTCTCTTCCTATATTATATTATATACACATATATAATATTATATATATTTATTATTGCGTTGTTCTATTATAATATTTATTGTAACATCGGATGGTAAGATTTAAAAAGTAAAAATATTTAAAAAAAAATAATAATAAAAAATGTGAAGAAGAAACGAGAAGAAAGAAACGCGCGAAATAACGTTACGTTTATTAAAAATATACTCGGTGTGACTCGCGACGAGATCCATCATCTTTTCCTTTTCTTTTTTTTTTTTTCTTATCCGTCATGTGTCTCTTTTTCATTTTGTTCATCGTTCAACTTTGTAGTTCGTATTTCAAAGTATACTTATATATATATTTGTCTTTTCTATTCTAGTCTTTCTCCCTCTATTTGTTTCGCGTCTACATTCTTGATGCACATTCTTGATGCACCTGTTAGGTAAAAAAGAAAAGAAACATTGACAAGGTCTCGGCGCGAGTTATTTTCTCATCGAGATAATATTAAAACGCAGCGAAGTCACGAAATTAATTTCGATGATTATCGTTGTGAATGGATAGTTAAATAAACAACAAGAACAACAAGAACAAATAATAATAATAATAACGGAGAAGAAAAAAAAAAGAAAGGAAAAGAAAAAAAAAATGATGCAAGATATCTCTTTATATGTCACGTCTCTAAACTGTACTTTTTCTATGTCCGCATACTCTAGTTCCTAATGCAATATTTGTACTCTTATACCCTTTGTACTATTTGTACCTTACGAATTGCAATACACTCGTCCGCAATAATATCGATGGGAATATTTTATTTAAACAACGATATTACCTTTTTTTTTTTTAAGATTTGCATTTACACGTGTATGTGTTTGTGTAACAAAGTAACAGGTATAGATCAAATTTCATTAATTATTATATATTCGTATATAAAAATTAGAATTGAATTTATTTAGAATTAAACAAGAACAAGAATCAAATTCTGTAATATACAAATGGACTAATATATCTGTTTAATATAAAACATAATATAATAGTTCTGATAATTGACGAGAAATATTTTAACATGATCGAAAAGATATTCGTTGTAAAATATACTAAAAAGTGGTATTTCTTTCGAATGAAAAAAGAAACTTTACGATTTTCTCGAGAACATTTCATACACGTATATGTGTACATATGCATGCATATATTTGCTATTCATTCTTGTTGCAACGAAAATGACGAAATGATTACGGTAACGAGAGCCCGACAAAAGGTAAGATTTTTCTGCATAAAGTAAATACAGTAGCAACGTTAAAAAGAGGAAACTTTTTTTCCATTACAAAGGATATTCTCCCGTGGGAAGGTATGAAAGAAGGTAGAAAAAATAAAGAGATTGAAATATTAGTAACTCGAGGAGATAGAATTCTATAGGAAGAGAATGGGAAAATGAATCTCGGTCAGACCGTTCGGAACTGACCCAAATACTCTCGATTCCGTTTCAAACGAGAACAGCACGTTCGTGATCACTCTCGAGTTGGGGACATGTTTTCTTCCTGTCCAAGGTTATCTGGTAACCGACCCCCAAAGTGATTCTAATGGAAAGGAAATCGATTAGCGCGTTTGCTCAACTTTCTCTTAATGTGTGTTACTTCGAGATATCTTCGATAATATCTAATCGTCAAGGTCGATTATTTTTTTTCTTCGATATTTCAATATTACAAATACAAAATGTATACAAAAATATGCAATCTACGAATAGTTAGATTCATAAATTCCTTTACGATTGATACCGATTGAGAATTGTTTTCCGAGATAAAATCTTAAAAAAGGGAAAGAGATAAAACATAAATGATTGAAATGCATTGGGATTTGAGAATAACTCTGTAGGTGAATTTATACGACCGCGATTAACCCCAGGAGTTAGAATGAAAATAAACAATGAACGATTATATACGTTGGTAGAGTAGGTAGGCGTACTGGTATTGGTAATCGTTATAAAATATAAAACGTAATTCGCACAAGAACGATTTACAATGCACCTACGTAAATATCCTAATACTATCGTCGTTAAAAGTTCTTATACATGCGTTAAAGGGATGTTGTGAAGAGTATTACGAGTTACGTAGGAGAGAAATAAAAAAATAGAGAAAGATTAAGAAAGAGAGAAAGAGAAAGAGAAAGAGTCATCGTAGTAGCACATAAACGATTGCTTTCATACACAATGTAAGCAAATGTATTTTTCTAACGCTCTCTTTCTCTCTGTGAGAGGTTTCCTTGCATGCTTGCATAAGAGAGCGTGCGAACGAAACGACCCTTCTTCCATCGTGCATGATCGTTAGAGTTATATTTACTTCTCTCATTCTTGTTGGTCGATCGCAAGTAAGCAGGTGAGAGTGGGTGTGTTAGGCTATTGCCAAATACTATCTCGGACGATGCAGCTCAACTTTACGATCGTTATCGACACTTCAAAGTTCGAGATTTATCTCATCGTTCGAGAGAATCGTTATTGGATTAGGTACTCTTGGATATCGAGTAAATGCAATAGAATTTTTCGGTAGACCTAATATTTAATAAAAAAAAAGTCTCGATTATTATCGAAAAAAGAAATGCAGTTTTTCTGACAGGTAAGAGTGATGAAGTATAACGAATCTGCCGTTATAACGCCACAAGTAGGGAAGAAGAAAGAACACAGAGAGAGAATTCGTCGTCCCTTGCTCGTTTAGGTGAATCCAAGCGATCCGGCGTAGTGGCAGATCGTAGGGCAGTCCCCGTAATTACGAACTAAATCCACCCCATCATGGGCGTTGTCAGGGTCGCTACATTTAAAGGAGGGAGCATTTTCGTCGAGTATAACTCGACGTAACAGCTCTTGTCATCTTCATAGTTCTATGAAATAATATACCTGTTTATATCGAATATTAAATTTCCAATCTAACGTTTTTATATTAACAATTTCGTTTTATACTAATAATAAGAACATTTTCTAATAATGTTATACGAATATTATATACAATATAATCGATATTTTAATTATTTCAATACCTTTTTTTATTTATAATTCTGCGTGGTATTAAATAAATACACAAAATTAAAAAAAAATTACAAGGGTACAAATGTATATTTGAATTATAGTTATATAACGGGAAATCATAAGCGAGTCCTGTTCTCAGTGACTGTATGGAAAACAAAAGTCTTCCACGAAGGACAACGATAATGCATTGACGATAAACGGGAACGCACAGGGACGCCCACGATGGCCTTGTCAGGCGCGCCAACAATGTTGTTAAATATACACCTCGAGAAAGAGACAGGGAGAGAGAAAATTAATAAAAAAAAAAAAAAGAAAAAAGAACCTCCCATTCGATCATTCAAAATTTCACTTGCGTAGGTAGAACTATACGTACGTGTAACAACAAGTTGGGTGTACAGTATGAAAGTTTAAATATCAAGCGGATATAAGATTCATTGAGAATAATAATCGATCCTACACGTAAGGCTAGAGATCATCCACTTCGATTGATTTATTTATTTCTTCTAATAAAATGATTCGAAGTATAAAAGTATGTAGTCGATCTAATGGTGATTAAAAAAAAAAAGAAAAATCAAATGAACAGGTATACTTCCTACACGTAGAATTCCAGGGAAGGAGGGGAAATAAAAAAAGAAAAAAGGAACAGGATTCTTTCTAAAGGAATTTATTCAGATAGGAGAAGAATGCAGTATATATGTACGTATACATTATGCATAATATTGGGCTTAACGTTACGTAGTCTGTTAGGGTGTGTATATATCTATATTTATATGTGTATGTAGACAGAAAGAGAGAGAAGAAGAGAAAGCTATAGGCAGGGTATAGAGAAGGATAGAATGATTGAAATAAAGAGAGAGAGAGAGAGAGAGAGAAAACCGTATCGCAGGGTTACGTATTGATCGTCTTTCCCCGATGCATGGGGGTGGCTTCTCGCGGCAACCAACCCCATAACCAACGGGAGCGCCATTACAGTGCCATGGATCGCACGGGGTTGATGCGTCGGTGGCGACGTAACTTCTGAGGCCTTGCTAGCGGGTAGGGAGGTACGGGAAAGAGGGTGGGAGTTACGAACGAATATGAGAGAGAGAAAGAGAAAGAGAGAGACAGAGATGGATAGATATATGGAAAGATAGATAGAGATGGATAGATGGTTAGAAGGTAGAAGGGAGGTGGTGGATGGAAAAAAGGGGGAGTTCAGGGAACGAACGTGCACGTAGCCAAGTTATAGAACATTATACTACAGACAGAAAGCTCTGTGTGCTCCGTGGCGAAGCTTCCGGGCAAGAGCGCAAGCTCCGGTATTACTTGTTGTTTACATCCGTCCACGACGCGACATCCAACACGCACAAAAGGAACGACTAGCGTGTCCTAGGAACGCGTGGTGGATCGCGTTATCTCTCTCTCTTATAGAAAAGAGAGAAAGAGGGAGGAGAGAGAGAGAGAGTGGAGGGAGAAAGAGGGAGATAAAGAAAATAGACAACAAAAAAGAAAGGATAAATAATTACTTTCGTTTCTAGCTTGCTTGCTTGCTTGTTTGGTTCCTTTCTTACCGGCTTGCTTTTTTGAACAAAGTGAAAGAAAGATAAAGATAAAGATAGAGAAAGAGAGAAAGAGAGAAAAAGAGAGAAAGAGAGAAAAAGAGAGAAAGAGAGAAAAAGAGAGAGATAAAGAGAGAGAGAGAGGGGAATTATTTTTGTCTCGAGGTCGTTTCTGAAGCAGGAACACTCGAAAGTACCCAGGCCATCCGTCGACTTGCCCATGGCAAGCGTCTGCATCGTTTAATGGACGCGTGAGTATCCATTATAGTCACTTACCTGTTCATATTGTCTATTTTTCTTTTATTATTATCGTCATCTTGTTTTTTTTTTTTTTTAATTAATATCATCTCTGTTATGTAATTACGAAACACGTCTTCCTACGTTCTTTTTCCCGCGTTTTCCTCGCTATCTTTTATATTTTTTTCTTCTCTTTTAATATATACCTCATCTCTGTTTTGCAATTACGAAACGTCTCGTCCTACGTTTATATTTCCCGCGATTTTCTTTATTGTTATTTTATTTGATTTTATTTTATTTTTTGTCCATTACTTCATATCTAAGAGTACAGAGGTTTTATTTCAAAGTTTCCCGGTATTCCAATCGTGCGCCCGAAAAACTTGGAAAGAATTTTTTTTAGCGAACGAATGAATGCATGGGTGAGAATGTCAAAACGATTTTGTTCTTTTTTATCGATTCTGATGGTTGAGAAAAATATCGATTAGGGGTAGATTATTACAGTTTTATTTACGCTTCAGATTATCACGCAAGTTGTAGTCATTGTCCTCCTTCTTTTCCTTTCGTTCATCTTACCGTACTTAGCTCTGATAATTTTCCCGCCTTTCTAGAAAATGACGCGCACTATTTACAACGCGTATTAGAAATCTATCGATTAAAAGTATTTCTGATTTCTCTTTTCATTTATGGCATGCCTGAGATAAGACAAAGACGAGTTATCTTCTCACTTACTCTAATACACTCTCTCTCTCTCTCTCTTTCTCTTTTATTTATTAACACTTTTCTTGCTTATCCGTTCTTTTACTCGCACGTTTTTAAATAAATGATCGTAGCCAATTAGAGAATACTTGGTTTGGCTTTCGATCAGCTTTGCGTTGAGGTATATATTTTTTTGTTATCTCATTAGAAAAGGAAAGTAAAAAAGATCAAAAGGTGGGAGAAAGGTGAATAATAAATCGATCGAACACTCTTGGGGGTTTTCCTTTATTCTTCTTCTGCTTTTCTATTTTCTTTTAAGTTTTTTCTTTTTCTTCATCATCTTCTTCATCTTCTTCTTCTTCTTCTTTTTGTTGTTTTATTTGCTTATTTTGTAACGTTTAGTGGTCAGTGACTTTCCGGGGAAACGATTTCCCATGCAACCCTCCTTATCGATTTTCAAGCTGGTCGCGTGTGTCACACGCATCGTCAGTTGCCATAATAAGCGGGCAATATTATTACAGCAAGGTTCGATCACCTCCCGTTTTAATCGTTTAGAAAGAAAGAGGATGAGAGAGAGAGAGAGGGAAAGAGGAAACGAGTTTCTCGTCGGTGAATAATTTGTCAAACAAATTTTTCGAATGTCGAGATTTTTCAACGATCCCATTAATTATAAATATCTTACATTTATATTCACTTCAAATTACCATAGAAATTATATCGATTGAGATTAAATGAAGGAATATATTATTATGGGTCTTTGGGTTTATCATTACTTCGTAGAAAAACCTTGAACTTATCACGCAACTGTGTTTTGCGTCGCGACCTAAAAAAAAAATAAGATTTAGGTCGGAAAAATATATAACTTCTCTGTGGTTCTGATCGTTTTATGCAGGTATAAACACACACACACACACATACACATATTCTTGATACATATATATATATATATAACTAAGTGCGTTCACCAAAGCGTGGCATTGAACCGAAATGGAAGTTGGCCATGAACAGGGAAGAAGAAAAAGGGAAGCGTGTCCGGCCTCGTAAATCCTTTTTATTTTATCTTCTTCCTTTCTTTTTATCTCTCTCTCTTTCCTTCAAACACGCACACACACACACATACAAAACCACATAGAAATTCTCTTTTGACATCTTCCCATAACGCAATAGCGAAGAACAGCTACGACCCAACGCCGAACTTCAAAGAACAAAGATTCGGTGTTTGAAGTCCCTTAGGAAGCCGGAACTGGTTCGCTTTCGCTTATTCTTTGTTCGTGCTCACGTCTCAATTCGAGCGAAATGCGTTCTTGAAAATAACGATGGGGGTAAGGGGACTGAGAAATGAGAAAGAGAGAGAGAGGTAAAGAAAAAAGGGCGAGAAAAGGTGTAGGTAATCTCGTAGTTAAAAATTTCTCTACTTTGACTTGTAAAAAATTCGTTTGAATTTCTTGCTTCGTATCACGTGATCGTTAGATTACCTCAAATTCTAATAAACGATAACGATAACGATAATGATAACGAATCAAAACGAATAATAGATGTGTTAATCGTATCAGAGATCGAAGAATTCTAGTACGAATATATATTAGTATGAATGTATATATATATTTGTATACCTTTCTACCAACTACGAGTTACCGATATTCTAGAAGCGAATCGGCAAGAGAAAGGATTATCGTACGAGCCAACACGAAGGTGTCGCGAATATACCCATGCCAGCACGCAAAGGTACGCGATTATTCGCGCGCGAATCGTCGTACGTGTCGCATCATCCTCTCGTGTTCCCGAACTTCTCATATTAATTATCGTTTCATTCATCATTTTTATTTAATGATACTTTAATTTAAATTACTCGTACGCGTTGGATTAAATCCATAAGTAGGTACTTTTATTCAATTGGTGTTTAATTAAAACGTTATATATATTTAAAAGTGTATTAATTAAATTGAAACTCTCGCGAAAGTGGTGTATGTGTATGTGTATGTGTATGTGTGTGTCGTGAAAGTGAACCCCTTTCGATGACTGTAATTATCGTCGTTGTTATATGAACTTTAATTCTTTATTTATTAAATCTTTTGATTCTTTTTCTATTCTTCGTGCGGAAAAATTCAAATAGGTTCAAGGAGAGCGCGATGGAGGTAAGAAGAAATAAAAATTCAAACGTGTGTTTATTCTTTGTGAATCGAAGTTTAAGACGAATAGTTATTCTGTAGCGTTTACTTTGGTATTTTTGTATTTACCTATTGTTTGCATTTATGTTGCATATGTTCCTTTTTCTTCTTATATGTATCTGTATTATATAGGAAGATAGAAACATAGTTGATAATACGTAAGCGTCCATTGTAGATCACCACAATGGACACCTTCGTCCTTCGTTGAACGATCATCTCCCAGTTGGCAACACAGAAGGTAGCATTACCTTGTAACAAAAATTCATTACGAGTGTTAACTAAAATTCTAAGAACAGTTGCAGTATATTTAAGGTCCATTTGTTTATTACATTTTAACCTTTTTCTCCATTTTTTTTATTGTTTCACATAATGTTTCGAAAAATGTATCGAGAAAAAGAGAGTAAGGGAAAGGTACTTTCATATTATTTCAAGATATTATCTTCTTGTCTTTCTCTCTTTCTCTCGAGGGAAGATAATCGTAGCGTTAGTGAAATATGAAAATAATTAGTATACCTCTAGAGATAAAAGATAATAAATTGAAAACCGTGCTTATGCATTTGTATTAAAACTCCTGCTTATCTTTTATACGCATAACATAAAAGTGATATTATTACCTTACAAACTCGTCAAATTAAAAACGAATTATCCTAGATAATAATTTATATATCCTGGGAACGGTCTTAAAAAGTCTAACTAATTAATGAAATAATTAATCAGAACTTAAAAATAGAATTTAGAAAAAAAAAGATTAAAAAAATTGAAATAGCGATGGTAATCGGATCGTAGTAATTGAGTGACATAAAATGAAAATAAAGTACGAGACAAATTTTTACAAAATTTAATAAATTTACTAAATTTTAATTATATAATTTTATTCGATATAATATATCAATAAATTATGAAAATAATAAAATAAAATATACTCACGTACTCGTACTCCCTAATTCATCATATTAATCAGTTTAAATGAAAAACGTGTATATTTAATATTTTGGTTAGTGTAAATTAGGAAGCGTCTCTTCCTCTTTCTCTCTCTGTTTTCCTTTCAACCTGTTTATGTCTCTGTTTCTCTAAGTGTCTATGGTATGATGGCCGGTCGATGGCGCGAGGGTGGTCGTCGTCGCGACGCCGGCGCCGCTGGAGACGCTCACAGGTGGTCGCTACGCAGTCTGGCCGTGTTTCGTGTGCCGGCTGCCGCGGCAGCACACCTCGAGCACCCCCGGAGTTGCCTTTTTCGAGGTCCCCGACCGGCACATCCAATCGATCCGCGGCCACACTTCCGGCTTCCGTTTGTTATGACGCCAAGTGCAATCCTAGGGAGAAGCTTTAACCTCTTCTACCACCCTTACAAACACTCTTCCTCTTTCTCTCTCTCTCTCTCTTTCTTTCTCTTTCTTGGATGCGTATTTACCCTATGTGTGCGTACGTGTACGTGTATATTCGTGTTTGTCTCTATGTGTTGACTACCAACGTTTTACTAACCCCTTACTCCTTCCAACCCCCACAACACTCTTTCTCGTAATTCCACTACGCGCGAACTTCTGGTCACCCCGTTTATATGATCTTCCTTATCTGTTTTCTTCTCTCTAATCATCTTCTTTAATTTCTTCTACATTTTTCCACTCTCATTTAGAATCATTTATTTTTTCTTTCGATCATCGACATGATGAATATTAAAATATATCATTGATAATACATGTGCGCGAATTTCTGCTATGTGATTTCGATCGGGAACGAAAGTGGAACTTCAAGATACGCTCTGGTGAGCTTTTGATTAATAACAAGCATTCTAGAATTATGTGAATGAGTATATGTGTGTGTGTGTGTTTATTTAAAAATATATCTATAATCAATTCTGATAATTAATATATATATATATATATATATATATACACGTTAATAATTCATTTTATCATAACTAAGAATTGAAATGCTTTTCTAAGAAGACAGAAATAGCATATCTAATCGATCTTTTAACGATCGAAGCTGCTTAACCAACATACTCGGAGTTCTCTACCTTATCGTCATTGGTGGTAGGCGTTGTTCGAGAATAGCCCTGGAACATAGTGTAAAAGAAGTTCTACTCTCTCATCCCTCTCTCTCTCTCTCTTTCTCTCATACATTTTCTCTTTATATATTCGTCGAACAACGTCGACGTCCTTGCAAGTGTAGTTCGTTCGTTCGTTCTATCGGTCGCGTGCGCGCGTGCGCTTTCAAGCTCAGTAGTACGTGTTGCTCCGGTGACATAATGTAACCTACATTCGGTACGAGCATAACGCTTCTTCCTGTTTAATTAGGAATCAAAGTCCTTTGTTATAATTAATAACTCACAACATATATAAAAATATATACACATATCTCTGATCTTGAAATAATTGTATCTCCTTTGTACGGATTATTCGTAATAAGTGCTTCTGTGCACGATTTAATAGAAGTTATTCGAAGAAGATTACAAAAATGAAAAGACAAAAAATATATAAAATTGACCTATATTAAAAAGAAGAAAAATAAGAAGAAGAAGAAGAGAGAAAAACGATTAAGGATATAAAACGGGGGAGAGGAGAGAAGGAGGTGAGAGAGAAAAAGAGAGAAAGAAAAAAACGAAGGAAGATCGATAAAGATTCAAGTGAATTCGAAAGGATTAGTAATATTAGAAACGATGTTTGAAAGCTCAGCCGTTCGAAATGGTTTACCGGCGAGGTTATTGATCGCGAGAGTTAGCACACTTTCGAGCTCGCGGCCTTCCCTGAAAATTATAACACGAGATTCAACGTTCCGCGGGAAAATCTATGAAGGTATGTGGACCGCAAAGGATGAGAGTAAGAGGAGGAGAAAGAGGAAGAGGTAGTGGGGCTGAGAAGGAGAAGGAGGTAAACAAGAATGCTTGGAGAGAAATATATTTCACGGTGAAAATATAAAAGTATATATTAGGTTGATAGGAAGGGAAGGGATTATCGGATTTTTTTATTGAATTGTGACCAAAAATCCGATATTTTATTTCCACCAACAAAATATATAAATAAATGTTAAACCAAAGTTTTTTCGTTCGTTCGTTCGATAGAAAATAGAAATGGGAGAGAGAGAGATTTGTTTTTTAAGCTGAGATTATATCGAATGGTTGCATCGAGAGAGAAGGATGAAGATTATTGCAAAGCAATAACAATAATGTTTAGTTTCTCTTTCTATTTCTCATTCATTGTGGTAGATTTTGATCGTTTCCCTTGTTCACCTATTCTATGAAAACGCGAATCTATTATCGCGCGTGGCCCTTTCGATCGATTTTTCTCTTCACTCGTATTGTTGTCAGCGCCAGAAAAGGGAGAGAGAGAGAGAGAGAGAAAGGAACAGAGATTAGTGAGTGAGTAAGTGAGTGAATGAGTGAGTGAGAAAGAAAGAAAGAGAGAGAAAAAAAGAAGAAATAAAAAGGGAGTCTGATTCTGGTTCCGATCGAACAAACGAGCCAACGAATGAACGAACTGTCGTCGCGACGTGGATTGAGAAGGAAGAAGTAGAAGAAAAAAAAAAAAAAGAAAAAAAAGGTAGAAATAATCCGAATTTGTCGAGTGAGCTCACACGTGTTCAGCAACCTTCTACATGGTTTCTCGTAGTCGACGTTTGTTCATTCGTTCGTTTATTCGTTCGTTCGTTCGTTCGTTCGTGCGAGCGTGTGTTGTACACACGTGAATAGAAACGAGAAAGAAGGGAAAAAAAGGGTGAGAGAATAAGAAGAAGAAGAGAAAGAATGGAGATTGGGGATTGGGATGGGGATGAGGGGGAGGGAATGGGGAAAGCCATCGAAAGCAGAATAAAACAAAAAAAGAAAAAAGTATCTACCTTAGTCTGGTACTACATACACGTGAATCCGTGATTAAAGCCGGTGTCGCCGACGAACCCGCGGATTTCTAAATATATACGAAAGGGAGCTTGCACGCGAGAGCTTCCTGAGAGCTTCCAGTGGGTAACGCGACTGCTTACGGATAGGTCGGTTATCTTCCCTTTTTGCTATTATCTCGATTTTATTTTCTAAAGTATCTTCACCTTTTCTCTACTTTTCCTTTCCTATTTTTTCTCTAAATACAATGAAGAACAGAAAATATCTACTCTAGTTTGAAATAGTTAAGAATATAAACAGGTAACATTACTACAATCATTTCTGTCGGATCAAATACAAATTGTTTATTCTTGATCTCCAGAAAGAGGTGATTAAAAGATACGATTTCTTTGATAGTATTGAATAAGTGTAAGAATGCGTTAGTACCCAAGAAGTGACTCAAATCTGTATAAAAAAAAGGAAGATTAATATAAATATACAATATTAATATAATTTGATTATTCATTTATTTAAAATCGTATCGATGTTTGATAGATGAAAATTGTGTTCCTGTATTATACCAAACTACCATAAGTATTTTTATAGAGAGTGAATTTTCTCACGGTTAACCGTAACTTCTCTTCCGTGTTGTACTTCTTTCACCATAGCCTCAGGCAGACCGGAAGATCTCAAAACACGTAGATAGAAGTATAGTGATGGCTAAGAAAAAGAAAGAAAGGAAGAGGTGGTAATGGTGTTGGTTGTGTGGTTGCTGTTTTCTATCTGTCTCTTCGTTACTCGCGAACGGACAACGACTACGACAACTAGTTGTTAGACAAAGACAATGTTTTAATACACGAAGGATGAACGAAGCACGTGACATACGCGTTTGAACGTGTGTCGATGGTAGCGCCATGTTTGGTGATCTCTGCTATGGGGAGAGAGTACACACCAGACCGAGTCTACCACGATGAGTCTTCCTTCGGTCTCCAGTACCAAACCGATCGCCTTTCGATCATTCGTCTTAACCGATCTCTCGTTACTTCGTTCGTTCGGTCTTTCACTTTATCGATCTATCGATCATATCGATCATTCAAATTTTTCATCCTCACAATTAACAAAGTTTCCTCTCCTTCTTCTTCTTATTTGTTTAGCTGTCTCCCCTCTTTTATCTACGAAAATATCAGTTCGATTGATTTTTAATTGTAAGCAATGCAATGGATTCGGTGACTACGAGTACGTATGATTAGTTTATTTGTAAATCTAACTACAAGTTTTATTCCTTCTTTTTTATAGATTGAAAATTGTTCTCATTAGGATCGGTGAACGTTGTTTTCTTTGATAATACATTATCATTTTTTTAATGACAATTATAATACATATCTTAATATTATATATATATAATTAAGAAAACACATAAAAAACGTTAGGTATAACAATATTTACTTGTTATCGATAGTAAACGCCTATTGTTTCACGTTACAAAGAATATAAAGAGATTTTCGTGGATCTTTTGATAAGAACAAGATTGGATTAACCAACCCACTCCATTCTTCACCTAATTCTCCTACCCTTTTAGGTTTTCTTTACAAGACGAGAATTTAGTCTATCGTAAGATATCAAAAGATACCTAACTCGTAACTCAATCTCGATCGTGTTGGTCGACTTTGACATCTTCCACAAAATCATCATCTCCTCCTCCTTCTCTTCCTTCTCCTCCTCTTCAAGGTTTACTCTGAGTAATTTAAGTGCTACTACCTTGTCGTCCCATCACCAAAGCAATTTAGAATCCGTATTCCGTTTCAAGATATACGAGGATCCCCTCCTCTATTCGTCTTTATTTACAACCGATCGAACACACTGACATCCATTGCCGATCTTTCTCTCGTGATCGCAATTTCTCTTCCTAGGAGAATGGATTATTAAAATGGAAAGTTTTTACTACCTCTCGATCACTCTACCAGAATCACGCGATCAAACTATATGTGATACTTATTTTATTGTTCATTTTTAATATACTCAACAGGCTATCATTTTTATTAACGTGTAAAAATGAGATTATTCTAAAAAAAACATTAATCGATAAGTTTTTTTCTGGTATTACTTGTTTATGGAATCTTAGCTGTATTAAGATCATATATATTAGTTTATTAACAAGTTATTGAAATTTTTTAGATCGTCAGAGGACTAACGACTCTGAAGAGATGCAACGGTGTCCATATCTCCACGAGATGAAAGAGCGTTTGCTCTCACAACCGACACCGACAGATAGTTTAGACATGGAAAGACTCGATGGTGGTACTCCTGTTAAGGAGGCGAATCTCCACAACGATTATCCCGCACACACCAACCCTGGTGTTATACCAGATCCACCGGAAATGCCTCCGGAATCGTTGATCGGTACCGTTGTTAAGGTACGTCATTATTCTTTATTTTTAATTTAAATGATTAATTAAAAACAACAATTTGGTAATCGATTAAATAAAATATTGTCCGATCATGTTATTTAATATTTTAGCTTAACTCAGATGGTTACGGATCTCACACATCGCCAGCTCACGCGAGGCAACCCTTGGTCCCACAAAATGCAAACAATCAACCCCTTTGCCTCACCCCAACGCACGTAGGACCGACGAATGGCATGTTGCCAAAGAACGCTAAGTGAGTAAAATGACTGTTTCTACGAATATACCCTACGAGTATATATATATAATACATAGTTTGGTGTCGAGGAGATTCTTCACGTAGAACTAACTACACTGACAAAGAAACGTCCCTTTCGTTAAATGACGATTAACTCAAAAATCTTATCTTCATAATCTGTTTTAAAATTTGTCTATCTTTTTCCTTTAACGCAATACTTTTCGATGGAAATATTTACAGATCCTAATCGTTGAATGCGAGTTTCTTTTCAGTGTACATCAGTAATATCGTTTATCAATCTCTAGGATCGAAGTTTATGGAATATTTGAGAGATACGACGTTTACGAAGGAAGAAAGATAATTCTTCGATACGTTAACAGACGATAGAAGAACGTTCTTTCTTTTCTTTCTTTTTTTTTTCGTTTTTAACAAGGGAGTATATAAACAAGTTAAACTGGTATGAGGTGTTTCAAAAAGATATATTACTTACAACTAGCCACACATGGTAACATGGTAACTAACTATCGAAATTCAAGAGCATTTTATCGCTATCACACCGAAGAAGTTTCTGGTACACCCATGGGATAACACTCGAAATAGCTAGGCTAACTTCCTTAAGCCAGTCGTGCGTTTTACGATCTCCACCGTACATACAAGTTTAAAGCCTTCCCCCGTTACGGTTTTAGTAACACGCTAATTATAGACTTACGACTAGTCTCGAATTTTGCGATCTAAAGGGTGTTCCCTTTTATTCGAGATAACTGGTCGATATTATTTACGATTTTGAACAAACTCCAAATGATTGCATAGATATATGAACATATGTTGTATATTATAATACAGTACGCGTGTAAGTACTTGATATGCTTTTTAATCCATCATAGAAGTAATTTATTTTTTAATTTAATACATTGTTATAAGAAAAACAAAAAAAATAATTAATTTCTTATTTGTCGGGGCTCAGAACATTTCAATTCACCCTCGTATATAAATATTATAACATTAATCCCCTATATATTATAAAATAATACTTTAATCTATGATAATGTGATAGACATTTAAAATAATATTGAAATATTCAATATAAAAAAAAATATACATAGAAATATTTGATGGATAATCATAATATATGCATATCAAATAATTCATAATTAGTTATCGATTCGTTGTTGGATTAATCCGTAGGATAAAATCATGTATCTATAAATACTGTCGTGTGTGTGTGTGCATGTGTGTGGGGTTACGTAAATAGAGGTACGATTTCACGCTCGATAGTTGAAGTCGAATGGTGTAGTTTATCGAGATCATCGGACGTGTTGTAATACCGCAAGGACGATCTCCAACTTGGATTTATTAACGTTCGATCTTCAACTTGTTGTCCTTAATTAATACTTGATTTATACAAAATAAGAATAGGTCATAATTATTCCCTCGTTACAATTTCTTTTTCTTGTTATCCTTTTTTTTTGATGGGGAGCGATAGGGAGGACGGGGTCATTTAATTACATCGACGATATAATTTCTAATGTTTTTTTTTTTCCCGAGGTATAATCTATATGGACTATCGAGTATCCTTAGAATAATCCATGAAAACTCGAAGGTCCATGTGAAAATCAATTACATCTATCGTTGTCGTTGTCGTCTTTAATCTCGCGCGACCATGATCGTCGTCTTCATAGTCGTCGTATTTAAATACTTCCGCTAACATATAACGAGAAAATGTATGTCAAGTTTTGTAGGAAATTTTGTAAGGACGACGACGACGACGATGACGTTGAAGTGAAAGATTCACGCTCGTTAAAGATGTACTACTGGGGATTTTTATCTTATCCCTTGTTTTTAAAAAATTTCTTTTTTTTCTTCTTCTTCTTTTTTATCATATTTTTTTTATATCTTTTCTCTCTCTTTCTCTATTTTTCTATATCTCTCATCTTTCTAGCGAGATATTCAACGAAGGTGTTAAAAGGCTTCCCGCTTAAAAGCTAGAACAGTTTGTAAAACGAAGGAAAATACAAAAAATTGGTGAAAGAGAAAGATTAAAAAGAGAGAACGAAAATCTTGTCTATTTTTTTTTCGGGTATAATATTTATAGTATTATTATATTTTTTTCCGTGTGTGCATATTTTTATTTTATTTTTTGTTTTCAATGACCTCTCCCAGTGGGACCGGGAGCTTAGTTCTAGAGGCACGGAATCGTGGCAGCACTGCGAGCGACAGTCGAAATCAATACTCGTAGTGCGTGAGCCTTGTCTCTCTCTCTCTCTCTCTCTCTTTCACACACACACACACACACACACACATACTCACTCACTCTCTTTCGCAATCCTTGAAACGCGATATTACGAGGGATATAGAAAAATGTTTTTACATACGTGTATATACTATACGAGATAGTTTATACTCCACAAACTAGATTACCACTATATGACTACGATTACATGACTGTTACATTGTAATTACTCATGACAGTGATATAAATATATCCGTCATTGGTTGCATAATACGGAAAAGCTGATAACTACGCGGTCTTTGATTTCCGATGGATGCCAAGATCCCCATATTGATATTTCTTCTCTCTCTCTTTCACCCCTCTAAAGTCATCCCCATTTAAAGGTGGTGCTCACGATAGGAAAAAGAAAAAAGAGGTATGTTGGAATAGGAAAAAGAGTGAGTAACCTTTGACTATGGGGTGAAGGAGGATGAGGATGGGGATGGAGATGTAAAGGAATCTCGTTAAATCGATGTTTGAGGTTCTAAGGATATCAAATATCAGTCAGTATGGAGGGATGATATCCGATGATGAAACGATCGCAAATGGAATCGGGTCGAGGCTTGCATTCGAACGGGTCGCAACGATAAGAATTTTGTACGAGGGTAAGGTCAGTCACCTCGGTGGAGCACAGCGTTATCGAGCGGGTCAGTGGGTCGCAGAAACATGGAACGGTTACCCCCTTTACCTCTTAACGCCCACCTTCCTCCAACCCCACCCCCACTCCTAGTTACTCTCTACTCGAATTCACCGCCTCATCCTGGTTCCTACCTAACGGCAGCACCCTCTCTCTCTCTCTCTCTCTTTGAAACCATTTCGCGAATAAGGAAGAAAGAAAGAGAGAGAGATTTTTCCATGATAGGAAGAGAAGAAGAAGAAGAAGAAGAAGAAGAAGAAGAAGAAGAAGAAGAAAAAGGAGGATAACGAATAACCGAATCGACTCTTAGGGGATGGTTGCTCGGAGTTATCGGAAGAAGTTTTTTTCAAGAAATCCCACGCGAGAACTCGTTAAAGGAAGATATAAAAGATGAAATCGAAGTAACTTTGGCTAATACTTTTCCCACTTTCTTTATACTTTCTTCTTTTCTACCCCTCTCAATTCTTTCTTTACTATCCACTTTGCTTTTTAAGTTACAATTTTATTACATAGTTCAAACGTGAATGATAAATCAGTCAGAGGATTGAGTCGGGTTAGAGAGAGCTCGTATAAGAATAATATTATCGTATCGATGAATTTTTCTTCTTATTTATTTAATTGAAATAAAACTGAAAGCTTTACAAAAGGGGCTGATAGGGAGCGAGGGGAAGTTGGGGGGAAGGGGATTAAGATAGAACGTAAAGGTAATATGAATTCTTGAACGCAATCTCGCATCAATTCCGCATCTCATCCTGAGAAGAACGAAACGGGTCTATCTTATTCTTTCTGTCACGTATTTGCGTCAGTAGGCCGGATACATAGAAAGAAACAGAATGAGTGAGAGAGAAAAAGATAGACGCAACGCGTAGGTGAACATAGAGAAAAAAAAGGGGGGCGGAAAGTGTGTACGATGTCGTTGAAATCTCAATGCGACATTCATCGGGACAAAGAACGCGGTGTACCTCCGGAGATATTCCGAGCGTGGTTGAAAGAAGAAGAAGAAGAAGAAGAGAAAAGTAGAGAATAGGATGGGAAGAAAGAACGAACGAAAGAGAGTAAGAGGAAGAGATAAAGAGGGTAGGTTGGTGGATTTCTCGATGGAGACCAACGGGATTCACGCGGAAAGGCAAGGGGTGGAAAGGAGGTAGAAAAGGGGTTGGGGAAGGTGTCGTCGTCATCGTCGTCGTCGTCGTAGTCGTAGTCGTTCGAACGTTGCCGTCATCGTCGTCGTTGTAGTCAACTCTCTCTCTCTCTCTCTCTTTTACTCTTTTTCCCTAACTATCTATATAGAACGAAAGCTCACTCGTAGCTAGTGCGCTTGTGCAAGAAGCTCAAGTCTGCCCGGGAAGAGACCTCCCGGCTAGCCTCAGTCTCTAGGATGCTGGGGGCGGCGATCGTGATTCTACCCCCATTTCATCGTGTTCTGATAACATAGAGTCTGTCTCACTTGCTCGTTCACTCACTCACTCACTCACTCACTCACTCACATTCTCTTTCTCTTACTCTTACTCTCTATCTATCTCCTTTTCTTCGTCGTTCTATCCTCGCGCATTCGCTTGACTTTATCCCTATATTCTCTTCTACTTCTTCTCACTCTTTTTATTTCCATCCCCTCCGTGTATATCCTCTCTCCTCTCTCTCTTTTTACTTCCAATTCTGTGCCCCCTTGCGTGTTCTATCCCTTCTCTGTGTCTACGCTTCACACCCTTTTCCTCCGCCGAAGTCTGGGTGCAGTCACCGCGAGTACCTTCAACTAACCACCTCCAGCAGGTGAGCCTTCTTCGTTCACGTCGTTCGTATCTCCGTTCGTTTACATACATTCTATCTTCTACACTATTTAACGTGACAGAGATAGAAATTGAGAACAAGAATAAGAGAATAAGAGAATACGAGAAAGAAAGAGAGAGAGGAAGTGTGTATTCTTGCGTTCTCGTTGTTCATTGTCATCTTCGTCGTCGTTTTCGTCGTCATCATCGGTATCATCATCATCATCATCATCTTCATAATCATCATTGTCATCGTCATCATCGTCATCATCGTCGTTGTCGTTGTCGATCATTCGAGCGAGAGAGTGTACTTGATTCTTCCAGGTTGTTGAGAGAGGTTCGGTCGTGCGCACGGGATTTTCCATTAGCTCGTTCGACCAAGTGCGCGGGATCAGAGACACTTTCGTGATAGTCCTTTCTCTTTCGTTAACCGATCCTCTCTCTCTCACTCTCTCTCTTATTCTCTTATAACTTTCCATTTTTTTTTGTCACCAACCCGTTAGTTTAGCCCTCATCATCATCATGGTCGAAGAGAAGACGATTCGCTGCCAAGCTACCTACAAATCCCTCTTTCTATGCACCCTCCCATAGAAGGAGAGAGAGAGAGAGAGAGAGACGCGTCCCTGTGTGCGCGAAAGGGTTTGCTCGGGAGTATCTCTCGTACCTTTCAGCCTCTCGCAACGCGTCTCTCGTCTCTCACGAGTTTTTCTCCAACCGCAAAATTATTTATTTTCTTTCTTTATCCTACTCCGTCCACCTTGTTTAATCTCCCCCTTCTTTTTCCCTACCAATCGATCTGAACAATCTATCCCCCTTAACCACCATAATAATTCATTTGCAAAAAACTCACTATCTTTTCCTATCCTCCTCGTTTAATTGAATTATTTTTATTTATTTCATTAATAATATATTATTTATCGTTATCGTAATATGTCCTCTCACACAATTCGATACTTTTAATAATCGAGGCGTTCACCAAAATGGCGGCCTAATTCTTCTCGATCGTTCGTAGAATCCAACCTCTCGTATACCCCGATTCTTTTCATTTCTTCCCTGCTCCTCTTTCATTTCTCTTTTTCTCTCTATTTTTCTTTTCATAAATTATACATTTTATTTATTTATTTAATCGTTCCCATCGCATTTCATTGATCATATTTATTGTCTTTGAAACGAACGAAGAAACGCACGAACGTATTATTTAAAGATCGTTAGAGATCCGCGAGTAAGAGAGAAGAGGGCATTCACTATGGACGGTGGTGGAGACTGTAAAGTCGCTACCGTGGAGGTAGAAGCGGCAGCCGCGGGTGACAACACGGCAACGCTTCCGGTCACGAGGCCTCTAAATCCGCAAAATTCGCCGCCTAACGCGCAGGACAACGCCGAGAAGAACAACGCTGCGAATAAAGAAATGGAGCTGAAGAACGTACGATCTACGCCAGCGAAAAAGTAAGGAATATTTTCCGGAAAAATCGTGAATGGAGGGGGGAGTGGGAAGGGGTGCCAAAAAAAAATTGGGCCGCAGGGGAATAGAGGGAGAGAGGGGAGAAGGAGAGAATATTAAAAAACCGGGGGATAACGTTTACGAATGTTGCGATTAGATCGTACCAATTAAACTTGTTTAAATCCTTTAGAATTAAATTAGAAATAAAGTTTGGATTTTAGTTTAATATTTTTTTTTTACAAATGCTACAATACGAATTAAAATGCAATTAAATTTAATTGTTAGTCGCATTGTTGCACGATACAAAAGAAAAAAGGGGGGGAGGGAAGAATACGGGAGAGATAATTGACGTACAATTGGAAATATTTATCTTATTGAAAGAATAAGAATCGGAGATAAAGAATCTGAACATAAAGAGACATGCATGTTTGCTGCTAAAGAATCTTCTGGTTTTATCCGGTGTATTCTATTTATGACGTACTTAGTTAGCTCGTACGGAATGTATGTAGTATACTTGCCCATACATCGTTGACGTACAACAACGCGCGTACGTGTACGACATAACGGAGAACGTGGACCTAACGCATACATTATAACATACCGAGAAGGAGTATGCTCTCGTGCACGTAGAAGGAACCACCCTACCTCGAGGGAAACAACCGACCGAGCGTGACAAAGGAGATAGAGAGAGAGAGAGAAAAAAAAGGAAGATACCCTAAAGTAGGAGGAGAGTTGTCGGAATACTGAAACGGATTTATGTCATGAAAATAAGAAAAATATGGTCAGATCTAAATCGAAATGTTAAAAAACGTTTTCGCGAAGACAAGAATTTGGTCTTTTAATAATTATTTTTAAGTATGGTTATGATAATTGTAAGTAGAGCATGTTCTCTCTCTCTCTATTTTTCTCTCTTTTTTTTTGTACTTTTCTCAGCGACTGTACGTAGCAGAGAATTCGTTTGGAATTTTACCGAGTCGGGTTTCTCGGTAGATGTTAGGAAAACGAAGCAACGGGTTTCTCTCTCTGTCTCTTTCTTTCTATATATATATTTTTTTTTCTTTTTCGCTAACTTTCGTTATCTTTCTCTTTCTCTCGCATTAAACGAGAATCCGAAAGTATTTTATCTCGTCACATATGTAGATCGGGTGGCACAACACGAGCGTGACACTCGTGTTAAGCATGTACGCTTTCTGCGGCAGAGGGAATGGCTTCTCGAATTACTCGTAAGTCGCAATAGCATTAACATGGTTCTACCAAGCTTAGCTTCTATCTCATTCGTCAGTCTAGACGCGTTCCACGAAACGACGAGTTCGCGTTTTAGGTCTACTCGCAACGTCGATTCTTATCGTCTCGTTTAATTATTATTTTGTTTTTTCTCTTCATCATCATATCAGTCTAACAAAAAAGAAAATAAAAACGCGTATATTTTCAACTACGACGCTTTGTTGCAAGCGTTCGCATATTTAAGAAAGGATTTAACGAACAGAAAGAAAGAAAGGAAGAAGAAGTGGAGGAAGGAGGAAGGGACAAGGAGGACTTACGAAGGGTTTGAATTTCGCTTTGGTGATGCTTTCGGATTAAAACGTACAAAAAAGAAAAAAAAAAAGTCGTTGAAAGAAAAAGGACGAGAGAAATCGTGAGGAGGTCGTTGATATTCAAAGAATTGAAAGAACGAGTGTGAGAAAGAGAGCGAGAGAGAAAGAGAGAGAAAAGGGGGTAGAAAATGACGATCGAAGGGTAGAAATTTTGCGAGGGACAAAGATACAGGGCGAGGGTGAGTCGAGAGGACCGGAGGGAGAGAATGAGAAAGAGAGAGAGAGAGAGAGAGAGAGAGAGAGAGAGAGAGAGAGAGGAGAACCAGGAGCTGAAAGTAGGTACTTCGAAATATCGACCGGCTGCCTGGACCACTCCGAGTCCGTACTATACACCACTGTTTCCACTTCCTAGCGTTTTCCTCGTTCACGAGTGGTAAAAAGGCTGTGTACTGCTGCTGCTGCTGCTACTGCTGTTGCTCATCGAGATATCCACTGTCTTTTTAAGTTTTTCCTTTTCTTTTTTTTTTCACAGGAACAAACGACAAAACGATATTAAAAGTTTCTTAACAACGTATCGATTATGAATATTTCTTCTTCGTATTTAATTTCCATGAAATAATTGTGAAAGAATAGTATTTGTTAGCATTAAAAAAATAAGCAAAATAAAATAAGGATATTTTTATAACAGATGGGATGATTTTTACGTAACAACATTAGATTATCGATGAAAGTCTTAAAAGAGATTCTCGACGCACGTATATATAATATTTTTTTTTTACATTCGACACGTCTCGTTAAAAAATATAAAAGAAATAGAATAAAGCTCGTACTAAAGGTTAATGCTTTTATTAATACGTGACACGCCTGTGCACTTTAAAAGAAGTCTTCTGTATTCTTATATCTATTGCGATAGCCATCGAGTAAAAAGTGTCTGTGTCGAGTGTACGAGCTCGTGCGGAACACAATAAGGTCTACGCCTCAACCCCTGAAATGCCACGGGGACAAAGGGTGGTTAAGCCCTTCTCTGGTCGAAGATGCACACCATACGACGACGAGACTTTGCGGCCTTAAGTAGACGCGTCGAAAGTACGTTGCAGTTGTACTTGCGACGATTATATCGATAAACGGATTTTTCAGAAAAAAGAACAAAAAGGGATTTTTTTATCGCGAGAGAAAAGTGAAAGAAACTGTATAAGAAGACTAGTTTTTTTTTGTATTACTCGAACTAGGAGATACGAGGATAAATAAAATTCATATTTTTTAAACGTGTGACCAAACAAATAACAGTGGAAGTGTCGTATCATTTTTGTTATCATTGGATTTTTTTTTATAAACGTGACCGAAGATTTAACGTTCAATCATGGAGGTAGAAATTGTTCCATTGGTAGAAAACAACACAGGTAATGGGACAAATTCGGTGCAGGCAGTTAACAGTAGAATCCAGATGGTCAAGAAAAAACGGTAATGTAATGTTTATTTTTTTTTTCATAAGCGATATAAACGAAATATTATATAAGGTGTTATCAGGTTGTAAACACGGTGATACGCAATAAGGGTGTCTCTTTTCCTTTATTTAGAAAATCTAATTTTACACACACTGTAGGTGAGGTGGTGGTGTTCGATCAGAGGAAGCTTTATCCTAGACGCTGAGATTATTTTTTTACTTCTTCTTTTTATTATTTTTTCTTTTTCTTCCGAGAGTTCGTGCACCCATGTATATTTAGTTCCATCGAATTATTTCTTATCTTAAATTATTCTAATTGAATCATTTTATTTTTCGTGCTTCAGAACGTCGCTGTTCATCATCATGAGCTTCATCTATGCGAAGTTATTGGTCGTTGTGTGTATCGCTTACGTCATAAGCGAAGTTGTAACACACAAATTGCCGCTATACTATTACGAAGGTTTTTTCACGTATTTGTATGGTGCAAGCATATTATTCCTTCTCTACGTATTCTGCTTCCTTCTGCAAGAAAGCGCCTGCTGTGCGCGTGGCAGTGATACACCGCCACCACCACCGAGGCCACAAAAACCACCCAAGGAGCAAAAGGATAAGAAGGACAAGAAGGATAAGGAACAAAAAGCTGCTAAAAACAAGAAAGATTTTCAGGTTAATTTTATTTTCTATTGTAACCGATTATAAGGACGACATTTCTAAAGATTCGCGCCTATCGAATTAATTACTCGCTATTTTTTCACCCCTTTTTTTTCGCGAGGAATAGAAAGAGATAGAAATTGAAAGGAAGAGAGAGAAAGAGAGAGAGAGAGAGAGAGGGATAAAGAGACCAAGACTCCTTTTAACGAGCTTGCCTATTTATCTTCGTACGTACACCAAGAAGAGTGCCGTTCTTTTTTTCCTTTTCTTCTTTTTTTCTTCCTTCTTCTCTCTTAGTTAGCCAAGAACCTACGTATTTTAATATTCATAAACTCTTTTGTTTTAATGCGAAACGTCTCGCGAGGAGATTTGATATTTATAGCACTAGGCGTTCTATTTTTCTTTTTACCTAACAACCGATCCTATACCTATCCTCCTTATACACGTGTATGTATAATAAATTTGATCGTTTTGCATTCGTATTTCTAAACCTTTGATAGTAGAGTCATTTATTTGATTATATTTTTAAACGTCAAGGATCAAGATGAAACGTGCGATAGGTTTGGAAAGTTGTATGGGAAGTTTTTATCGAGATTGGACGTAATTGAATTGCACTCGTGCCAAAGAGGGACTCCTGTTATACGTGTGTGTCTCTCTATCTCTTTTCTGTTTTTTGTATATTTTCTCTCTGTGTGTACTTATCAGTATTTTTGTTTCGTTAGTTCTTTGGTCTTATCGTTTATCATCTGGATAACTCAATCAATCTTATTCTCGAAAAAGAATTGCTCTCTGACTTGGGAAATTTATCGGCAGGATGCTGCAGACGTGGAAGCTGGCGTTGCAACGCGTGCTTTACGAAAACGTAAAACTTCACAGAACGATCACAGTCATGGAAGTTTTTTCTTACGAATCGGTGCCATAGGTAAAAAGAAAAAAAACAAAAAGACATTATGTTGATTAGATTTTTATCGATGAATTTTATTTTATTCCTTTCTGCGCATTTAATTAGCATTCGGTTTGGGTACGATGATTTACAACGGATTGGAATTCGGAGCATTTTTCGAAGTACCACCAACCTCGCCTTGTTATCAAATACTTCAGGGTGTTAATCCAGTTCTACAAATGATTTTCACGTTCATGCAGATGTACTTCATCTTTATGAACTCCAGGGTAAGCCGACAAACAGATTTATATCTTTAACGATTTTTTTCTGACCAATTGAATACGTTTGATTTTTCTTTTACTTCCTAATCAGTTGAATATTCATCGATTCAAAGTAATTGCGCGGTTCGGTTTGATGCACGTGGTAGCGACGAATCTTTGCGTTTGGATTCGTACTTTGGTACTTGAGAGTCTTAAAGAGATAACGCAATATCATCAACGATTGGGACAAGAGGAAGCTGGAATTTTAGGTATTTTAATATATTTCTCTTCCTATCAAATTGAAAATGAATAAATAACAGATTTTACATCGTACTGTCGTGTACGTTTTTCTTCTTTTTTTTTTTATCATAGAGAGTATCAAACAGCATTCTTTAAGAAACGCTGGAGCAATCTTAGGTACGCAGCCTAGGGATATGGCCCAGTTACGAGAATCACCATTGCATTCTTTTGTAAAAACAACGTCGGTAGCTTCAACCTTGATACCGACAACAGCAGAATCTCTTACTCGTGCTATGAGAACCACTGTCAAAGCAATCCCAAGAGTAGCGCATACTTTATCTACAGCAGCTTCAACGGCCTTCATGACATCACCTAGTACAACACAGAGTACAACCACTACTACAACCACTACGTTCTTGCCCAATTTGACGACTACAGCTGCTACCACGTTATCCACTTTGTTGACCACTCTGACTACAAGGAGCACTACTACAGAAAAAACTACCACCCCGAGTACTACGCCATCAACTACAACACCTACGACCACTACTACCACTACAACAACTACCATAACTCCTGCTTCAATTTTATCAAACGCTTTCGGTGATTTCTTTGATTCCTTTCAAGCTGATACTAAAGATCAGGTAAATTAGATCAATTCATTATAAACAAAACGAAAATATCGATATTAGTATAATATTTAAATATAAATGATTCGTTTAAATCTCGTGTTAAGGTACATGAAGTATTTTACGTGAACAACGCGACTAATAGCAGCGATTACTGGGGCCAGAATCTTGGCTTTTATGCAGAAGCTTTGACGGAGGATGGTACGATAACAAACTCATGTGGTCGCGTCAACATCATGGGCACTATCGTCCAAGACGCAGCACCCTACTTGTTCCCCTTCATTATCGAGTATAGCCTGATCGGTGCGGCTGTGATATACGTCATGTGGAAACACATTGGTAGACACCCACGTTGGCCTCATCAAGCGGAAGCTGATCTCGAGCGTCGTCTGGAAGTCATGCTCTCGAGAAGGGCGGTCGCCCTAGCTCATGCAGGTAATCGATTATAATTTATTCCAAGCCTTCTTCTTCTTCTTCTTTTTCTTTTTTTTTTTACTACTTCTCGTCGAAGATAGCCGAGCTCGTAATAACGAGATCGACGTCTCTCAGTCGAGGATGCTTTTAAACATGAAAAAAAACAAACACGAATATGTAGGACACGCCAGAGTGGACTGCGTCGGAGCAAGTAAGGGTCTCTTCTTTGGTCTGCTGCTGCTGGTGGGTTCATTGATCTGTCTGATACTCTTCTTCGTGCTGATCCATCACTCGGAACTTGGATTATTGGCGATTTACCTAGCTGACGTTTCACATTGCGTATTGATGGCACTCTCTATCGTCGCTATAATCGTTGGTTTCATACGCGTACAAAGTCTCAAGTTCAAGGCCGAAGAACAAAGCGATTTGAACGACATTTTATTACGCGTCTCGGCATTTGGATTATTCGTATACGCGGTATTCAGCGTAATCGCTGGTTCATTGGCAGCGTTCACCCACGAACCAAATCTTTTGGTTATGGTTACCGGTCTTCTATCGGTATCCCAAGTCGTCTTACAAATGCTATTCATCGCGGATGTCTCTCGTAGGCGAGTACATTTACCCGAACACGATCGCAGCAAACCAGGCCGTCAAGTGGTAACATTCCTTCTAATCTGCAACGTCACCATGTGGGTCATTTATACTTTTGAGATGCAAAAGGTCATCGCTAATCCAGTACAATTGGATTTCTATGGATTCCTCGCTTGGGCCATCGTACAGAGAGTCACCCTACCTCTCTGCATCTTCCACAGGTTCCACAGCGCTGTTACGCTCGCCGAAATCTGGAAGACCAGTTACAAGGCACGCCTCGAGTAGGACAACGAGGAATATCAATTTGTTGGATATGTTTTTCGATATCGGTCAGAGGAAGAAGAAAGAGAGAGGGCTAGAGAATATCTGGAAATGTATTGGTAAATTGATAAATGATAAAAAGAGAGAGAAAGAGAGAGAGAGAGAGAGAACAATTGTAAGAGAAAGTAAAAGAGGGAATAACTTTAAACATCTCTCTTTCTACCTTTCTCTTTTTTCTTTTTCGAAACGAGAACGTTGGATTATCCTTCGATCGAAATTATCCCTAAACTTGTCGAAGCTTACTAAGCTTAGCATGATCAAAATGCGCGTACCTTTGTGACTCGAATTAAGGCTCGTTCCAATTGGAACTCTTACTTTCCTCTTCTTTATATTTATCTTTTTTCAACTATTACTTATTTGTACTCTTCCTTACTTTGAACGTAACTCATCCACGGAAGAAGAGGAAGAAGAAACTTCTTCGATCGAGTAAGTAACAACGAATGTGAAAAGAGTTTTATTCGAAGACGATTCGGGGAAAAGAAATAACATGCTCTCGTACACACAGAAAATAACAAATATTGGGATACGAAGGAACAAAATGAAACGTTCGTATAGATTGTGTTTTTTTTTTTTTTAATTTTTTTGTCTTCTTTTCTTTACTTCCAAAGAGCGAAGGAATATTGAAAAAAAGGGGAACAAGAAAAAAAATAAGAAACAATGATTGAAGATCACGGCGAAAATGAATTGGCCGAATTGAATTGACTTAAGATGACAACTAATGAGAATAAATAATTCCCTGTTTTTAATCGCGTTTATCACTTTTAACGATCTCTACATACTGCCGCCAAATTTTCTACTTTTATATATATATATTATATATGTACCTTCGTCATTCTCAGCACCAATGCCACTGATACCACCACTACCATTACCAATACTACTACTACTACTACTACTAAACTAGTAGTGCTATTACTACTACCACCAATACCACCAATCAAAGCCCGTCATGCATCGAGATTATAATAGAACAACATGGATATATAACTTTTAATATACTAATTATATACCAATTATATATAAATATATATAACTTTTAATCTCACAATTTTTAAAATATCATTCGTAATATTCAGTCAAAATCGAAGCCGCTCTGTGATATAAAAATGACCTCTTTTTAATAATTTTCTTTTTCTTTTTATTTTGTTTTATTTTATCTTTCATAGGGTGTATAACTTTAATTTTAAAAATGCTCCTTGCAAAATTAATCTTTCGAAAGTATTCGAAACGATGCACCGGACTTTGTGAAAAAGATGAAGAAAAGAAAAATAATAAATAAATAAATAAAAGAAAAATTTCATTAGATGAAATTAGTTGTAAAAGTAGTTAAACGAAGAGGTGTGGGTGGGAGGTAAACAAACTCGATGCAGGAATAGGGTCATTTGAAATGTTGCATATTATGTTGGGAAAAAAAATAAAATTAAATTAAATCTTTTTTGAAAGAGAAACAAAGGGCAAAAAAAAGAAGAAGAAGAAGAAGGAGAAGAAGAAAGTAAATATAAATAATACTTTCAGTTTTATATAAATAAGAAAAAAGAAAATGAAATTATTTTTTATTTTTCTTCACAGTCGGATCAAAATTGCCGGCTAAAGAGATTTTTTTTGTTACTTCTTCTCTCTTTATTTTATTTATTATAATTAATTATTTATTTATTTATTTATTTATTTCATTTGTTTTGTATGAAAGTTATACTACGGGAAGGATATTTTCTTGAGTGGCTCATTATAAATACATTGAGAACAAATAATAATGAAAGAATAATTAAAGCCAAAATGTAAACCGATGACGATTCGTTGCGTGCCGCGGAGTACAAACGACAAATTATTTCTAAGAATTCGTTTTAGAATCTTTTATCGAAGAGAAAGAGAGAAAGAGAGGGGGAGAAAAAAAGAGAGAGGGAGAAGAAAAAAATGAAGAGAAAAATGACGAAAGATAAATTAAAAGAAAATAAAAAGGGAACGAAATAATAATAATAATAATATAATAATTATAATAATAATAACTATAATAATAATTATAATAATAATAATAATAATAATAAAGATTTAAAAAATAATAATAAAAAAAAAAGAAAGAAAGAAATATTTCGAACACGTTCACCCTTTTTAAAGTGGCTCCATTTTAACAACACTCGTACGTATTTGCAATGCACCCTGCATTAGTTAAACGATTCGAGACGTTTTAGAACGATCGGATTTAGAGATTTAAAGATTTACGAAAATGGTGTAAAGAAAAAGAGAGAGAGAGAGAGAGAAAAAAAAAGTGGAGAATAGTTGTTGTCTATCTTTAAAAAAAAAATGAAAAGGAAGAAACGAAAAAATTAGTAAAAGAATGTAAAGAATAAAATAAGAGAAAGGATAAAGAGATGAGAAAAAAAATAAAAAAAAAAGGAAGAATGCAAATGGAAGGATAATTGGGATGACAGTTGAAAGAATATTTTTGTTGCAATCTAATGGGCAAATGACCTGACGAATATTAAATATCACGCATAGAAAATATATATAAGAACGAGGTGAAAACGATTATCGTGTATTAACGACGTGATAAATCGTTAAGAGATTTTAATGCATGCGTAGGACGCATGCAATGGTACGACGAATGCGTCGCAACGATTGTAAGTAAATTTTTCAGAAAGAAAAGAAGAAAGAAAGAGAGAGAATGATTAAAAGAAAGAACGAAAAATGGCAGATATGGGAAAGATTAGATAAATAGAGATCGTATAAACGGGTAGATGTATATTCGCGACACATACACACTCACCAAGAAATAAAATAGAACATTATAATTGTCTTCATTGATTAGTATTTAAGCCTACCACGGCGAGATGTCGACCATTCGCATTTACTATAAATATATCGTACGTAGAACGTTTGAAACAGACAAAAAAAACGATATATATTAATATATATCATACATAAAAAAGAAAAAAAATACCATACAAATAACTTGTTTATCGCATAGTAATAATTTCGTCGATCCGTCTAAACTCCTGTGTGAACAAATCACCACGAACCTTGAACTTTTTCAATTTACAACTCTTAAAACCTTTGATCACCTTCCTCTCCCCTTATCCTCTTATCACCCTGTCCACTTGTCACCCTGTCCTACCATCATACTCCTTGTCCTGTAGAAAAAAAAGAATCCAGTTATTCCGCAATGGAAGTATGTACCTAGCTTACGAGTTCTAAACCATTTTTAATTATTATTATTATAATTATTATTATTAGGCATATAGAAAGAAAGTGAAAATGATTGTAATAGAGGATATGAATTATTGTACGTATGTGAAATTGCGTGAAAGTAAAAATGAAAAAGAGAAAGAGAGAGAGATAAACGTTATTAGATTCACCGGTAATCACCACGAAAATGATCGATTATACAGATTTAATTATACATATATAATATATACATAAGGCTTGTAATCCGGATGAAAAAAAAAAACATTATATTAATGAAAAGGAAAAAGAAAAAAAAACACGATAATACGATATATTATATATATAAATAAATATATATATATATGAATGAGAATTAAAAGAAGAATATTAATAATAAATCGATTTTGTCAATCGATTGGCAGCGATGCTTGACCAGCCGAGAAAAGTGATGATGTGCGATATGTAAATAGTATCTAATAATGTTCAATAAGATTATCGTTCGTCTTACAATTAAATTAGTGTTTATGTGTATGTGTGTGTGTGTGTGTGAGAGAGAGAGAAAAAGAGAGTGCTCAGATGAGTAACGAAGTACTCGAGTTTCTTCGTAATTCGTATTTCTCTCAACAACGTTGTATCGCGTTTCACTTAATATGATCTTGTCGATATTAGAAGGGTGGATATATATATTCTTTCGAGAAGAAATCTTACGAGTGTTTAAAGAGAAATTCGAAACGAAGGAAGTAAAGAAGAAAAGAAGGTAGGAAGGTAGGAAGGAAGGAAGGAAAGAATGGATGAATGAACGGATTAATCTGGTAAATGAAATATATTCTCCTCGAGAGCACGTTTAAACCTCTTCCTTAGCATATTTTGGCGTTCAAGTAATCGTCTCGAGTGATAACAACAACAATAATAATCGATAGAGTGGAAATTTTCAGAAAATAACAAAAAAATAATATAAAATAAAATATAATAAAAACGAGAGATAACAGAATATTACGAATATGCAAATGAAAATATATTTGCGGCATTCACATTTTGAATTGCATCGCGGATGATTAATAAACGAGGCACTGCCACACCGGACCAACAAAGCCCAAAAATAACAAAACAAAAGAAAAATAAAAAGAAATAAAGACAAAAGAGATAATGACATATGGAACCGAGTGGGGAAGAAAATACGAGGGGGAAAAAAAAGAGAAAAACCTTTCAAATGAACGAAGGGTTGGGAAAATAAACTCGTATAAAGAGAAAATAATTAAATAAATAATTCAACACAAAGCGTATGAGAAGAAGATATGAAAAGAATAAAAAAAAAAAAAGAAGGTTGAGTTTTACTGCACAAATATGAAAATTCGTTTAACCCCGTTAGCGAAATAAATTGCAACGGGAAAGAGAGAAAGAGAGAGAGAGAGAGAGAGAGAGTTAAATGTACGAGCGTGTGAGAAAAAGAGAAAGAAAGGAGGAAAAAAAATGTGTGATTTTCGAGAACGACTTTTAATTACAAAATCGCTACGCTCGATTCATTAGCATGCTCGTATGACTCTTTCTATCTATATGTATGTATGTATGTATGTGTGTGCGTGAGAGTGGGTGTGTGTTTGTGTGCGTGTGTCCGTGAGAAAGAAAAAACCATAAACTCTTGTATATGTACACCATTATCTTGATAGTAGCCGTAAGCCTAAGCAAGGTAATCGCGGATTTGTGTAATTTCAAACTTTTTAACTCAGGAGAGAAAGAATATGAAGAACAAACATAATGAAAAAGACGATCGTATTTTTATTTTTTTATTTTATCTAACGGACAATTCACTCATGCTTGACCTGACCTAATTACGAGTACTCTACTGAACGTTCTATAGAAAGCGCGTTAAAAAAAAAACGCCTTGCTCGTTATTCGGGAAAGTTATTTATTTTTTACAACCTCAAGTTTTCGTCTTCTTTTTTTTTTCCTCTCGTCCCCTAGTTACGAGTACTTTGCGGATTCTGTTTAAACACACAAAAAAACGTATACACGAAAAACAAGCATACGCGTATATATGGGATTTTTACATACATTGTTTCATTCTTTTTTATCGTGAATATAGATTTCTTTTACTTCTGCACCAAATGATTGTACATACACGCGAGTTTTAAAATATAATACGTGAATTGCCTATTGAAACATTATTTAACATATATAAATGTGGCAAACACGAACACATACGGTACACGTAGACGTATAATTAAACATTGGAAATAAATTATCAAAAATAGATATCAAATTTAACGAATATAAAATTCTTCAAAAATAAACTAATACAATTTGAAATGAAATATTTCTCTTAGGTATTTTCAATTGATTCGCGATCAATTTCAAACTCGAGTACCGAGGATACGCGTTAGAATGTTTAACATTCCGCAAAAAGGCTCGTAATTTGAGGTCAGGTCGACAACCTGACGACCGAGATGTCGGCATTTAAAAAACGTTCGTTCACGTCGCATAGAGTGCGGATTAATTAGGTCGTCTTCGATGAAAGGGCAAAAAGAAATTGATTATACGTGTAATCGTGTGCGAAAGAGAAAACGAAAGAGAGAGAAAGGGAAGTACAGAGAGAGAGAGAGAGGGAAAAAATCGATAACAAATCCGCGATAAATCGTTATTTAACATTACGTAGTGAGTTTTTGATGTCTTCGAATATAATTAACAGTTTGTACACATATACACACACGCGCGCACAAGTGACGTACTCACATGAAATTTACAAGAGACACGATATATCAAAGATATGTGAAAATAAATAATAATAATAATAAAAAAAAAAATATTAATGAAAATAATTACAAACGGAGAGAAAGTGAGATAAACAGAGAAAAGAAAGAAAGAGAGAGAGAGAGAAATAAAAAAAAAAGATAAAAAATGATAATAAGAAAAGGAAAACGTTAACGTTTAAGGCGAAACGGCGTTAAAATAGCAGGCAATATATGACAAAAAAATAATAATAATAAATAAAATAAAAAAGGGAATAAAGAGAAAAAGAAAGAAAAAAAAATAAAAAAAAAAAAAGTATAAAGAAAGGTAAATAAATTATAAATAAATGTTGACGTGTACGCAGTTATTCGATGCCGATTTAATATGCGAATTAAATGATTGTTGTACATTTCTCTCATTCACCAATTTTTCCTCCACGATTTTCTGTAACATACACTTTAGTACCTAAACATGGTCTAAGGTTGATGATGCGCCGTTTCATTGTAATTCGTTGGGCGGTACACAGTTGCCGTATCATTTGTAACGATATACGATTATATTGGTTAATAAAAGTTATCTAGATGTATGATCATATGTTATTCCTATTTTTTAAAACAGAATAATATATTCTACACAACGCACAGAGCAAGAAAAAGGTAAGAACAATTTTCATTATTTAGTATTATCATAATTGACTTGAATTTTTTTAACGAAAAAAGGAAAATTATAATATTCAAATTACCGACGAAATAATTAAACATTTTAGTGCATCGATTAGAGAGTTGTAAAAATAATGAGAATAAAATTACGTTCTTCGATAAACGAAATATCTGTATTTATTTGCAAATTATCATAACGAGCGGATCGTTTCGAACATGTCATTCTAATAAAAATAAACTTTTGATGATCGAATAAAAATATTCTTTTATTTTGATCTTGAATTATTCGTATTAGATAAAAATTTAAATAAACGGGCATAAAAATTAATCACGAAAGACATATTCGTTTTTTTTTATCTAATATTTTATCGTTTAGAATTATTTTTTAATTTTATATTTACGTAATATTATTCTAATAACATTATCAATATAATATAATACCTAATTTAAATTATTATACAATAGAATTAATGATTAATTATATAAATAAATATTATTATTTCAAATTGATGATTTATTTCAATCGATTAAAAAATATTTCTATTCGATAAAGTAGAAAACTGCTACGCCTGTGTGCATCCAATGCAACAAATGCAGGAAACATACAAACGAAGAAGTTGAAAGGGTTACCATCTACAGAGGTGTATCGTCAGATTAGATGAGTTTTTTATTAGAATGAGTCGATGTTTCTTCGCACGTGTTTAACACAAAAACGAGACGGTGTTCGCTATGATTTAGAAATGGAAGAAGATAGAGGAAGAACACGGTGTAGATAAATAACGGGTGTTTCTTTTTCCAAAGCGAAAGGAAAGAGGTATGTAGAGATTGAGGAAGAGAAAGAGAGAAAGAGAGGGAGAGGAAACGAGAAAGAGAGGGAGAGGAAACGAGAGAGAGAGAGATGGATGATCACGTGGTTTTCGAGAGAGTCTCTCATCGAGAACGACCTTCAGTTCATCGTCAGACGTTCCTCGTGCAAGTAGCATGATTAAATTGATATAAACGCGTTTTTTTATGAACATAATTCTACATTTTTCAATATTATTCAATCGTATATTTACAACGTATCTCCAATCATGATCACAGGTATGCAATTTATATTTAATATTGGATTTAATTGTAATTTTGTAATTATTTCAAGAACAATATCTTATACCAGAAGTTCATTCATTCTCAATTATAGTAAGATCGTGATTAGTTGATTTTATTGAAAACCGGAATAATAATTTATTGATTGGAATTATACGATAAATTTATCTCTAAATTTTTGTTTGAACTTTGACGCAATGACATATTTTTTTTCTGTATTATCGTTACGATAAGAACGTACATTTATTAGATTCATAGTTGATGTCTTCGGAACCGGTATTCGATAAAATTGGCACGTTCTGCGATTTGGATACTCGGTTTCGAAGAACAACGCCCGTTTTCCGTAGTATTGATTCTTCAGAAGTTTCGTCGACCCTTCCCAATCCCTTCACGGTGCGATAGTCATCGTTATATCTCGTATAATATATTTCCATTCGTTACTTACTAACTACGAGCTACTATTTTTTCTTTCTATTATTTCTTTTTTATATTTTCTAGTTTCTATCGCGTTTATAACTTTGAAAATAAACGGAAATCACGTGTAATTATTAAATGAAATACGACGAAAGGAGCAATTGTATAAATTATCTTATCTACGAAAGTTTGTTTTATTAATTTTATCTAGTTAACCTTCTGGAAAAAAACTTTGATCGAATGAAGATTAAATAAAAAAACAAACGCAAAAAAAGAATTAAATCAGATTCGAATTTTGAAATTAGTTTTACGAGTAAGTTTATTTGTTTTAAGACGCATTACGAAAAGATAAAATAACTATAGTTACAGTTACCAAGATTAATCTTCTTACTCGTCGTAACGATCATCACTCGAGATTATTTTCAACAGATCGAAAACCGGTCTAACCGATTTACCGTAATTTCCTTTGTAGAATAATTTCTTGAAAATCTTATTACGGTTTTTCACAGATACAACTTAATCGTTTTATTTCTAAATTCAATTCTAATCGGATGGGTAATATTTTATTTACTATTTAGCATTTGTTTATCTTTTTTTCTTATTCATGAAACTTTAAATTACAATAATATCTTCTTTTTTCTTTTTTTTTTACGAGCATCCTTTGCATATTTCATAACACTTTCGTATAACTGGCGATGCATGCAAAAACATTAAGACGGAAGAGGAAAAAACCGGCCTGGTAAAGTGGAATGTTTTTGCTCTGTTTATCGTTAAATTTAAGTAACGTCGAAAGTTTTAAAGTATTATCATCGAAAGCGGAAAATTCAACGTCAAAAATTTCACACGAAACTTTTTCTCCTTTTTACGTATTATTCATATTAACAAGTATACGCGAATTATTAATACGCTCGCGTATGTGTAGGATGGTTAGAAATTAAACTGATAGTTAGTTTGAAACGCATCCGTTTCTTTCGAATGTTTGTGGGACGATGACTCTAAGTGGATCTAATTTAATATATCTTTAATTATCTTCATTTAGATCATTGCATAATATTTGTTAAATGCATTTCTAAAAAAACGTCTAACTAGTTCGACTATATCCTTTCTTTTTAATTAAATATATTTTTGAATTAATTAAACTCGATCAATCAAACCTCATAATTAGAATCATGTTCATACATATGTTCGAATAATATTTTATCTTGCATTTGTTTACAGATAGAACGAGACTAGCCTACGTTACGGCAGCAGCTGTTGGCGCCGGTACTGCAGTTTTCTTTTTTTGGTGGTGGTGGAATTATAAACAGAAATATCAATTACCTTCGAAATGGAGGAAAGTCGGTGAACTTAGCGATCTAGTTACATATCCGGTAAAATCATTAGGTCCAATTAGATACACGACGATGGAGTGTACTCTATTGGGTCTTAAAGTTGGATGGTTACGTGATCGGACATTAATGGTTATTGATATGGATGGACACTTTGTCACTGCTAGACAAATGCCAAAGATGGTTCAGGTTGAAACAATTTTACAAACAAATAATTATTTTTATTCATTGATCCTACACAATCAAATAAGTAAATCTCGAATGTATGAATATTATTCGCAGGTATCACCGAGCGTATCGGGTTCGGTTATAACTCTAAATGCACCAGGCATGATGTCAGTGTCAATAGATCTTGCACGTATTGGTAAAAAAAGTTTTCGAACAGCAGTATGGGGTCAAGCAGTACCAGCTTGCGATTGTGGAGAAGAAGCAGCCAGATGGTTGTCACGTTTCCTTCTTCAAGAAGACGTAGGTCTACGTTTGGTTTATTATCCGTTAGATCGACCAGTGAGAGAAATACGAGAAAAGAACAAGATTTTCCCATTGCTCGAGAATGCTGATTCCGTGAGTATTAACAGAACATTTTTTTTTTCCTATTTTTTACTATCCTAGAAAATCAGTCCCGACGTTATTTACGCGACGACGACAACGACGAAAACAACGAGAACATTTAACTGGAACGTGGAATTGCTTTCACGAAATCCGTATACTTTTTGCATCAATTGTACTTTGTCATCTTGGTCTACTTTATTTCTAACAAAATAGAGCGTATCTGTTAATACAAATTTTTCTCATACGAACATGGTCGCATACTGGTCATATGAAACATACTCGACATATGCTATTTTCTCTGCTTTCGAAGAATGCACAGAAAGTAGTATACGAATTATTTTTATTATTATTCTTATTATTACTGCTATTATTATCCTATTACCGTACTCATCGAATACATTGAAAGTCACGTTATGTGAATTGTGGTTATTGCTTTCATCTAACGCACCAATAACTTTGCTCATATTAAATATAGTTTGGTTATAGGGAAACACGGTAATCTATTATTTTAATCTAATGTTTCTTTCTTTTAACAGGGCGCATATCCTGATGCTACCAGCTATAATCTTATAAACGAGTCGTCTATAACGGATTTAAATTCTCGATTGGATGAATCCGTAACTACTTCGAACTTTCGACCAAATTTTGTTGTCAAAGGAGCTAATTTTTATGAAGAAGATAGTTGGGATTGGGTTAAGATCGGTGACGTTGTTTTTAGAAACGTTAAACCTTGTACTAGGTGTATTTTCACTACGATTAATCCTGATACCGGTATTAAAAATCCAAAGGTTGAACCATTAAAAACTTTGAAGAGGTATACTAATTATTATTATTTTTTTTTAATTAAATAATTTATTTTAAAAATTTCTCTAACGAAAATATGTGAAAATATTCTAGTAGGTTACTTTTCTTTACAGTTACAGACAAATTACGGATCCAGAAATTCGTCCTCATAACGGTGACGCTCCTGTTATGGGAATTCATCTTGCTTTGAGAGGACCAAATGGTACTGTACGTTTAGGTGATCCAGTTTACGTAAATGTTCCGAAGGAGGAAGAAACACCAGAAATATCGTCACCATAGCTATACCGATGGGCCTCCTGCGAGGATGAGATTATTTTTAACGAAGAAAATTTTCTCGTAGGGGTCCATAACTCGTGACACGAAGAAATTGAAAAAAATGGACAGACATAATCTTTCCCGTGTTCCTCTTTTCTAACTTGAGATAAGATTTAAGAAGAAGAATAAAAAGAAGAAACAAAAGAAGAAATAAAAGAAGAAGATTCATTAAGAATATTATTATTGATAAAATTTCGTAAAGATTTTTCATCGAAATAATATATTGACATAATAATCGTCGATAAGAAGTTAACTATAATCACAGTATACGAAACAATATACTAACGATAAGATAAGAAGAAATTATTTGCTAATTAGAAGATAAATCATTTTGTTGTAGTCTATTTAAATAGATTCTTAGTCACAAAATGGGAGCAACATCCATCGTTACGAGTATAACCGCGCGATTAGCAAGTAATATTTTTGTAAGAATATATGTAAATTAGGATAGTCTTTATTTCGGGTATTTTCGAATATTTATGCTCCCTGAAGTTGATATGGTTCGAAATAAATAAACAAAAATAATCCGCCTCCTCTTTCCCTACCAAGTTTCAAATATCTATTTCAATTGTAATCTACGCCGCACAGAATACCACTTTTTTTTCGAATCATAGAAGAAAGATGTGAAAGTCTTTAAGATTGCAACATTCGAATAAATTATTTGACGAAAAATCTTTTTTTGAAATTAATCGTATATGGCCTCTGCCTAAGAGTAAGATTTAACAAAAATTTAGAATAATTATCAATATAACAGAATAAAGTAGTGAATACAAAATGACTAAATGAAAACGAAGAGTAAATCAGAGTAGAATTGAAATAACAGCGATGATTTAATTTAAATCTGAAAACATATATAAAAATCAAAAAATATCGAAATTATTTTATATTTTCAATTACGTTAGAAAGAATGTAATGTTTAAACCAATGTATACGTGTAATAACATTCTTAAATATCAGAAGAGTACATACGAGTAATAGACATATGCTAAATAATTGTTAAATTATCATAGAAAATGTATATTATAATTGAAATGTAATAAGTATAAGTTCTGCGTACCTTCCTCCTTGAAATCCATTGTTAAACTGGCTCGATATTATCTATAACAGTTTTTTTTTCGAAAGTTGTTTACAGGATTATCGGAGTGGGATAAATCCTATTAATTTCGAATATTATTTTCGTTATACTTCCACCACTTCTAAGAAATCTTATTCTAAGCGCATGTGCGTGCACATACGTGTCTACATCTAACAGAAGATTTATTTGAAAAGAATGAAAGTTAAAAAGACATTTTTTAATTAATATTTCGAGCTAGTAACGACACCCGGTTCGTGACATTTATCTAAAAACATATTAAATAAAAAGATATTGTAAACGTTTTGACTTTTGCCTGGGAGATGTAGACTTGTATGTGTCTAGCGGCTGCATAAGTGTATGTATCTATAGATATTTATCTAGGAGATCGATATTCTATGAGAAGAAAAAGAAGAACATAATCGGTAAGAGGGGAAATTTTTTTTTTTAAAAATTACATGTATTTATAACTTACAATATATTTTTATAGTAATTTGTTACCGTTCAAGTTTCATCAAAATATCTTTTTTGATTTTAGCACATTTAGAAAAAAAATAGAAAGACCAAAAGAAAAGTGAATAATAATTAATCATGTAAATAAATTTAGATTGAATTTAGATTGAATTTAACACAGCCATTTGCCCGGTAGTACTTGCGTTACATAATTAACAATTAAAAATTGTTATAAAATCACAAGTAATACCGACCCAGGTCTCACCACGAGGAGGTTGCTGTCTTCGGAGACCCTCGGGCTAAGACTCTACTTCTACATTTAATTTATAAACAAATTGAGACATTTATAAGAGAAAGAAATTGAAAATGAATTCAAACGCGAAAAACGATTCATTTATTTTTTTTCTTCCAACTTTTCTTTTTATCGAATGTCGCAGTTAGATTGTTATTTAAAGTTGAATGAAAAATCATGAACATCGTTTTTAATCGTCTTACCTACCTACCCGATTAACATCTCTAAATTAACGCAAATATGTTTAAACGCATTGACATAAATTCGGTTGTAACATTCAAATATAAAACGCAAATTTCTTATAATTAAACAAACGCAAGAATGTAAATCGTTTTGATTTACATTCGATTAATACCTCGAATGTAACACGCAAATTGTTACAATTCGAACGCACGCATTGTGATGATGTGCACTGACGTGCATTTAATATTATTTTAATAGTAACAAAGATTTGTAATGTTAGAACAAATATTCCTCGTATTATTTTAAAACCTGATAAAACTGTTTTAATTTTTTATGGGATTAAAACAATTTTAATGATTATAATTATTTTATATCAAAATTATTTAAAATTATTTTATATTTAAATTTTTGTTACATTATTCATCTTATCATCTTATCATCTTATCATCTAATATATAATTCCTAACTACAACTAATCCTCTTCAGATGCTGTAAAAAAATTGTTGTTACCTGTAAATAAGAACAATTTGAAAAGATTTATAATTAAAGAAAACCCAATGAGAATATCAACAACCATCGATGAAAATGTCCTGAAAATAATAGCACAATTGACATATTAAACGAATATAGAAAGTTTGCACACACATACACATACATTCATACATTCAGAAACGAAACCTGATACGAAACTACTACGAGAAAACAGACAGAAAGAAGTGAAATTGAATCTTGCCAATATCGATGACCCTGAAACAAAAATTAATTTTTTAAATAAATCAGATAAAAATATTTTGAATAAAAAAAAACCATTATAGAAACTTCGTCTTCTGGTTAAATTATTTTTTTTATAATCCTTATTTCTTCGTTCAAATCCTCGATAAAAAAATTGAGTGTTTTACTATGCCCGTGATTCTTTTACCTTTAATTTTTGTTCACTGGAAAATCTGGAAACCCTAGAACATAAATTAATTTTATATTAATACACATATAACTTGTAAATAATTTGTATTAATTTATTTTTATATCATAAATGATAAGTATGACAAACCTTGGAATAATATCGTAGACACTGTTGTAAATATCCATTGATAAAATAATTATTTTGCAATATTAAACCTTAGAGCTTGAAAAAAGAAAACAGTACTTTCTGTAACAAAAAAACTCGATAAAAAGGGCATGTGTGGAAAAATGAAATTCGATGTATAATTCGCGACTGAAACTTGGATAATTTAATAATTTGGATAATTTAATAAGCAATGTAATTTAAAATAAAAAAAAGAAGAATTTAAATGACCAAGAAGTGGACATTACAAAATTCCGAATTCTCGATGCATTAGAAAATGTGTTTTATATTTAAACAAAAAAGAATACAAAACGATTCACTTTGATCATTGCAAACATAATGCAAAGAAGCATAGTGCAAAGATGCATTATGTTTGTCTCTCCCTCCATGTAAAAATTATTAATTATTTAATACAATTACAAGTATACGCATAATAAATTATTCAAGACACGTTGTGAAAAATTTAAACAATTGCGAATATTTCACAATATTTAAAAATTAATTAACATTGCGTTGAAAGGAATAAAAAAATTAAATAAAAAATATTGCACCATGTGTCGTATTACAAAATGCGTACGCAATTATGCATACTGCCATAATCGTAACCATAACGAGATCAAATTTATATTTGATCGATAGATTACATAAAGTTTCTTATTTAATTATATTTATATTAACGCGAAATATATATGCAGTTACATCGAGTGTCTGATGTACGTATTACATTAATTATAAACAAGGCACTTTTTTATTTCTACCAAATTACAAAAGAAAAAAAATAGTAATACAATTCCACAATTTTCGAAGCACATATTTTAAATAAATATAAATTGAAGTATATATAAATACAATATGAAATCTTTAAAGAAGAAAAATTTCAATTAAATATATAAAAAAAAATATTAATCTAATAGTGAAACATAATTTATAATTAATTAATTAATTAATTACTACTACTTGCTTCAACAGATCCTAAGTTAATCAAGTCTCATAGATTTTCAATATAAATTTATTATTATTTTATGTGAATAAGATGAGTGTAATTATTATCATCAAAGAGTGTGACAATTAATTTAATATGCAACTATGATTGCATAAGTAAAGGCAGCTCTACACATCGAAGACCGATGCTGTGTTACATTACATCATAATCTACTACAAATGTGACAGTTATGCAAATATTCATTAGGACTAAATATACACACAAAAAAAAGACCAAAAAAAAATAGTAAAATGGCAAAAAAGATTATACCAAATGAAAATCTACAAGCTTGATAATCCAGGTGCATGTACAATTCCGTATGCAAGCCTGGTCCCTGTACTCTGAACTTATTAATATAATCCACACTCTCTCTTGAGAAAGTGTGGGACAGCCTTTTCTTAATTAGGTTTATTTCAATACCAAGTCTTATGCATTTTTATTCCAATAAAATAATTTATTTTATTTTAAAATCTTTGTAAAAAATATTGTTGAATGATTTTAATGTCATTTATCTGAGGTTTTCATTTCTTCTTTATGAAACTTTTATTTATATATATATTTAAGAAAAAAAACTTTCTTCAAAATTATCTCTCTCTCTTTCTCTCTCTCTCCCTCTCTTTCTTATGTTAATTTGATATTTATTTGTAAATAATTTTAGAATCAAAATGCATATCCTTGAAATATTTATATGCACTCGCTAGTGCTGGCTGTACTTTTGTGTATTTTTATTCGCTTAGTAAGATTTATACATTTCCAATTAGAATTATTTAAAATAACTTCTCATTAATTTGCACTGTGTAAATATAAATAAATTATTATATATAAATAGATTAAAATGAAATTTTCTAATTTTCTTATTATTAGATCAATTTCTTTGGTCAAAAAAAAAAAATTACGTAGATTAAAATATTTCAAATATTTATTTATTAAGTATTTCTATTAATTAGCATATTCGTTAATTCATTTTTGATCATTCTGAATAAGAAAAGTATATTCTTACTGTATGTTCATCTGCATTTAAGCAGGTATTTCAATCTGCATTTAAGCAGGTTGTACTTACTGTGATTCTTAAATGCACTTTTTAGTGCAAGTATTTACTTACTGCGTTTTTCGTATGCACTTTTTAGTGCTAGTATTTACTTACTGCGTTTTTCGTATACACTTTTTAGTGTATTTAATTAGAATGGTTCAAACTTTCTTTTCATTTATTTGTAATTATTTAAAAAAAAAATCATGGATCATATATTCAATAAAAAAAAAAGCAATAAAAAGAATAGAGTATAAAGATTCAATAAATTATTTTATCTTGGAGAAAATATTTAAGTTAATTTAAACGATATATATTAAAATATTTCAAATATTTATTTATTATATACTATGATTAATGCATTTATTAATTTAATTTGAATCATTCTGAATGACGATTATAAAAAACCTTACTATGTTGTCCTTATCTGCATTATTGAATTCTGAAATATCTTTTCCAGGTCTTCTCATCAGGTCTTGTAGATCCAAATGCACTTTTTAGTGCCAGCTGCTGCAAGTGTCACGGTCGTCCGCACGATTCAAATAAGCGTGATTTTAATTTAATGAAAAATATTTAAAAGACAAAACTCTAATTTATATATTTCAAAAATACAAAGACTCGACATTTAATTTAATTTAAATTTAATATAACAAGAAAAAGAGGCAAAGACTCGAATTTAAATTTAATTTAATAATAAAAAAGGCAAAGACTCGAATTTAAATTTAATTTAATAAAAAAAATGCAAAGACTTGAATTTAAATTTAATTTAATAATACAAAAGGCAAGGACTCGAATTTAAATTTAATTTAATTAGAAAAATGCAAGAGGGCAGGGGGGCTGGTGGGGTGGGGGTTTACTGAATTTAAATTTAATTAATAAGAAAAATGCAAGGACTCGACTTTTAATTAAATAGCAAAATACAATGACTCTATAATTGAAATAAAAATAGCAAAATATTCTCTAAACTCTAATATTTAAAAGATTTGAAATTTTATCAAACGCGATTGCGGAACGCCGTAGCGGTGGGAGATGGAATGGTCCATCATCTCCATTCAGGAACAACTTACAACTAAAAAACTACTACGAGCATAAATGACAACGTGATAAAGGGTAAGAAAGGAATTTTAATAAGACCACAAATCATTTATCAAAGGGTTATCAATTAGCCCATTGAAAAATAACATGTAGTCGATAGTTGCCCTCTTCTGCCACAATTTGTGGGGGCCTCTTCTTTGCTTGATCCCCTAACCACTGCAATGGAGCATTCCCTACGTGCGACGCAAGAAAAAAATTACGCATCAAAAAACGCCCTAACGTTTAAAATAATACATTTAACAAAAATTGGCATAATTCAGTGGATTATATCAAAAGAATGAAATCGTCCCTAAGCTAAACCGACCTAATTCCGACCTGTTCTCACTATACGTTAACAAGACTCAAACCCTCGTATTTATTAATATTTATTATACGAGACGCAATTGATGTGAGCTAAAAGGAATTGGGGAGGAATCAACACATGTGTTGTTATTGTTATTTCCGCAGGTTTTTACGCTGGTATTTTTTATTCTTACTTAACTTACTTAAACCTAACGAGAGGTAAGAGCTTGCAACGTAAAGTATCGATTTATCCTAATAATATAACCACTGAAATATGACAAAGTTTGAAAATGCATCACCCCAAACGCCACTGACGAATCTCAACACGCAATCTCAACTGCGTTCCTACCTGAGTGCGTCTCGATTTTTTCTATCGCATATTTTTATATTATTATTTATTTGTAAAAAAAAATAAAAAAAATATAAAATGTGTAAAGTATTGAACAAATATTTAATTACAATTATAAATATATCATGTTATATTATAATGTACAATTAAATAAATTATTCATTTAATACCGTTAAGATATCCTAGCCTGTGGACAATCAATGGACTCAAAAAGAATCCACCGATCGTGCGCAAATACACAAGCACATTTAATCGAATGCTCCAGCAGATATAATTTTTCTTCTGAACGATGAACCTATTAAAAAACTAAGATTAACACGTTGCACTTGAAAGGTCAATAATGTTTCGATAAAAAGAAAAAATTACAAAGCAACTGTAATAATCTCATTTTATTCGAGTAGGTGTATGCTTTATTTGTAATGTTAAAGATGATATTACTAAAGATCGCGAAGTGCAAGTGTTAATATACTTAAAAAAACTAAGTATCAAACAAATTCAAAATCCTTTGCCAAGTTCAAAAGATATCGAATGATTAATCTAATGTTCTCATTGGTTGCAAAGTATTTTTGAACTGCTTGGATACACTTATATTTAAATGATGCAAAGTATCAGCAAAATAATTGGAAATAATAGATATGGAGAAAAAATAGTAAGTGAAAATTTGCTGACATTTTGCCAAAAATTCCGGAGGCTGGAATGTCCATCTCGAATGGAACCAAACTCTGTGCCTTTTTTCCGGGTCCTGCCTACTTAAAATTAAAGTATTCACATTCATTCATAAAAGTATGCTACCTGCCTGCCTATCAAACCTATATTTAAAAATGCAAGACATACACACCAACAGATTCATTCAACGGTCTGGATACCATAACTCACATTCCACCAGGGTGCAAAAACCTAAACTAGAGGGTATGCCCCGAGGCACCCCCGACACCCTAGTTCAACCGCGTGTTTTCTAAATTCATAGGAGTACGTACCAAATGCTGTAATCGTCTGCCAAGGCCAGTGATTATTGCAAATATAACTAATTCCAAAATACTGGTACATACTAGTATATTTTAGCATACTAATATAATACAAGTATTGTCAAATTTCCACAAATAAATGTGGGAACTCTACTATTCAAAACGATTATTAAAAAGATTTGCTTAGATTATAAAAATTTAATATAAATAGAAAAATGTAATATAAATAGAAAAATTTAATATAAATAGAAAAATACACAAATACGTGTATTTATGATATCACAAGTGACTGAATAAATAGTAATCTGAGTATTGAATGATGAATTATTTAAAAATTATCACGTAACGATGTACAATCCACATTACCTAACACGCACACACAAGTGGAAGTACATCGTGCAATCACTAACACAATGACAGCCGCCAATATGGGGGAAAGAATTAAAACTAAACCCATACTAACAGTTTCTCACCCATACGTGTAACACCTGGGCACACGCATACATGAGAACGCAGAAAGTATGGGGGGGAGAAACGGGAGGTTAGTTTATTAGAAGCTGAAAATCCTGATCTAATAAAATATTATTGCTCATATATAAAAACATATATAAAACATTTTAATAAAAATTCATCTAAACGTGCTAAGGACTCTACAAGTCATTTGGTGAACAATGACTTAACAAGTGAATCAAAAAGTTGATTTACCCCATAAGAAACTATTAGTGTTTCGAGGTATTGCGGTGTAGAAGACTCTAGCTGAAAGTATGGATATTATTTACAACCTCGGATGATCCTTTTCATTAAATGGCTGTTCTAATTAAAGAACTGGGCATTAAGCCACCACTTAATTGCTAGAACCTATCCGTTCGCGAATGTCTTCTTGTTCATTTATTAATAATATAGAAAGTATATGGATATATTGAAATTTACGATTAATAAACTAATCACGGAGCAATTCATGTAAAACAATTATTACATGATTTTCTGGTATGAAATCGAGTAAATTAATGCTCGATTTCACCACTACTATAAACTCGATCAAATACGTAAAGAGAATAAAATATTAAGTGCAGTAATTAATTGGACTGTTAATTGGACTGTTAATTAAATGAATTGAAACTGATGAAACAAGAAGACCCTAGTCCTAATCTAAAATAAATACACAATATAAAAATCAGAACAAATTGGGGATCACTCGTGAGCAAAACCAAAAGTCTTACTCACGGTCGCTTATGCTCGTTTTAGACAAGAAACATCTACGAATACAACCAGTAACCCCGTGCCGATATTGGGCCTTTCGTCCTCGGCATGATGGAGTACTGGAGGAACTTTAAATTTTTTCACTCACTACTTAAGAAGTTCTGCGATGGCTCCAAAACACTCGTCCCCCTCGCTGTTGGTTGAATGATGTCGTGAAGTTGATTAAAATTGGATGAATTGTTGATTGGATGCATTGTTGATTGGATGAATTGTTGATTGGATGATTTGTTGATTCGATGACTCGTTGATTGGATGAATTGTTGATTCGATGACTCGTTGAATCGATGGTTCATCTGTAATTAAAAATACAAAATAAAATTAATTTTATTCCATATCATTCAAAAGATTTTTTATGAATGAATACCATGTATGAAAGCAATAATGATTTAAAAGAATGAATGAGAAGTAATAATTAAGATTAAAAAATAATACTAACCATTGATTTATCCAGACGAAGCCAGATACGTCGATAAAGATCTTCAGGAAGAAGCGATGTTGTTAATTTCACATTTTCGACCATGACAATATTTTATTCGAAACGCAAATCCTCTTCTCTCGAATTGGCCGAAAATGTGTTAATGATTCTAATCATGAACCGAGCAAATTTTATTTCTTGTTAATCGATTATTTTTAAAGCAATCTTTGCGATTGCATACAAAAACATGCAACTATTTCGAAAACAAACAATGATTCTAAGATCGCATTGCACGCGATCGCAATTGAAGCTCTGAAAATGAAAGTTTAGTTAAAGCAAGTCGTAGCGTACTTCTGTTTATTTATTATATTATAAATAAAAAAATATACTAATTGTTTTAATATTCAATTAATTAAACTATGCGTTCAAAAAATTTCTGGAATCGTGTTACCATTTTTATAGACTATAATTATTTAATAAAAAAACAAAAATTATTCAAGAAATGTTACCACATATTTGTGAAGTGTATAAAAAATAAGATAAAATATGAACGAAAAAATATCTAGTTGCATTCTATCTTTAAAAAAATAAATTTCATCAAGATAGGGTTATTTTTTACAGAAGTATACTAATTGCGTTAATACCTATAGAAATAAATAGATATAGCATTATTATAAAACTTGACAAGGTACAATATTTATTAATAATCATTTAAACAATTAATTAGAATCGATTGAACGTGTCTTGATTTTTTTTCGATGCGTATTTAATACCACAATAAATAAAACAAATTTAAATTAATAAAAAAGAAGATATCACGACAAGTAATTAAAGAATTAATTAAATAGATCATTTCATTTGTATGAAAATTAATTAATGAAAAAAGAAGTTTACATTTTCTAATGCATCGAACGTTAGCCATTAGCCCGACAGTGCTTATGTTGCCTCATATAAATTCTATGGACACCATAAGCAATATCGGTTACCAGATCTCACCACGGGGAGGTTGCTACGTCAGAGATCCTTTTGGAAATTATTCAAATTTCTAAAATTAAAAAAAAAAAAAATATTCTTACATATATACGTAACTATATAATTTACCATTGATTAATTTAATTCCAATGAGACAATGGTGAATGTCTTTCTAACACCATGGAAAGAACGATACTATGATAAAAATCTTTGTGAAAAAATTGTAAAACGTTATGATTAANACTTACATTAGATGTAACTTTGTCTTTATATCCATATCCATAACTGTACTGTATCCATATATGCACTAACACACTCGCTCGCATATGCATGTCACTTGCATAGGACGAAACCACGCACACACGTATACGCGACGCGATATAAATGTCACTTTAATTAATATCCTTGTTACACCTTCCGATGCTCGAAGAAGACTAAAGATTATTATGAAAAGTAGTTACGAATACATACGACAGGTACCGAACATACACGAAGGTCATTGAACGGTTAACTAAGCCTATCATCTACAATGTCAGCTAGTTTTTATTAGAAATTCTCAGTTAAATCTATTTAAATTATTCGTGTGAATTATGGTCACGTCCGATTAAAAAATTGTATAATCTTACGATTACCTATTAGATTATTTATTGAAAATTCTATCACTCGCGGTCAAATGATTAAAAAGATTCTAAATTACGGTCAACTTACATTAGATGTAACTTTGTCTTTATATCCATATCCATAACTGTACTGTATCCATATATGCACTAACACACTCGCTCGCATATGCATGTCACTTGCATAGGACGAAACCACGCACACACGTATACGCGACGCGATATAAATGTCACTTTAATTAATACCCTTGTTACACCTTCCGATGCTCGAAGAAGACTAAAGATTATTATGAAAAGTAGTTACGAATACATACGACAGGTACCGAACATATACGAAGGTCAATATCAAATCTAACGACGAAATTCATAATAGAATAGAAATTATCACGTACGGTTGTCGACACCGGCCGAAGAGTGACGGAAAGTAACGAACGTAAACAAAGCATTGAACGCTCAACTAAGCCGGTAGTTAAGGAATGTTTTTCTATGTGTATTTCATATTTAACGAATTTCCTAGAATTAACCGAGAGATACACGAACATAACCGATGTTTAGCTCGTTTGACTGGGAAGTGCACCTTCGCCTATCTTTCTCTTAATACATTCAGTACGTATGGGATTATTACTACATTTTTGTACAGCTGACCTACTTCTGTATCGCTGACCTATATTTTAACAGCTGTTTTTTATTTCTGATTAATTTTTATATTTCCTTCGATTAATTAACAATCATTTTACATAAGATATATCCAACTAAAAGATTACTTGATATAGAAAATAATAAAACAACTCATTTAAAAGTAACATATCAATAACTGAGATAAAAATATAATCTTTCAAGGATGTACTAACTTGTATGTATTTTAGACGAAGAGCAGGAGAAACTTTGTACTTGATAAATACCTTTGAATGCATTCACGAGTAGAGATAAGTCCAATAAGATGATTAATATGATCTAAAATAATTGAAAAATATAATTAATATATAATAGACTATCTAATAATATATTTAATTATTGTTATATACATTAATAATTGTTATATACTTTAATGCTATATACATTAATAATTATTATATACTTTAATGTTATATACATTAATAATTGTTATATACTTTAATGTTAAATACAATAATGTATATAATTATTACTATTAATATAGGATGTATGAATCATAAATGATGATATGTATTGCAAATAAAAAAGTTAGATTAGGAGATAAACATCACTGGTGTCGAGATTAACCGTTCTGTCATTATTTTAATAGCTTATTTTTGAATATTTATGTATATATTATACTTACAATACTTATTAGTCAAGGAGAAGAACGTTTTCGAGATACTCCCATGTTTTATTCTCGTTCTGGCCAATGTTTTAACATTCGTGATGTAAGAAGTATTATCATTTCTTCATATGTGGTTGCATTAGGAAAAGCTGTAATATATTATGCTGTTACAAGAGACGTATTAAATTGTTAATCGATTGGAAATTTAATGAATATTTTCTTACTTGGAAATTCAAATTGTTTAAAACGTCTTATACACCCACCAAGCTTGTCGTCACACGTACACAGTATCGTCTTCTTCATGACAACTCTAGTCAAACTTCATACGATAATTTATTTATTAAATGAATCAAAAATCAATTTTACTTTTCTTTTAAGTGTGCACATTACACTTGTAAATACTTTAAAAATAATCGTTTAAATAAAGACAATACAGATTATAAACAGCTTTAACCTATCGCAAAGAAAAACACAATTTCGTATTGAAGAAAATTATCGTATTAGATAATCTTGAAACATTTGAAACCACTTTAGTCAAACTTGATACGATAATTTATTTATTAAATAAATTAAAAAATCACACACAAATCAATTTTATTTTTTTATTAAATGTACACGTCTTTTCTAAATATTCACAGAATATTGAATAGAATAAACACAATATAGACTGAAAACTCTGTCGTATCGTACAGAAAAAAAAAAACACAATCGTACAGATAAGCATTGCGGTTAGAGATACCTTAAAACAATTTACATGAAATGCCATCTGAAGAATAAATTCGTGTAATTTGTATCGATCGTGGAAAATATCGCCTTAATGATCTGCATTATCGATTAGGTTACGAATCACAGGTCAATTGTTTTAAGGATATTTCCACAGCTAATGTAATAAATAGAAAATTAAATAGAAAATTAAAATTGATTTTTGATTACTGTAATAAATAAATTATTAGATAGAGTTTGAATAGCGTAGTCGTAAAGAAAGACGAGTTACTGTACGTGTGACGACAAGCTTGTGTGCGTGTAAAAATACGTTTAGATTTATTTGAACTTGCAATTAAGAAATTATTCATCTAATTTCGTTCTGACAATAAAAACTACCTTTGTAATAACTTTCTCTAATTTGTATTGTCAGATTTTATAAGATATACTACTCTATAGTTCGATAATCATCTTATTTGTCGTAATTTTTAATATATTAATTTATGAATTTTTAAATGGTCAGGTGACATTCAAAAGATAAGATTGCATTTTCACAGCCAATCAGCGTTCAATCAATGGTGTTCGTGGTGAAGAAAGCAGAGAAGCTTCGTCGTCTTGTTAATATCAGGTAATTGCAAGGTATTTTCTTACTTACAACCTTCTATTATATATCAAACGATAGCTAAACATAAGATTTATATACGTGAGTGTTATCAAAGCGAAATATTAAAAAGTTCAAAAGATATCAGTGAAAATAAATCATCGCTGTCTCTCGGCTTCCCGCCAAATCTTTCATCAAAGTTACCAAACGATATTTTATTAAATTTTCCAATTTATTTTTACGATATCGATACTTTTGACTATCTCTAGTGATGCTTTAATTAATTATTTTTCATTATTACATCTTTATAGCTTGTATTTTGTATTACATTAAGTTTTCATCACACATATGATATATTTCTATGTGTATGCATAGTATAGGTAATTCGTACACACACATTTACACATTCATATATTTGATTTTGATTTTTATTATACTAATGCAATATTATTTTTTACTTTTTTCATATTTTCCAGCATCAGAAGAATCCAGTACGAATACATATATTCAATTTAATAATTGTATTTGGTCTTTTATTTTCATAACTGTCGAGGTAATTTTATCTCTATTTTGTATACCATAAAGAAATAAATAAAAAGAATGTGAGAAAAAAGTTTGCTTGCGAAAAACGTTGAAGGGGTAGAAGGGAGAGAAAAAGAATGAGAATAAAAGAGTGTGATAAAGAGAGAGAGAGAGAGAGAGAGAGAGAGAGAGAAAGAGCGAATAAGAATATAAACAACATTTAACGTATATCCTACGACTAATACATATGTGTGTTCTAGCTAGGCACTCCCGAGATGTAAACAGACGATAATAGTCGAACGAACGTTCGCGACTTTCGAGGATAAACAATCGATGATCTATTCAGTTACCTTTCGTCCTTTGTCAAGTATACATCAGCGTGACGTATCGTATTATATTATTTAATTATTTCATATTTCTAACATTATTATAATAAATTTAATATTATAGGAAGTTGTTCTTTACTAAAGAAACTATAAAAATTGTTTTACTTATTAGATCATTTGTCATTAAGTTTTTTGGTATATTTATTGTCTTATTTGAACAATTATAAAGATTTGTAATAACAATTTTTAACAGCATTACATACTTTATATATAATTTAATACAAGTAGTGAAATCTAGACAAATGATATTGTTTGAGATTGTATATTAAAATACAAATTAAACACTATCAAACAAATAATCGCATACTTTGGTACGTTTCACAAATATTTGATAACTTTTACTTTTAATTTTGCCAATTCTCATATATTATTACATTATCTTTTTATATTTAACATTGAATCTTTATGATAAAATGTTTTTTAAAGTATGTCCTGCCTTCAGAAATGATTCACTGGAGATATTATTTTATAATCATTGGTATGTTTCAGCTTTTCAGAATTTTATTTTTAAAATTTTTGTATCCATCGTCATCCTAGGATACCCATCGTGCAATCATCAGTAAATACTAAAAGTAAAAATATTCTTCTATCAAATATTTATAGGATAACTTGAATGATTTTTTATTATGATGATGATATTAATTGTTTTCTTTCTTTTTCTGTTTCAGAACATCATTGCAATCGTTCGCGTAGGCAATGAAATACTCGTGTATTGTATCGTTGAAATAAAAATATAAAAAAAACCGTGAAATAGAGTCAGTGTTGATCGTCTCATGTTAACGTATTATTTTTTCGATTAAGAAACTTATAAATTTCTTGTTTGCGTTTTAATTGTTTTATTTATTATCATCCTAAGGGAAGGAAACCCCGTCGTGCATTTATCGATGAGAATTCGTTGTAAGTTTATTTTTGTATTCAAAAATTCTTCAAAAATTTTAATAGTTTTTATTTGTAAAAATGATACTGATATTATTGTTTTTTTATATTTCTGTTTCAGATTATTATTGCAATCGTGCGCGAAGCAATGTACGCGGGTGTATTGTATCGTTTAAATATAATTAAAATCACGGATTAGAAGCACGTTTGTTCGGTTATTCGAATTTTTTCGCGTTACGCGATTATTTTTGAAATTATTGATATTAAATTGACTGCGAACAATGCAGTTATTGTATTAGAATTTGTTCGATCAAAGTTATATTTTTATTTTAAAACAGTCGCACAGACTGTTCGTGTATTAGATTCATTGCATCAATGAAGATTTACCACGTTTCGGTATTTAAATAATGTGTGAAATTTGATTGTTTTAATTGATTGCGTGCAAAGCAGTCTTTAAATTAATTATGTAGAGTCTATGATCGGGCGAGTAATAAATTAAAATCAAACGCGAATTAGAGTCAGTGTTGTTCGCCGTATAAGAAAATTTCGGTCGCGATAAAAAACTCTTCTATAGTTTTTTTATTTTCGTAAACGCGTTATTAGAGTCACAGGAATTCATCATCGAGGAACGAGTCTTTCCATGGATCTTCTTCAATACTTGCTGCAAAAGAAGGAGTGTTTTGGAGCCATCGCAGAACTTCTAATTCGTGAGTCAAAAACTTTAAAGTCCCTCCAGTGCTCAATCATGCCAAGGATCAAAGGTCCTAATCGGTACGAGCTACTGGTTGTAATTATTCTAATAAATTATTGACGAGTACATGAATTATTCCTTTTTTGAAATACCTCATGAAAATTGTATATTTTATTGTATATTTTAATATTTCAGGATAGGTCTTCTTGTTTCATCGGTTAAATACATTTAATTGATTGCTGATTTCCTGAATAGGTTCTTATTAAAAATCCCATCGATTCCACTAGGTTTTTTTTATTTTTTCAAATTACAATAATTTATTCGAGGGATTAATAATCGAAATAAAAATAAGAAAAATAGAGAAAGAGAGAGAGAGAGAGAGGGATTAGGGAACGAAACGGACGAATGGATAAATTATTTATCAAGCAGTTGTTTTGTTTTAACTTTAATAAAAATTTATTTCGCATTTTATTTAGGATAATTTGCGTCGGGTTGAATTTATTTATAATGTAGAAGTATTTTCCGAATATAGAGACGCACAACTTAGGCCACATTGATGAAGATTTTGCAAGTATTACATATTTTTTTATATTGACTTGACTTTTTAAGGTCACTGCATTATCTGTTCTCTTTCTGTGTTTATGTAGTTAGTTGTGTGTATGTGTTGGTGTGATTGAATATGTGTATCTGTAGATGCACGTGTATTGTTTAGGTTTCATCATTATTATTCTTATTAATACATATAAGTATGCATGTATATATCGCAGTAGTTGACAAAAAAATATAGCGATTCTATAATAAATCTTTCTTCATTATTTGCCTAATCTATGGTACATTTATTTAGACTTTCTTCTTTTTTTCTGAACAAAATTCTTTCTATGAAACTAGACACGATGATTAACTACAAACGTTTTATTAATATTTCCAATCAAAAGAGAGTTTTATCATTTATCATCGATTTAACTATATCCTTATCGTTTCTTATAATATATCATATATGAAAATCATATATAATACATTTGTCTTATCTATTTTAATATTATAATATTAATAATAATAAAAATAATAATAATAATCATAATAACCGGACCTACCAGCAATATATTATAAATTGACCGTATACACGACGAAAGTGTTTTCAATTTTATCTTGTTCCACGTTTATTTATTCGTTTATTTGAATTTATATAATTGTTTGTTACATTTGAAGAAATATGAGGATATAGGTAAATAGTATGTTAGACGATAAAGATTTAATGAAATATTTTCATTGGTATTCATAGCTTTCATATTTTCTTACTTTTATATTTGTTTTAATATGTTTTTTGTTTTTTTCTATTTTTTTTTCTTTTTCTAATAGTTTAGGTATAGATATTACGCGGATTGAATTAATACGGAACGAAGCTATTGTCGGCATTACATTAGAGACGATTATTTTTATATTCTATGATACAATTAATACAGACTTTTCATTGACATTGTTTAAACTTATTATACAAAAAATTGAATTTTTTTTAGCTCCAACTACATTTATATATATAATAGCTTTTGCATATGTATACATACATCAAAGCTTATATTAAGCGTTATACATTATTTTTATACGTTAGAGACACGCACTTACGATTAGTGAGAAAGAGAAAAACAGACATAGAGAAAAGTTGCATATACTTGTTAAAAATATCACAAAGCACGCTCATTTTTATTTACATACTTGCTTACTCTTATATATATTTATTTATTTAAATATATATATATATATATAATGTTTCGACTATTTAACACTATATAAACGTATATTGAATTTGTCTTCGTTCTAATTGAGAAAATGGCTTTATTGAACAATTATCTTTCATTCGCATTGATTTATTTAACACAACGTTATATAATTATTATATAATAGGTACACTTATTAGGTACACACGTTCCTAAAATCATATTTTTCAAAAGCAAGGAGAGAAAGATAAAAAATATCGTTTTGTTTCTGTATCTTTTTTATTATTCTTTTTCGTTTCAATTATGTACGACTCTCTCAAAAAGAATGATTCTCTATTTCTTTCAATCGTCAGAATATGTCCGTAGAAATAAATTATCGAATAAAAACTTTTCGTCTTAATCGTAATTTTTGTTTTCCCCGTAAAATCAATAAGGAAGAAACATATCTGATGATAAAATTAGATAATAGATTTGGTAGATTAAATAATTAATATGTTTTGTTAAATTATAATTGCTAACATTCCATGGTCCCCTTCTGTCTAAACTTAATATATTAAATATTTGTAAGAAATTCTTTAATATTACTCAAGATGCCTTATATATTTCAACTCTCATCATATTTCGTTGTATTTTGTATTAACTTCGCTTTTATCTTTTCTTTTATCGGTTCAATTTTAATCTCGATAACTAGACGAATATTTAATTCATAATAATATCTAATAAAAAAAAATGATATTTTTCTTATCGCCAATACAATAATATCGTCTGTTTGATTCAACTTTGGATAAAGTTTATAATTAGACCTTTTTTGATTAACATTTACATGCACACTCTTAAATCGATATTCGACGATATATTTAGTTCCAAAGAGAGAAAGAGAGAGAGAGAGAGAGAGAAAGTTAATGCAACAATACAATTATCTACATTTATATTCATCAATATAAACAATTAACACAGACAAAAATGTTTCTTTCTTTAGATTTGATTTGCATTAAATAAGAAGATTCGACTCTTATATGATTATTTATTTACGTCTATATTTTAGTAATTTTAGATTAACTGTTATTTTTATTAATAATTAGAAGAGTGACCGAGAGAGATTGTTTGGTTTTTTAAATTTATTTATTATACTTTTTTAATTATTTTATATATATATTTGTTTCTTCTTTTTCTTCTTCCTTTTCATTTTCTTTAAAATATCTGACGAATTATGCATGCAAAATATACGAGTTTCTATATGTAAGACTATGTATGTAAGACTATGTATGTATGTATGTGTATATGCATATATTTGACACCGATTTCGAAAAAATTTTGTCATAGTATACAATAATCATATTATTATCAGTTTTATCAAAATTTTGCTAACAAGCTAAAGAGTTTTCCTGGATATGTGTACAGGATGGGATAAGACCATAAGTTATTAAATAGGATACAATGTTCTAAAAGATCTTGAAAAAGAGTAATGAAGTTTTTAAATCATTTTTGAACTTTTGGCCTACCCTATATACATTTATCTGTGTATATGAAATCAACTGTAACTACTTCCGAAATGATATATAACAAAAAAAATGTATATATATATAGCATATATATAATTAGTTTTCTAACGAACACCATTGTGAAATCGTGTTCAGAAAGATAAGAAAGTTCTCAATTACTACTAATAAAAAGATTATGGCACGAGTTAGGTAATCAATATTAGTCCTTGCTAATGTAACACACGCGAATAATGCTGCTTTTTTTTTTATCGAGGAAAATTATTACTTACCGTGAAATATTATTCCACTTGTTCCACGACAAAAAGAAAAATCATATTTTTGTTTTTGGAAAGAACTAAATTACGAATTTTTCCTATCGAACGCGATTTGGTTTTTTTGTTAGACCTTTTCGTTTTTTTTTTATATTTTTTTATATTTTTTAATTTATATTTATTCTTTCTCTTTCTATTATCCTTTTTTCGAACACAATCGTACTATGAGGTAATTAATTAAATGCTTTACACGTAATTTCTCTCTCTTCTTATGTGTTTATATGCATATATTTATATTTTTAATATAAAATATACTAATCGAATGAAATTCATGTTAAAATCATCTAAATGTATAGTCTTTTTAGAGATATCGTATAGTTCATTGATGAATATATTAAAAATGAAATATATATATATTGTATATTATATATACGTCGTAGAAAAAGTTGATATGTTGAAATAAATAAATAGAAAAAAATAAACCAAAAGTGTAGTAGATGATATAATACGTGATAATATTAATCCTTTTTCAAATTAGGATCGTATTAATATTTTGAGCCTTTAGTTTAAAAAAAAAGAAATAAAAAAATTCGTTATCCAAATCTACGATGAATCCATTCATCTCTATTATTTCAATATAATTATAAAATATTCTTCTTTTCTTTTAACACACACTACTTTTTAATCGATTTTAATTAAAAGTAGTACTAGACGTTTGAAATAATCTAAAGAACGATATGCACTTTTATAGATCACATCTAAGGATTGATTATCAAATGTTTAATGAGAAAGTCAACGATACGGTTTCTTTTTTTCTTGTGTTTTCATATCTCTAATTATCTTTACAATAAATAACAAAAAATAATTGATAAAGGGAATACCGTCTTGATTATTATCCTCGTTTAAATAAAATTATTCTCTTCTCTTTAAATACCCGAAGATATTTTTATCGTTAAAAAAACAAAACTAATAGAAATAAATCATATTTAATACCATAAACAAGAAACTCGAGATTACGATCACCGTATCGATAACACGTTTCTCTCTCTTATTTTTTCTTATCTCTTTTTTTTTCTTTTTTTTTTATATTTTCTTTCAATGTAGAAATAAAATCTAACGTAATGGAACAGAGATGGAAATATCCATAGCGCCACGATCGTACGTATATGTATATATATACACACATGTATTCATGTACTTTTATGTATTACACATACATGTATGTATATACGACGAAAGCATCGATTACCTGGACCATAGCCAGAAAATAAATTGTACCAACAAATCAGAAATGAAATCTTATATATGTTTTCTTCTTTTTCTTCTTTTTCATCCATCTTCTTCTTCTTCTTCTTCTTTAATTCTTCGCTCGAATATTGCACAACTTTTGGCCAAATAATCAGAGTTTTTATCATTACTATAAACGTGCAAAAAAGAAAAAAAAAATCACACAGAGAGAGATATGATATTATTTTTGATAACCTAGAAAAAAAAAATTACTTTTTCTTTCTTTTCTCCAATTCTACGTATTCTTATTCCCTTTTTTATTATACTTCTTTTATCTTCTTCAAAGTGTTGCACCATTATTGGGAGACGAGATTATTTCGTTGACGTTAGCATTGTTGTTGTTATGATTCGAATTGGTCCTCGTTAAAATCTCTGTACCATTATTCTTCGTCTTTGTAATCTCACATGGTCCATTGAGGAAATACGTTATCATACTGCCTTTTCCTTTAACTTGTATACTACCACGACAAATAAGTGGATAACCTTTGGCCAATAGAATATCGTGAACCTCGCGAGTGACCTGAATCTTATCCAAAATTCCAGTAGAATCCATTCTCGAGGCCACGTTAACAGCGTTACCCCAAATGTCGTATTGCGGCTTTCTTGCACCTATCACCCCGGCAACAACCTGTGCATATGCAAATATATATCTTTGTTTATATACGTTTATAAACGGTAATTGTAATGATTTATATATAGGAAAGATTATAAACTATAAGAAAAAGAAAATAAAAAAGAAGACAAATTGTCTGAAATTTTTCCAAAAATACATTTTCTAAGCTAATGATAGAAGTTAGGAGGGAGGACTATGAAAGGATGTAACAATAAGTAAAGTTTGATAATATTTGGGATATTATACCGGCCCTATGTTGATCCCCACACGCATCCTAAAGTTGTTGAAACTATGTTCATTAACGTCTGCCAGCTGTTTGCGTATTCTTAAAGCATAGTCTGCCATGGCAGTCACATGTTTGTAGTCCTTCATGTCACAGGTGCTTTTCGTCAGGCCTAATGAAAAGGAAAACGATTTGAAGGCGTTTATAAATAGCTATACTTTTAAATGTATAAATAACGGACAAGCTCACACATTGTATTGACTTTTCATCGCGTAACTGTGTTACGTTTTTATTTACTAATCTTTAAATGCATTTACAACATTATCGAATGTAATTTCATTTAATCATAAATACTAACGAAATAAATAGCAATCTATTATTTTGTATGTTATCGAATTTTTGGTTCTTCAAAGTGAAAGAAAAAAAGAATTGTATATATACGAACCAGATGCAGCCATATAGGTGGCACCAGTACTCTTAATTTTCTCGATGTACTTGAATTGCTCCTCCGCTAAAAGCTCGTCGAAGTCTGCAATGATTTCGTTTAGAAGTCGAAGACACTCGACGCCTTCATTATTCGCCTCTAGCTCGACGTAAAACTCCGAAAAGTTTGGTATTGAGGCGAACATTATGCAAACGAAGTCGCATTGTTCGTGATAAAGTTCCTAGAAAAGCGTGTGCATTTCGATTACGGCGATGTACTTACATGTAATGCGACCATTGAAAATTCTATTTTCTTAGAAATCCGTTTTTCTTAGCAAGTATATAAACATATATATAAATGTACCTATACATATGTATTTAAGTATATATTTTTATCACGTTTATTTTCTATCTTATTTACATTTAGATGAAATTATCTGCTTTTGATAGTTTTTCATAAATTCTCTTCATTATTATTGTTATTATTATTATTATCATGCAGTTTATATTATTACTTGGATATTTTCAAATATTATTCAATGTTTCTGATAAGTTAATTAACATTTTTCTTTTATTCGTGATTAAATTTAATTGATAAGTTTAAATACAATTTGGCAAATAAAAAATTAAGATTTTTTTAAATCGCTTAAGGAACTTTTAACGTATTCGATATTAAGAATTTAATTAATCGATTAATCTTACGTCAGAATTAAAGGTGGAAAGGAAATGGGCAGCAACGTGTTCCGGTAAAATATTCGCCAATAATTTTTGATTGTAGGCCTTGAGGTGTTCCATCTCTTCTTTCTCCTCGGTTGCTTGAAGTTTCCATAAGAAATCTAATCTGTAAAAAAGATAGAAAAAATAATACATTTAATTGATATATATAGGAGTAACAAATGTTTAATTAGTATCTGATAATTCAAAGAAAATTATTCTTTTTGAAAAATGTAAGAACCGTGACGAAACATTTTATTATTCCTTTTTAATTCCATTCGTGTTCATATTTATTAAAAATACCTGTATGTCGCTTCGGTATGTTGAGAATGAACGACCAGACACGCCATAAAAAAGACTACCAATACACCTGCTAGCCATTTCTCGGCAGGATCAAGACTATCATCGTTCGTGGCTTGATAAATGCTAACACCTAAATAACAAGCCACAACTATGCCCAGTACAGCGACTTTGAGAACCGAAGTTAAAATTTGATATACGGCACAAGTCACCATAACTAACATCACCAGTACAGGAAATAGCTGTTAAGATAAATACGAAGAAACAAATTTAGTTTAATTTTATAATTTGTAAATATATAATTCAGATATTTTCGCAAAGTATGTAAAATTACCAAAGAATTTATTTATATCTTTTTATTTTTCTCACTTTATATCAAACATTGTAATTCAACGAAAAATCAATAATACATATTTTAATTGAAACTCACGTCGGAGAATAGAGAGTAGTAACACGGTCCATCTCCTTCCATTCTTTCAACCATTACGGTCAAATTGTTAAGCCATTCTGTGGTTGTTGGAGTCAAAGCGTTATTTCCACATGCCTCGCTTCCATCTAATTTTATCTGAAACGAGAGAAGAACAAAATACGATAGAATGATTAATTGTGTTCCGTAATTCGCTTGTTCTACGACAAATTTTCTTTCTCTTCATCTCTCTTTCATTGTTAGACAATGGAAAAGCGATCGTACTAATTACCATTGCTAGAGTCACTAGGTAAAACCTATCGAATTACTATTTCTACGTGGTAAAGGCTACAAATAGAGAATGTGCAAATAAAATTAGAAAAAGAGATAGAGAGAGAGAGTGGGAGTTCTAATTGTTTGGAAAACGTTAGATGGAAAACTTTTAATCTTGTTTTACATGTATACCTTTGCTTTAAAGTAATTCAAAAGTTAATAATAGAAATTAGATCGAAAGGAGAAAAGGATTGGTAAAACAAGTATTTACGAAATTTTCAACATCTCTAAATTGTAATTAGGTCTACCGGAAAGTTCTGTCGGTTTCTATGACAACAATTTTTGACACGTGTAAGCACATGTTTATTACTTGACGTTAAGAAAAGTTTGTATTTCGTTTTATTCCAAAATCGTACAGAAGTTTCTGATAGATCTAATAATTATTATTACTTTATTGGATTTGTAAACTTTTTAAAAAAATTACTCACCATGGGTGAAAGAACAGTGATGAAAGTTAAAAAGACAACGACAGTAGCGATACTTTGTGCAATTATTCGATTTTCAAAAATCCTCACAGCCGTATTCCTTACCCATTCTGGCACCGTCTATGATCAAAGAAAAAGAAAGAAAAAAAAATACCAAAAAGATAAAATATTGTATAATATAATAATAGTAAGTATAATATTGTATATATATATGTGTGAACACATATGAAAATGTGTGTATCCATTTGGAAAGAAGATGAAACCGTGAATTCGATGGATAGCGATCATGTTGAGCAGCTATCGGAAGAGGATAAAAGTGAAATCAATTCGTAGAAGAGTTCCTATCATCGAAAACATAATGGACGAATCGATAATTTTGGCACTGACCTGGAATCTCGACAAGTAGTCAAGGTTAAGAGGAAGTGGCAACTTTCCAAAGAGTTTTCTGCTACGATCGATCCAACGACGAGTAACCGTGCCATAGATATTCTAACGTTTTCGAATGTGTACGTCTAATACATGCTAATGTGTGTGTCTGGATATATGTGTGCGTGTATATATCTATTTATATTTATATATATTTATATTTATGTATGTATGGGAGCGAGGGTGGTGTATATGAGTTATTTCTCACGAATGTGCACGATATATGCATGAACGTCAGAAAAATGTAGAGATAGATATATACGAGGAGGAAACATTAATGTAAGAATACATATGTATGTACATTACTATATACATATTATGTGTGTGTATATATATATATATCTAGCATATAACAAAACTCACCTCGTTTTTCTCAGCAAGTAGTATGCCATTTACCAAAGCTATCACCAATACGCTCACGCCGGTACACGCGTAGAAATATATACTCCTGAAAAATGTATGATATATATGGTGTATAACCATAAGATTTGAAAAAAAAAAATTGAAAAAAAGACAGAGGAAGTTATTACTAATCAATGAAAAGTAATATATATGTATGTATGAATGTGTATGCATGTGCTTATGTGTTTGATGTGTTTGTGAATATCTCTCATTAAATATAATCTAATTAATATAATATATCTACACAAATGAATATGGTGGGGGTGATAATCACGATATTAAATATACCGAACTACTTCGTAAATAAATATTTAGCAGATAATGTTTGAAATATAATTATGCATTAGATATTTACCCGGAAAGAGTAATGGCTATAGCAACCACAACAACCATGTAAACGAAACCAGAACAAACAAAGTAGGCGGAAAGCATCCTGTCTCTTTCTCGTAAATACTGAAACACATTACCGGTTGTATTTTATATTTTATTAGAGAGAGTGAGAGTGAGAGTGAGAGAGAGAGAAAGAAACAATTAAAACTAAATAAAGGGGTGGTCTGACAGAGGATGGATTATACGTGGGAATAATTAATCGAAAAAAAGAGGAACATTTTATTCCTTTAATGATGATATATGTGTATGCATAAATTGTTGATCAAACGTTTTTAGATAGTTTAATAAAATAATACATTTTTTTTCTATACTTTTCCTGGGTTAATAATTTTAATCAATATGTAATCTAAAGAATTTTCAGTTAAAAAATATTGATATATTACTTATCGATCAATTCAACAATATACTACAAGTACTATAGAACATTTTTCGTTAAATACTATTTTCTATTTAATTAAAAAAATACCGATCATCCAGAGAATTTATTAATTAATCCACATATAGATCATTTGTATACAGAAATTAAATTGAATTTTTCTATCTTTTTTTTTCTCTCTCTCTCTCTCATCTCTCCAACTAATTCGTGATATCAAAATGTAGTAAAAAAGAAAAAAATGAAAGAAAGAAAAAGGATATTAGTGATAGATTTTAAGCCGATTATCGTTTTACCTTCTCTTCAACATCAGGCCTTCGAAACGTCAATATGAATGGCGTACAATGTTCAGCTCTTAGACGGTCGATGCTTCTTGCATCTATAGCTCTCATAAGATATTCATTTACTTCGTCTTCTGGATCTTTTTCGCACTCAACACTCTCACCAAATCCTAATCTGTTAAGAAAGCAAGAAAAGAAGAAAAAAAATAGGCGTAAAGTCGTTTGAAACAAGAGACATCAATAATGATCACCGTTCGAATTACATTTCTGTCTGGAAAGTTTCAACTTTTTCTTGAATATATTTCTCTGCAATAATTGCGATCCATCAAATGTAATTTTGAAAATATCTCGTATAAAAGGTATATTTTTTAATTAATTGAAATTTAGGATTATTTCTAATCTTATATAATCTGATTCGTTTTCATATATGTGAGAAAAAAATATTGATACTTGTTAAATTGAATTAACATTAGAAGAGCTCATGGTGTATTTCATTTACGGTATAGAGATAAACAATTTTACAAAAAGATATATACTTTATTATTAAATTATATCATTTCTCTGCATATCAGAATATGGCATATTTCCAAAACAAGAGCTGTACGGTAAAACCGGTGCTATTTTTGGGATAAGCGCATGAAATATATTCAAGAATAAATTTAATTTACTAAATAATAAATAAGCAATCTTATTTGTTTTTTTGCTAAGCTATATAATTATTAAAATCAATATATTTTTAATTAAATGTATATTAAAAGAAAAACTTTAAAATGAATTATTCGCGTAATTAATTGTTGGTGTAAGGAGTAACGAAAGAAAAACTACAAATATATGTTCATACTTCGCTTGTTTGCCATGTTGGGATCCATGACCCATAACCCTCAATTCCTTTGACACGTTTCCATTAATCGTGAATCCTTTTTTTATGCCAGATGCAGGTATATTGTCTTTATAAGTATCACCAGGAACGATTAAATAAGTTTCGATATTGTGCTCCTTCAAATAAGAGTTTCTCTCTTCGCCACGTCCCTCCTCGACCTGGTAATATCCTCCCAAGCAATCCAAGGTCTCTTTTGTAATATGCACTCGACTGAAAAAAAAGTGTCTGGCTATCGTCTATCGACCTTATTTTCTTTTTATTTTTATAATAAAATATCATATGGAATAATTAATCTTTAGTAAAAGCACCTCTCTTCTAACATATGAATGTAATATAAACACAAATTAGGTAGAGAGAAAGAGAAAAGTATAATTTATGCCAATAGAAAGTATATAATATTCATATTATATACAATAAATTATGTATGTATAAATATGATTAAATATGTAACAAATGAAATTAAAAATAATATTATTGATAATGATATGAATAATGAATTTTAGTAATTACATCAAATAAATATTAATTTATTAGGATTAATTAATTTATATGATAAAAAATAAAAAGAAGAAAATGTATATATACGAGTGTGTTTTAGTAAAGTAAGATAAAATTATTTAACGCGGAGTTTATATTCATTTTCGTTTTGGATTATATTAACACAATGAAAGTCATTCGACAGCCAGAATAATATAACCTTTGTTTTCAACTCACCCAGGTATTCCACCGCTTTCCATGTAATTAGCCAAAGTAACATCGTTACTCCAAACATCGAATTGCCATTTCCTCAAGCCTAGAACTCCACAAAGTACTCGTCCAGTATGAATACCGACCCTCATATTTACGTTTACTGCCATTACTTCCCGTACCAGTCTGCATGAATTGAAAATTAAATGAAATAATTGTATTATAAAACCTTAGAAATATCAAATATCAAGCATATATATAACATAAATTTACTTTATTATAAAATCCAATAAATTTGATTATTTTCTCATTCAATTAGTTTAAGAATCGTGAGTACTTAATTACGAAATAAAATAATCTTTTGGGAATGAGTTAATGTTGATATTCTGACAGATGACAAGATGTTAATAACATAATTATTAGACAAAAGTACCAAAAAAAAAAGAGAGGGGACTGAAGGATGATATATTATAAACTCACGTGATCGCATCAATCATATCCAATCCCATCTCTACGCAACAGTGGGCATGATCGGGTCTTGGTTCTGGTAGACCCGAAACGCAATAATAGCAATCTCCAAGGAGTTTTATTCTCAGGCAGTGATGCTCGGCAGCCAATCTGTCAAACCTGAGGAAAAAATAAAAATAGAAAAGAACCCGAAAAGCTTCTTCCAGGATTCCCTTGTGTCGTCTGTAAGTTTTTATTTTCTTTTCTTTCTTTTTTTTATCCGTCAGCCCTTTTCAGAGTAAAATCCCCGTTAGCTATACGAATCCATATAGGCGTGGTGAGTGTGTGCATTTGTGTATGAACGAACAATTTTGATTCGATTTAACGCATTAATTGAAATTATAGTAATTAATGAACAAAAATAATAATATTACAGATACACAATCGTAATAGGAAATAATTATTATTAATAGGAATATAATCAAACGTTTGATTAATTTCTTTCTTTTTTCTTTTTTTTTCTCCTATTATTATTTCTTTTTTTTTTAGGAAAAATGATTTTCTCACAGCCACGTAAAAGAAAAAACTGTTCGATATCTACGTGGGTAGAAAATACTTTAAGCAAAAAATGTAAAGCCGTCGATGTGTTTTTGGCAACACCCCCAAGTCAAGGGTGTTCTACACCTTTTCTTTTTTTTTTCTTACTCTTTTTATGGCTGTCGTTTCAAATCGTCGATTCTTTAGACTGATGGTTTTTAACACAACTATATTTCAACGCGTTTTGTTTGATTTTACCTTTTGACAAAATTATATTTAATATTAGTTATTTAAATAAGAGATATTAATGTATTAATTAATAAAAAAAATATATATATATAAAGGTAGATATATTTTAAACATTGAAATAGATTCATTTGATATTTCGAAAAATTGAAAAATTTAGTTTCTCTTTCAAAATGGCTAAGCATTCTCTCGATATTCATTCGTGAACAGCTATAGTCGTATATCATTGTTAAATTTCTATCCATTCATAAATTTCTATGGAACTAACGTGAGAACCGTTATGTTGTTCTATTATCGATTCATCGATATTCCAGAATTTTTTCAACTATCGTAAAAATGTTCCAATCCAATTGGAAAAATAACTTCGCTATTTTTTTTTTTTCTTTTTCACGTTTAGTTTTTCCCCTCCCTATTGTCATTTGAATGAATCTTACCGTGCGAATAACTCGTTCAACAATCGTACCAGTTCTTCTGCTGTGCATTGGTCAGATAGTGACGTGAAGCCACAAATGTCTGCGAATAAAATGCTATAACAAGAAAAAATACGTCAATAGAGTAGTACAAATTTCTAATAGAAAATATTTAAAAATAGATGACATATTTATATAAAGGTGTTTCAAAAGTCAGTCACGAAAGAATTGAAATTACACGCGTTTATTTCTTTCTAATAGTTAATACACTTTAATGCGATAATTGCAGATAAAATAGAATTTTTCTAAGTTTTTCTTGGAAAAACTTATTATTTGTATAATAATGCAAATGCGATTAATTTAAAAACAATCAGGGATTTGATAACCATAATACATAAGACTTTCTGTATTGGTTCAAAATAGTCTCTCTTTTTCATTTCCTTCTATATGAACCATAACTTTTGGAATAACCTATATATATACGGATTAATTTTCTTCATAGAACATTTAATCGGTCGATACGGAAATGAATTAATATAAACGTAGTACTCATGAGAGAGAAAGAGAGAAAGAGAGAGAGAGAAAAACTTAATAAATCATTGATGAAACTCGTTCTATTTTTGTTTTAAGAAAAATTTCAATTGCTTTAAAATTTACTCTAAATTACATACATTCAAAGAAACATGGACCACTGAAACGAACTTCTCGGTATTCGAACAATACTCCCTTGTCGGTTGCTAAATTACATGTCAAGTACGAGTTCTCTTTCTCTCTCTCTCTCTCTCTCTCTTTCTCTTTATCTCTATGAGAAAATCTATTTCGTTGAATGGAACAAACGCAAAAGTCGTTAAAACGTTAGAAATCTCGGTAACATTCACCCACAGTAAAATTATGATTTATAATAATAAATTCTTTTACAAGAAAAAAGGAAACTTACCTAACGTTTTCGTGCCGTTGAATATAGATCTTATGAAACATCGTGTCTTTTGGTTTTCCAGCAATGTCTGCTTTCATCTCCATTGCTACGTGTCTTGGTAATACGCTCAGCAACAACCTTTCCTAAAGTTTCAGAATAAAAACTATTTATGGAATTTATTTATTTCAAAGTTCTTTCTCATCTCTTCTTCTTCTATCTATCTCATATTTTTATAGGAATATTATAATTTGTTTCATATTTTTTCTAGTCGACGAAAGAATAAAAGTATGATATGTTAAGAAAAAATAATCAACGTTGCTGCAATATAATCATGTGTAAGAAAAAACAATATCCAAAAATAGGTCAAACGATCTTATTTTACCCAATCTTCAAAATTCGATTTCTCGTAATTCTTAAAATTGAGTTTTCAACGACATCAACGAACCTTTTCCTCTCAACTATCTTACATCTATATTTTATCGATGCCATTATTATTATTATTTTATTTTTCTTATATTTGGATAAAATATATATATTGTTTTCTTTATTATTTTATTTCTTATTTCTTACCATTTCACATTGTACTTGTATTTTTATAACCAAAAATTTTCATTTCTTTTCTTTTCTTTTCGGATTACATTTTTCCTTGTAGCTTTTGATAATCGTGGATATAATAGTATGATCCTCAGATTTATATATATACATTCCTGTTAGTTAAGTAAATATATGCGTTGGTATGAAGAGTAGGTTTACGTATGTAAAGCTTACATACGTGCGTGTAATGCAAATGCAATGCTATCATGTATCAGGCAATCGATTTAACTCATGAGAACCGACGACATAAAGTCTCATTGAAATTTCAAATGATTTCTCTCTCTCTATATATATATATATCTTTTCCACACATTCACAAGTAAACCGCACGCATTCTTTACCAATTACTTATGCTTTCACGAGTCTCTAAAATTTCATTGTGTTACGATTAGGTGAATCGCATTTTATTAAATAATCGTAGACTGGTTAATTATTATTGGAATCCACTAATTAGCTTCAAGTTATTTAAGATTGAACGTTGATTTAAGTTACATTTCACCGACGATTCTACATTTATACGTCATCAAGTTAAATTTACTCGTTGGATAATTAATGGTTCGTTACACGGTTTCCTATATATACAATAGTATATTGTAGATACATGTGTATGTATCTTGTATAGAGGATGTACATTTTACACATCTAACTAACTATATATATATATCAATATCTGTATATATACATATGTAAATATTCGATGATATGTGATACTATGAAAGTACATATTCAAATATCAAGAGAATATTAATTCTATGAATATTGAGTTGGATTTATAATACAAATGGTTGTTATATTCGACATATGAAAAAGTATTATTTAATTTAACCTTTGAAATGAGATGGACTCATTTACAGGATCCTATCAATGTGTGGGATTACGAAATTTTCTACTTATTGTTAATCAAAAACTAATGTATTCTCTCTTTCATTTATATTTATATGTTATATACTCCCATTATATATTCAATATTTATATTATATTGATTTTTAGTAATAATTTGATTAATTTCATATTTTTATCGTTCAAATGTTATTAATTACAATATTCTTTTCTTTTCTTTTTTAAAATCTATATTCTTAAGTATATTTTCTTTTTTTCTCATTCATTACTTCGTTCGTATTAAAATCATTAATAAATAAATTATTATTAATTCGTATAGAAACATATACGTGTAAGTAGAATCGTTGAAACCATCAACGTTTTTGTTTTTTCCAAATAAATTCTTTATATCATTTCTAGGAGAAATATTTCCAGTTTCTTTCGGTGTATTTCTTGTGCAAAAGGCAACCACTAAACATTTGATATTCCACCAAATATTACCTTCCTACCAATTCACCGTTGAAAGCTTCGAAATCCCGTCCCAATCTCGAATGAAAGCCGGTAAAATCGAGTCTTTGCTATGGTTAGCTTGAAGATTTTCTTTCCCAAAAAAATAAAACGATCTTGGATTTTTTTTTCCTTTATTTTTATCTTGTATTCTTTCCTCTCTTATCCCTTCTCTTCTTTTCTGTATTTTTATTTATTTGGTATTATATTTTATCTGCTTTAGTTTCCATTTTTTTCTTTCGCTTTCTATGTCGAAGAAATCGTGTTTATAAGAGTGGTATAAAAAATTCATCAAGTTCTTAGAAAACGTAGAATATATTTTCAGATTTTTCACTAAAAGCAAGGAAAGGGAAAGAGAAAGAGAGTAAGAGAAGGAAGTTTTATTACAGTTCAATTTACACGGAGTGATTTTACAAAAGATAGTAAGAGAATTTAAGCGAAAATAAAGTGAGAGTAGAAGAAATTATTATTGATTCGTTCAATATTCATATTTCTTCTTGTTTTTGTTTTTCTTTTGTTTTTTTTTAAATGCATTAACTAATGAAAATTTCATCAACTAAAATGCTCTCTCTAGTTTTGTTTTTCTGCTAATTTATTATTATTATTATTATTATTTTTTGCTTCAGATAAAAGTGTTTATTATTTCAGACGTTGTCGAGAATAAAACTCTTAAGCATTTTTCAACGTCAAACTGTCTATTTCGGTGCAGTATCGTGACACAACAATCGCATTTCCGATATATTTCTTGTCCTCTTTTTCTCTCTGTCGTTATCCTTGCTGTGTGTTTATATTCGTGTGTATTTGTGTGGGTTTTTACGAATTAAGTCGACGTAACCAACGAGCGCAGTTGGTTGTACAAATTCTTCACTTCCGGAAATATAAATTTCCTTGTTTTTTGTTCTTCAGATTATAAAAATTAATCGTTTCTGTTTATAATCAGAAAAAGAAAATACAATTAGCCTAAAAGGTATCTCCAGAACAAATAATGGACTTTTTAAGATTACGTATTTTGGAATGGAATCCTGAACTATTGCATACAATTATATCTCATTTTTCCAATTATTGATGCATTATAGAGAAGGCAAATAAATATATAATTTTATTTAATTATTATGTATTATATATAGAAATTTCTTTTTTTTTTTGTTATATATGATCCATCAAACGTTATAAAAATATTCGTATGTAAAAAAAAACTGTGTATGCATGTTCAATATCAAAGTGAAACGTAGCAAGATTAATGTTAGGATAATCTCGAGAAACTTTTCTCATCCATAAAACGTTAACGTCGAGCTTTACGACGAACATGGTTTTTTCATATTGAATAACATTTCAGATTGATCTTCTTTTTTTTTTATTTTAGGAGACATAAAATTTGTTCGATTTTTTGTTTCTCATCGAAAGGGTTTCAGTTTTTACGCGATCAATATTTTTTTTATGAGAAAAGGAAAATGTATATATATATATATTATATATATGACGTAGGTTATTTACATTACATGACGGGTACAAATGTTCATAGAAAGAAGAGATGGTATAAGAGAAGGATGGACGTTTTCCAACGTTGGGAACGATGCATCGTAAGGTAAATATGTCAGAGGAATGGCCGTTGCGATGATTGACGGAAACACATTTTCACTTTAGCATACTTTCTCTGCTTGACTTGGCTTAACTTAGCTTCTCGCGAGAGAAACACTTTATCCTTCAACTAGTTCCTCCAACTTGTTTTTCATTTGAACATAAATTATTAGTCAGTTCATAATTACTTTCGTAGAGAGATGTATACAACGTTTTAAGTATTTACTTATGTATTGAATTTGTTAATAAGTATTATGTCAGAATTTGTAATAATTTATGGTTGAACAGTGTTGTGTAATGTTTCTCATTAATATATATATTTTGTATTTAAATAAATGAAATTATTTTTATTTATTAGAATACTTTTAAGCCAATAAAATGATGCTTAATATATTTTATATTAAACATTATTTATTAACAAATTTAATATCAACTGGTGAATATGAAAATGGTTGAGGTAAATCTTCCATTGAAATATTTTCACGTGTACTATTTGGAGTTTAAAGTAATACTTCTTAAAAATAATCTTTTCAACAGAATTTCGTGAAGCATTATTTTTAAAACAACGCGTTAAATTTTTCTTTAACTTCAAAGTATTACAAAAGATTCGTTTTTAAAAAAAGAAAATATATAAAAATCTTGCCAGTATTTGAATACGATTGATTAAACGAGATAGACATTGAAGTAATAGTTTCGTCTAATCAAAAATACCGATCTGATGTTTGCATTTCTCTACCGACATTTCCCTTCGAACGTCGTGACCGGTCACGATAAAATGTGCAAGCATGGACAATAGGCAAAGATGCGTATCGACAAGATACACGTTAGCAATTCTTGATTAATTACATAATACCTTGTGGAATTACAGAGTCTTTCATGAACAATGATAAACGTGTTTATTTTAAAAAGAATTTAATTTCATTTGTAATCGCGTTAATAAACGTTCTATAAAACAATTCTATAGATCTTGGTTGTCTTTTTTGTTTCTTTTTTTATATAGCTTATATTTTATTCTTATTCAAACAGCCTTGTTCAAATACCAATACTGTTCGTATTAGTTCGATCTACTCGATGCCATATTTGTTCATGTGTATGTCGTTAATTATTCTAATTAACGTTAACTATTTTCTAACTATATCTCTTTTACAACAAGTATATTTATCGATCATAGATATCTCGATCTATACATGGTAGGATTAAAAACTCGTTTAAGTATCGTTAATAAGTGTTATTCGTTAAAATATTATTAGCAATCTTGATATGTCGTCTTACTTTTTTTATATCATGATTATATAATTTTAATGATTTATATTGCTTCTTGAGACGTATTATTTTTTTGTTCTATTTGTTTGTGTGTATAATATTAATCTCTTCTAATTATTTATGTTTTTGATATTCGTTAACAAAAAAGTTCGAGTTCATTATCAAGGAATTATATTACGGTATAAGTGAAATAAGAAACTAAAGAATAGAGTTTCCGAGAGTGAGTGAGATAGAAAGATAGAAAATTGTAGAAGGATGAATATAATAACAATTATCGATGTAGTACTTTTATTTATCGGTGTAAGCAAAAAAATTATATAGGAAATAGAAATAAGAGATAAACAAGTCTTTGACCAATGAGAACTACTGTCTAGAATTTTTTTATATCCACATTGAATCACGCAGAGACATGCAATGATCGTACCAAATGTAAACATCGCATATGCAAATGTCTTTTTACGTGATTCATATAATTTAAACTACTTTTAGAAAATAGATTTTCTTTTTCGTATGACGTTACATTCAAATATGTTTCAGACATTATTATATAATATATATGTAGATTTCTTTCTTTATTATTTCTTGTTGTTTTAAATCTTATCGATTGATTTGCAAAGAAAAAAAACTTCGATCGGTTTAATTTTATTTATAAATATATATATT